>VDFB02086081.1:249289577-249364577 GCA_007258455.2 Sequoia sempervirens | reverse complement strand
AACATGGGCAATCTTCCTAGAGCAAGTTGTAACGTGTAGAATCCAAAGAGAGTGTTGATTGTGTCCCATATATGAAGCTCTCTCCTTCAACGTAGTCAACAAATAACCCAACTAGAATATTTCCTCCTTTATATGCAACGTGCCATCTGATATGAGCAACAAGGTGCTGCCTTTTTTGTCATGAATGAAGTTGTGCCTCAATATAACCAACAAAATTAATATTAGTCTCAATTCAAAAAGAATAAAAGTGCATTGTATATTGCAAGTTTACAAAAGAAAGTTTAAACATAGCAGAAAGATAAATCAATTAAAAAATTGTAGCCTTGTCAATAAATTCCTTAAACAGAGTGTTCAACATAGGCTTGAAATATGGATATTGAACCCTTGATTTTAGAACCTTGTTCAAAATTTAAGAAAGGTGATACACTTAGATCATTGAATTAAGTTGACATATTATAGAATGAAGGCTATCAACAATAATCAGATTGGAACAACATTATCAATAGAAATTTCTTGGAAACTAAGCCCAAGAATGCCATCAGACTTGGACAACAAAAATGTCAACCCTGGTTCATGTGTTGTCTCAGTAAAGACCTACACCGTTAAAGAATCCATTTATACATAAATTCTAAATTAAGTTGACGAGAAAAGATCTTTGATATCCAACTAGGAAGCCTTAACATCTAAAAATTACTAACCTGATGTTTCACAACAAGTTTCCCAACTATGACATCATCTTCCCCATTCTCTTTACAAGCACCGCCTGTAGACATGCAAAATTAACATTATGCATTCGATCGGATTCAATCAAATTAGATGTCGCATTGGGACCATTCATCAATTAATCAGGTGTACTTTCATCCATTCATTAGGTAATTTCATCTCCTAGGATCATTTATTTAAAATCAAATAAACATTATCATCAACCTTTTAATAAATCAAAAATCCATTTAAATCAAATCCTAAATCATATTCCATCATTTTCTAATTCAAATAAATCAATTATCAAAGTCTTAAAAGTCAACTCACCTAATCAGCATTAAATCAACATAATCATCATTAATTTAATCTAACCATGATTAAATGTTAATCTCACCCACTTGCATTCTCTAGATATCTCCACTTGCACAAATAAATCAATTATTGATTTATTTAAAAAACCTCATTTTCCCTCAACATGACAAGTCAAACATTGCATTTATTGTTGTTTTTCTTGTCCCCCTCTCAAAATTTATTGCAAATTTGAATTCAAATTCTCCCTCTCATGGGCACTCTTCCCAAATCTTGCACAACCATCGACCACTCACCACTTGACAAGTGTCATCTTCTCATTGGAGGATCTTTAGTCCCACATTCACCATCTTGGCCAATCTCTCATCAAGAAAATCTATAAAAGAAGGCCTTCATTCTCATTCATGGAGACACAAAATTTTATGCAAGGTTACTCTCTTGGTTTGAGAAATAATCTTGTTTTCATCTCCATTGCACTTCATCATTTTAGCTATTGATCAAGGATTGGGAAAGGGTCACTAGCACACGTGACACCAATCCACTATGGAATAGGTAACTTGTGATTTGCTTTCATAATGCTTGTAGCTTTCTTTCATTCTTTGTTGCATGTTTTAAGCATTTTGCAAGATATTTCATAGGAGTTTACTTTGGTAGATTTGTAAAATGCTAACCCTTGTATGAAGTTTAGTGCTTTTGCAGATTTTAAAAAAGTAAGCTCACAGTTTGGCGCTAGAAGGAATACAAGGTCAGACTAAATCCCAAAAAGTGCGTCTTCGGCGTACAATCAGGTAAACTGCTAGGATACATAGTCTCCATGAGGGGTATTGAGGTGGATCCAACAAAAGTCAAAGCAATCCTTGAGATGGAAGCACCAAGGAACTTAAAGAAACTGAGAGGTCTCCAAGGCAGGCTCCAATCCATTAGAAGGTTCATAGCACAATTGGAAGACAAGCAAAACCCATATTCACACCTTCTCCACAAGGGGTATCATACAAATGGGATACAAAATGCGAAGAGGCATTCAACAAGATAAAGGAATATCTACTGACACCTCCAGTGTTAATGCCACCTATCCCGAGAAAGCCATTGATCTTATATGTGTCAGCAACAGTAGTAGCCCTAGGAGCTCTTCTTGCTCAACATGATGAAAACGGAACAGAGAGGGCCATCTACTATATCAACAGGACAATGGTCGGTCACGAGCTAAATTACTCCTTCATTGAAAAAGCTTGCCTCGCAGTAGTGTTTGCATCCCAAAAATTTAGACACTACATGTTGGCACACAAGATCAAACTCATTGCGAAAATTGATCCCCTCAAGTATCTCTTATCCAAGGCAATGTTAACTGGCAGAATGGAAAAATGGGTCATGATATTATTAGAATATGACATCGAGTATGTAGAGAGGAAAGAAATCAAGGGACAGGTTATTGCAGATCAATTAGCAGAAGCACCTATGTATTATGAGAATCCTCTTGTATCTGAATTTCCAGACAAATCCATCTTTAACCTCAACATTGTTGATCACTGGAAACTATACTTCGATGGGTCATATACATAGCACGGATCAGGAGCTGGTATCTTCTTCATCACCCCCCAAGGGGACTGCATACCACGATCATACAAATTAGCATTTCCTTGCACTAACAACATAGCGGAATATGAGGCTTTGACTATAGGTCTCAGGATAGCAACGCAGTGGAATATCATAGCTCTCAAGGTCTATGGCGACTCACAGTTGATCATAAATTAGGTCAATAATGAATATCAAACAAAGGATGACAAGCTAACCCCATACAAGAAATTGGTGGAGACTCTAAAGGAATCCTTCATTGACATAACATTTGAGCAGATTCCAAGAAACAACAACAGAGCCGCTGACGTCATGGCTACAATTGGGTCTCTATTAGACATCCCTCATAACATACCGAAATACGAATTTCTGATTGAGTAGATTCTCATTCCCACATTCGAGGTACCAGAATCAGAATATGTGTGTGAAATCGTTGGTCCTGGCGATCCTTGGTATCATGACATCTATACATATCTTCGAATAGGAGTCTTACCCGCTGACCTACCATCGAGCTTAAAACGAACCTTCATCAAAAAAACATCTAGATTTGTCATCCTAGGTGATACCTTATACCGTAGAAGCATAGAGGGTACCTTACTACATTGTCTAAATGCTGAGGAGGCATTAACCACTCTAACCGAGGTTCATAACGGTATCTGTGGCTCACACTCGAGTGGAATGACCATAGCCAAGAAATTGCTGAGGCTGGGGTATTATTGGCCCACAATGGAGCGAGAAGCACATGATCATGCTAAAAGGTGTTTACAATGTCAGCAGCATGGGGACCTCATCCATGCTCCAGCTCAAGAGCTTCACCCGATTATCACACCATGGCCCTTTTCATAGTGGGGACTCGATCTCATTGGGAAAATCTCACCCACCTTGTCCAATGGCCACAAATTCATTATAACTGCAACTGAGTACTTCACAAAGTGGGTGGAAGCCATACCCATGACCTATATCACTGGGAAGCAGATCTCAAAATTCATCTTGAACTATCTCATCTATCGTTACAGTGTCCCACAAGCCATTATCTCAGATAATGGGAACCATTCAAGAACCAGAGGTTCGCGACTTGTGTGAGAAATTCAAAATCCAGCATCGCTTCTCCACCCTGTATCCCTCTCAAGGCAATGGCCAAGCAGAAGCCAATTTAACAAAACCATCCTCAAAATCCTCAAGAAAATGGGCCAAGACGCAGGTCGTGGATCGGCACTTGTACTTTAATCCCATCTATGGGCTTATCGAACCAAAGATCCCACACCCACCGGGCGCCACCCCCTCTCCTTCCTCTGATCACGGCTGATTCCCCATTGAGATCGAGCTCCCATCTCTCGAATATCAATGCAAAATCTCATCACTGATGAAGAATATCGGGTCTCAAGACTAAACGAGCTAGAGTTACTAGGATGAGAGAAGGATCGCTTTGAATCATTTGCAAGTCTATCAAAATAGACTCAAACCCAAGCTACAAATAAGAGTGGAAGTAGACTTTCTAAGTCGGAGAATTGGTCTTAAAAGAAATCGGAAGAATGTCCCAAATCCCAGCAAAAAAGGCAAGTTCAACCAATTGGTTAGGGCCTTTCATCGTCCATGCAAGCTATAAATCAGGGGCATATCACTATCAACACCAAGGGGAACTTCTTAGAGCCCATGAATAGCTCCCATCTCAAAAGTTTATGCCTAATTCTTGCAAGGTATAGAACCAAAAAAATCCAAAAAAATTAGAAAAGTCCTGAAAAAATGGTTACTTCACAAAACCTAGCAAACGGCATCTTGGTAACAACAAAAAAAAGCAAAAAGCAAAAAATCCAAAAAATTAGAAAAAGGATCAAAAAATAGTAAAGAGAAAAATCGCCCTCTAGTGAAAACCACTTCGGTGGCACTTTGGGAAAGTACCTTGGTGAAAAACCTGGCAAACAGGCGCCTTGTGTAAATAAGCACTTTCCATCCACCAGGACCTTTACGGCTTGTCCATGCATTATCCCTCCATTCGCTTCCATCATCCATCTCATCCATATCTCCATTCATCACTCATCCACTCGCATCCGCACCATAGCTTGGTCCTGTGTTCGTATCATGATCCCTCCTAGTACTACTCGACCCATTCTCAAGGTCAGCTTTGTCCCGCCTTTATCGAGTAGTCTATTGCATCGTGCCGGGGCATGCTCCCATCGGATTGGATTCTGTGGTATGGTCTTAAAGTCCTCAAAATCAGAAAATCCAAAACATCAGGAAATCAGAAAATCCAAAAACATCAGAAAATTAGAAAATCCAAAAACATCGAAAAAATCAAAAAATCCAAAAAAACATTCAAAACATTTCAAAATCCAAAATAGGTCAAAAAGTCAATCAAAAAGTCAAAAACAAGGTCGTCTTGTCAAACTACGCCGCCTCTCGAAGCTTGAACGTAGGGCAAGGTTGATCTTTGATCATCCCCCAAGACATTTAGGTCAGTCCTATAGGAGTCCATCCTAATAAACTGACATCTCATCATGTATATCATCATCAGTAAATCAGTCAAGTCGTAAGTCGAACTACGTGGTCTTTGCATGTATAACGTAGGCAAGGCTAATCTATCGATCAGCCCTCGAGGCCCCTAGGATAGGTCTTTAGGTTAGTATCTTGGTCAAAATCAAAAAATCCCAAAAACATTGGAAAATAAAAATCAAAACATTTGTAAAACTTCAAAAAATACCAAAAACAGCCTCAAAACATTGCAAAACTCAAAAACATCCAAATATTTGAAAAAATCCATCCGCCTCATCTCGCTTGCACCCGCAATAAACACCATTCATAATAAACTGATTGTCATCCTCAACCTTTGGTGAAACAGTTAGAAACAAGTCTAGCAGGTTAAAAGTAAAACTCAAAAGCATCAAGTCTCAAGTCTCGTCAGTACGTAAACAAGTTGGTCAAGTCTTTGTGTCGATAGTCCATCATCCAAACAGTCCCATATCAATCATCTGATAACATCATGTCCTAGGATGAATCCTTCCTACAAGGGGCATTTTTTTATCGAAAGAACATTTTGGATAAACGAAATGACGTGCCGCCATCCACTAACATGTCCTAGGATGTATCCTTCCTACAATGGGCATTATCTTTTGGCAATAAGTTTCAGTTCTTATCCTTAAAAACACATTCCCTTTTGGTTAGCGGTATTGAAGAACATCAGCTTGTTTGCATGCTTGGTCTTTTTCTTTTGACTTATCTTATTGTGCTCAGTCCAAGGACCTCTCGATGATATCCGAACAAAGGATTTAGAGAGATAGGAATGGGGCAACGATCATCATTCTTTTGTTTGTTGTGCTTGTTGGATGTTCTTGTAAAATAACTTGGCAAATACTTTCTTTGTTAGATATGTATGGAGGATGTTTCAAATAGCTTGTTGACTATTGCATTGATTGGTTATACCTTTCCGTGTTCTGGTCCAAGATGTTTGAGACTTCTAAAGTGCATCCTAGCAAGGTTTCTGTATGTCAGGTGTGAACAAGAATACTCCTATCTATTTTTCGAGTCAAAGTCCATCACATTAAGTACAACGCCATCCTGGTCCTTCATACCTTGATGCATCGTACTTAGGTATGTTATCAAACATAAAGTAAGTGACTCTTTGAAAATCCCAATCCTTGACAAGCAAATCATTCATTTCTCATCATCATTTCTCATCATAATCTCTCATAATGTTGGACTTGTTGGATCCTCTTGTCATCATCTAATTTCTTCATTTTCCGCACTAACATCACAGCATGAATAATTAATCATCATCACCAATACATCCATCATGCATCCATTATACATTCATCTTGCATCCATAAATCATTAGAATTCTGCATATCATCTCACATGCATCATCATCATAATATAGATCTATTAGTCTAAGCATCTCATAAATCATCCATAGCATATCACATCATCAATCTCATCCATCTCATATCATAGCATCATTTAAGTTGTTTAGGATAATATAGATTTGTTATTCTAAGCATCTTGAAATCATCATCTTTGCATCATCGTCCATAACCACCCATTTTGAACCTCTTTATCGTGAGATCGACCCTCAAATCGAATCTTTTCGCTCGATCTCTCGAGGGGGCAATGTACCAGTGTACGTCTTTCCGCTGGGGCATTCGAAAAATCAGAATTTTTTTGATTTTAATCGTGGCAAGTTATTCTTTGAACCAATGCAACAAGTACATTGCTTCAAAGAGGGGCAAAATGTAGACATGCAAAATTAACATTATGCATTCGATCGGATTCAATCAAATTAGATGTCGCATTAGGACCATTCATCAATTAATCAGGTGCACTTTCATCCATTCATTAGGTAATTTCATCTCCTAGGATCATTTATTTAAAATCAAATAAACATTATCATCAACCTTTTAATAAATCAAAAATCCATTTAAATCAAATCCTAAATCATATTCCATCATTTTCTAATTCAAATAAATCAATTATCAAAGTCTTAAAAGTCAACTCACCTAATCAACATTAAATCAACATAATCATCATTAATTTAATCTAACCATGATTAAATGTTAATCTCACCCACTTGCATTCTCTAGATATCTCTACTTGCACAAATAAATCAATTTTATTGATTTATTTAAAAAACCTCATTTTCCCTCAACATGACAAGTCAAACATTGCATTTATTGTTGTTTTTCTTGTCCCCCTCTCAAAATTTATTGCAAATTTGAATTCAAATTCTCCCTCTCATGGGCACTCTTCCCAAATCTTGCACAACCATTGACCACTCACCACTTGACAAGTGTCATCTTCTCATTGGAGGATCTTTAGTCCCACATTCACCATCTTGGCCAATCTCTCATCAAGAAAATCTATAAAAGAAAGCCTTCATTCTCATTCATGGAGACATAAAATTTTATGCAAGGTTACTCTCTTGGTTTGAGAAATAATCTTGTTTTCATCTCCATTGCACTTCATCATTTTAGCTATTGATCAAGGATTGGGAAAGGGTCACTAGCACATGTGACACCAATCCACTATGGAATAGGTAACTTGTGATTTGCTTTCATAATGCTTATATCTTTCTTTCATTCTTTGTTGCATGTTTTAAGCATTTTGCAAGATATTTCATAGGAGTTTACTTTGGTAGATTTGTAAAATGTTAACCCTTGTATGAAGTTTAGTGCTTTTGCAGATTTTAAAAAAGTAGGCTCACACCGCCCAATTCAACATTTAAAGGCACAAACACATAAGGTACTTTTTGTAACGGTAATTTTCAAACTAATGATTAATTAAAAAATTTAAGGCATCCATTAAACTTGCAAGAAAATAACTACTTGAACAAATACACATAAGCATCACCAAATGGTTCAAAACTCATTGTCAGTATAAGTCCAAAAATTTGATGTTCTTGTGCAAGTTATTTAGGTTTATTCTCTTACAATTCATCAAAATTAGAAAAAAGGGTAGCAAGTCAGAGGATTTGATCAAGGGAAAACTTCACAGTCAAAAGGGTTTTGTACTATGTCAAACATCATTTCATTAGTTTCAATCCCACCATTTTACCCATGTGTTTACTACCCTATACAATAAGAATCAAATTGTGCTCATTTTATTTGTTTCGATCCCTTCAATCCACCTTTGCAACATCTACATGATGTAAAGATTGCTAGTGAACAACTGAGACATATCAGAGGAGATTGAAGGAAATACTCTCACAAATTAAGGAATGATTTAGGTATTGCATGGCACATGGAGTTAACCTAAAAATGTTGCAATGCCCATTTGACATCTTAAAAGGTTGCAATAATGTCAAAATTAAAAATGGTACAAGGAGAGAGAAAAAATCAATACCTTATCTTTGGCCAATGAAATCAAAGGATAAAGAATGGCAGGAGGATTTGTATTAGCCGCCATAACTATAAACTCTAATGTTCTAAAGTATAACATCTTGGTTGTTGTAGCACCCTAAACTCGTTTAGTATTAGTAAAAAAAAAATGGATATTGATCCATTGCCATATTAGATCTCACAGGATTCTCCTTCACAAACAATAAATGATATATATTAATTGTTTAGCAACTTCCTTAATATCCCCATGTAAGTAGACTAAACTAAGTGAGATTGAGGCTTTGAAGTAGAGTACCATCTTCTTGGTATGTGCTTGACTTTGATCATGACTTGTATCTTGAATGAAAATAGCAAGCTAGCTACACTGTAAAATCATTGTTAGAGAAATAACCACAAAATCCTCTTTAATTAAAATAATCCTTCTAAATGTTTCAAGACAAGATATTTCAGTTAATTTCTAAGAGAGCTAATTTCGCTATCCAAACAACTATCAATCTATTTATTGTATATAATTTCCCAGAATTCAGAATTCAAATGTAATGAAACTAACCATAATTACCAAAGATTTGACACCAAAATGTAGTACAAAATGAATTGTTTGACAACAAATGTGTTTTGATAAACCAAATATACCCTTGATATATTGATTTAAATAACAAGGAAAGATCAAACTGGAGACAACAATATAACATTCATTAATTCACTTCAACAAACAATTGAAACTAGAATTTGGCCACCAATTATAAACTCATTCTATTGATCTTTAAAAATATTTTACAATACGTTTCAAAATTTTATCCTCACTGACATGTCAAAAAGTGTCTTTCAGTTACCCACTTTTAACATAAATCAAAAAGTCTTAATTATCATTATTTACATAGGATTACATAAAAGTAATGAAAGATGAAAAGTGAAGAGAATTTATCAGATGTTGAAGTCCACAACACTCACAAGATACAGAAGTCCATTACTCATCGTAAGGTACCTGTGATCATTCAAATCCAACAAGGTCCTCTCTCCATGATAGTATCTACAAGACTTGGTACTTCACTGCAAGGCCTATTCTTTTGGGGGAGCTAGATATGTCTGCTCCCATTGGTACACCGTGTAATCATGAGGCCATTTGTACTCCTGGATTTTATGTGTGTTGGCCAAGTGACTCTTCCATCTATTGTCTAATAACCCTTTGCTATCTGTGATAAATTTTGAGTACCCATCATCTAGTGCAATTATTCCATCCAAGGTTAAATTGAGGCAATGAATATTTATGTCACCATCCTTCTATAAATTAGTGAGGCAGCTGAAAACAATTTTTCTAAACTCATCTATCCAATCCTTGGAGCTTTTCAGTTGATCATCATCCCTTAGTATCTTAGGCACAAACCACTGCTTTAGTGTGTGAAATGAATCCATTCTTGCCTTGATCTTTTGGTCTTCTGTAAACATGTATTGAAATTCATCTGTGACCATTCAGACCATTTGCTCAGTAGGCTTTAAAGCTGTGGGGGCCTCAACACTCCTTTGTAAAATTTTGCACAAAGTCGTTAAGGTGTGATGTATAGGTTTCCATTTCTTGAATAAGGGGTCCAATATAGGTACATGGGCATTTATCTGATCAACTGTTTGTGACAAGGAGACATAACATTCATACACATTTTTCAATTTGTCCACAATTAGTTTAACCCTATGCTCCAAGATTTTTTCCAATACACTGAGGGTTTCTCTCTTTGCTCTTTCCTTTGTTTCTTCATTAGTCTTTTTCAACTTCTCAATTTCTTGTTTTAGCACATTAACTTGTTCAACAATGATTGCACATGTATCAATCTAGATGGCAGGGGGCTGGTATACTATTAAGTATGTGCTTTGGGATGGACTTGCTTCCTTCAACTTCTCTTTCAATTTCACATTTTCTATGAATAACCTATTCATTTCATCATTCATATTAGTTTGTGCTTTCTCATATTCCGCCAATCTAAGCTCCATAGCTTTAACCGCGTCCCTAGTAAACATTGTTGAGTGCATTGTCATAGTAATTGCCTCCAATTTTGATGTGTCTTGAAGTGTCTTTACCATGGAAGTCCCTCTCATTTCTTTTACAACATCAAGCAATCTTGGTTTTTTTGTTATTTTTTGCTTTATCCAAAAGGCTAGGATTTCAAGTCTTGGATTGTAACCTGTGCCACTCATTCCCTCATTTGAATTGAATTCAGAAACCAACATGGGATCTTCTTGGCTTCTTACTTGATCCAGTAAGAATATATTATTTTAACTCCATCCCAAGAATAATTAGTATATTGCTTTCTAAGACCAATTTTCTTGCTTCTTGGGGGCTAATAGTAATTTCATTAATCCCGAGTTCTTCAAGAGTTTAGGCAACAATTTGGTCATGTTGTGACTCCTTAGTGCCCATCTTATTAACTTCGAGTCTCTCCTCAAATTCTTTCATTTTCATCTTAAACCAAAAATCCTTAAACTCAGGAGTTTGAATAAATTCATCATCTTCAATAAATCTAAGGGTAGAAATCACCCTTTCATCATCATGCACTTCTTGATCATTATGCTCATGTACATCGACTCTTTCTTTTGGTTTGTGAGCATCAATTGTAAGCTTAGGCAATGGTTGATCAACTTCATCATCTTTAAAATTCAAAAGTACATCGGCTACCTCTTCAATATCCCCTACTCCTTCACTTATTTCATATGCCACTAAGGGGGCCACTCCATGTGTCTTCTATCTTTTAGGACTTGGTTGCTTAGGGGATGCTTCTGATTGTATTGTGGTAGTGTCTGGTAGGGGCTCTATGATTACAATACCACTTGGTTTCATGGGAAGCTTGGAGGGTTTTGAAGACTAACCCTCAAGTTTCTTTTTTGGTTCAACATATAATCTTTCAAAGTTGTCAATTATTACGTTCATCCTTTTGATAAGATCCTTTTCTTCAACATAGAATCCTTGGAATCCAGTGTCCCTTTTATTCTTCTCCTCCTTAAGCCTCTTTATGATTTACCACTTCCTCTTCCTCTGAAAAACTTCATCAAGTGTAAAGCAATTTCTTATTACATCTTCTTCGTAATCCATTACATGGGTATTCCCAGCTTTAGTGAGAAGTGTCTGCTTTATAAAATTAATATGCCCTTCAGGATCAAAGACCCTTTCTCCTCGTGGCTTCAATGAATACCACATCTTCAGATAGTTTTGCAGTTCTTCAAGAGTGTCAGACCCTATGGATAGCTCCTCACATTCAGTTAGGTCAGGGAGGAATGTCCCCTTTTTTCTATCTTTTCATAACATCCTACATCCATAACATTTGCCACATAAATTCTAAAAATGAAATTCAAATAGAAACAAATTTAGGTAAAACATGTGGGGCTTGAGGACACCCATAGACCCTTATTACTGTTTGGTCTACTAAGAAGAACTAGTCACTAAAATTGTGAGTGTGTCCCTACTCTGGCTTCAATGCTAAAGGTCTTAATACTTGCATGATTTTATTAGGAAATATTGGTGAAATATGACCAAGAGTGTCCATGACCTTTACTACGAAATCATCATGAAATATTACATAATCACTATTTTTACATCTACTATCCCAGATGTAACACTAGTTTTGTACAGGTAACCTATTCCCTTCATCATCACTCATTCCCAAACACATTATTTTAGTCCATCTATTTTTGTTTTGGTATAATATTAAATGACACAACAGAGAGTATTTCCTGAAAGTGATGGGAGCTAAGTTCTCTCTTACTTACAAAAATCCCTTATGTAGCCCTTTCTCAATTTCAGCAGCAAAGTCATACTCAATGTTGACTTCAAGATTTTGTATCTTCATTGCCATCATCATGAGATAGCTTGGCATCCTCTCTTTAGCATCTATTCCAAGCACTTGGCATAAAGAAAAATAAGTTATTTTGAAATATACTTGGGAGTCTTCTATGGAAAATGGCTCAATTTGGGATGGGGAGATAGGTATCCTCCTATTGTTTACACCCCTTTTCATGTGTAAAGGAAGTTCATCACTCTTGTAGGTTTTTCTCAATCTCCTATAATCCTCCTCACTTATGTCTAAGTGGATTTTAGTGACAACTTTATTTTTTAACATAAAACACTCTATAATTGCTTCTTTAGTCAACACCACTAATGGTGAACCATCTGACAGTCTTATAGCCCTGGTAGCTAAGTGATAATATTGTGCAAATACTTTAATAAACTCAACATCTATGAAGACATTTGGGACTATCAATTTGGCCAAATCTAAGGTCCAAGGATTCGAAACTGGAATCTTCTCATCCCTTTTTTCATAGAAGTACCAAAATAGATCCCACCTTGAGATAGGGATAATTGGGTCTCTACATCCATGGGTTGTATCTTTAAACACCTTTTTGAATCCTTTGTCTACAAAATTAGGTAACACATTTAAAATGGATTGTTGTAGGGACCTCTTCTTTGATTTAGAAATTGTGGACTCTTTCTTTTTACTCGCAAGTTGACTTGTTTTGGGTGGCATGATGAAGAATTTACCCCTATTTGATTTCTTTAAGTGTCTACTTGTAGAAGCAAATTCAGTTCTTATACACTTGCTACAGAGGGTTTCTGTGAACTTACTCGGCAAAATAATAGCTACAGAGTTTTCCTGCGTGAACTCCCTTGCCTCCAATATATTGAGCTTTGTGAATGAATACCAAAATGTCATCGAGTCCCCAATAATATTTTTTGTTGAGCTCGGTCACCTCACTATTAATGTCAATTTATGCAAAATATTTCAAAATCTACCCATATTTCGAGTTTGACTACATGCCATTGATCTTGGGAAATAGAATGATGTAATCATTTAATGCTTTGACAACTTGTACCGCGGTACTGCTTTGTCATTTCAAGACCGCTACAGGGTACCGCAGTGTCACTTTTTACCCCTTGCGGTGCTGCAATTTACTTTAGTTTTTAACATGTTCTCACCACCACCCCACAATATTCATATTTGGTTGCCGTAGTATTGCAGTAAGCATTTGTACATTGACCTATATGTCCTGCCATCCTGCACATACCTCTATTGACTGTTGCGGTAGTGCGGTATTGGATTTTATTATGAATGCAATATTTTAGATATCATTTTATTGAAAAGATTGACCAAATTTCTAATTTTGCAGTCTCTCAATTTTAGTTTTCAGTGTCAGTCGGACCTAAGAGATCATTTTTTTGTTTATAATGGGGAGGCTTAGTTCACCTAATGTTAAGATATCTATATGTATTATTAAATCACAGATGCTCATTATATGTTTGCATCTAGAAAACATATAGGACATACAAGAAATTATATTTTAAGCAAAAAATAATAATTTCAAATTTTCAACTGAAGTAAGAAAACTAAGAAGAATGATTGAACCTAACTTTAAATGCACTTCAAATCAACAATGAACATCTCAGCTTTTGTATACAATGTACCAGCAGATAATGATGATTACATTCAGAAATGTATTAGTAAAACAATAGTGAATAAGCATACCTATACTCAGATCTTTATTACATTCAATAATAAATTACACCATACATATAACCAAAGTTTAGGTGACAAGCTAACCTCTTAAGGTGAAAAAACATCATCATAATCATCTGCATTTCCAACAAGATTAGAATCCTGATCATTCATGTTTGCATCTGCGTGATTTTCTTCCTCATCCTCATATGTGACATACAATGCATCCTCTCTCCCAATATCTTCATTGGTAATCAAAATGTCTTCTTCAAACACTCCATCATCGTCTTCATCCACTTCTTCAAATGTTTCTTGTAAATTAACATATTTCCCATCAAGCATTATATCAACAACTTCCATGAATTTTTGTTTTGAACGAGACTCTATTTGAATGACATACGACCATCTTGGGCTTCTTACATCATCAATTAGAAATGATTGGTTAATTTGAAGAGGGGAAACATATGGCTCATTCGTCTCTGATAAAAATTGTCTTGTATTTGCACGTACAAATCCATACTAATCAAATTGTACTACAGATGGTCAGATCCACTTACATTTTAATAATATAGGACTATTTTCACCATAGTCTACTAGAATAATTTGCTGGATGAATCCAACATAAAATTTCTTCTCAGTTTCATGAAGAAATTCAGCACTAACAACACGATCACAATTTATCTTTCCTTTGTCTTTTTCTTCCACTCTTAAATGACTACCATAGGCCCACATTCCACTGAAACGCATAGCCCATAAATGTGGAGATTGTGAAAGCTCACTTTCCTCCATTGTTATATCTTGACCTTCTTCTTTTGCATCATTGATTGCATTAGCAATCTATTCTTCAAATTTTGGAAAAGAATCACCTCTAATCAAATCAGCATGACGTCTGTGCCTTTGAGGTTGATGTTGCATCCAAGCTTGATTGTCTTCTTCATATTTTCTACATAGAATATTAACGTACAAATAGTAAGATTAATAATATAAATGTGTAAATGCAATTGAGTAAATAAATTATTCTGTAATTTTTTTTACTTGCGCCACTTATCAAATAAAGATGTGTTATGAAGAATATAGGCATGTATTACACTTCTTTCTTGATGTGATAGATTGAAGTGACATCCATTACCTTCTAATACTTCACCTGCAACTGTCTCTTTTTCGTCATCATCCCATACACGTTGATTGACATTTTTAAAATCCTTCATATATTTTGTGCAAAATCCCATGGCCTCTTGCATTGAATATCCCTCAGACATGCTGCCTTCTGGTTTTGCCCTAGTATGAACATTTTTTTTCAAAACCTTCATATATCATTCTATAGGATACATCCATCTTGTTCTTATCGGGCCACAATGCTTTAGTTCATATTGTAGATGTATCAAAAGATGCATAAAAATGTTAAAGATTGTTGGTGGAAATTCCTGTTCCAATAGACAAAGGACTTCAACAACCTCCTCCCTCAAACTATCAAAGTACGAAGGATCTAATACATATAAAATCATTCTCTTTAATATTAGGCCCAACCTTATAATTGCCAATCTTGGCCTCTTATCCAAACTTAATATATTTACCACAATAGGTAAAATATTCTCCATTATGATATGATAGTCATGGGTCTTGAGGCCTCTTAAGCCATTGATGTCAGTTTGGCTTCTAATACTACTACTTACATATCCAGTGGGAAAGTGAGTCTGAGACATCAAGTATAAGAATTGTGCATGTTGTTCCTTTGTCCAAACATAAGGAGCACTAGGTTTTCTATATTTTTCATCATCATATTTTTCAACCCAAAGATTTTAACGAAACTTTAGTTGTTGAAAGTCTTCACTAGCATAGGCTATATTTTTCTCAATATGCATAAAGTCAATAGTATACCTAATGGATATATCCTTAAAGTATGGCAACTTATAGAATATGCACAATTTTTTTACATTGTTTTCATTACATGGATCATATCTACTACCAACAATCCCATCAATTTCAATAAATGACTTTCTTTTTTGTCCATTCTCAACAATGTAATCACCTGTTATTAGCAATGGTGCTTCACGATTCTCTTCTTGATCATTGAACCATGCTTTTTGTTGGTGATATGGATGATCCATTTTAAGGTAAACACGATATACACAATAAATACACTTACAGAAACTTCTTGAGTGCCTCACAAAACCCTTAAAGTTGCAAGCAAGAAATCCATGGTATCCATGAACATTGAGACTGGACAATGTACCATATGTAGGAAGAACATGAATCGTAAACAATAAGGAAGCTCTTAAAGTGAATTTGATTGAATGACCATCCCTTAAAGATTGAATTGCTTCAATTCCTTTCCACAATTCTATTAGCTCATCATATAGTGGCTCTAGATAAGCATCAATTGTATCTGAAGTCACACTTTTCTTTCCTGGTATAATCAATTATAACATTAAGAAAAATGGTTTAGTTGCTAACCATGGAGGCAAATTATAATTTATTAAAAACACTGGCCAAGTTGACCATTTAGTACTTTGATCTGAGAATGGGTTCACCCCATCTAGAGCCAAACCCAACCTTATATTACAAGGATCTTAAGAAAAATCAGGCCATCTATTATCAAATTCCATCCACATCTTACAATTAGGAACATGTTGTTCTCCATCAGTGCTCTTATTTTGGGCATGCCATTGCATAAGTTCAACAATGTCTCTGCACCTATACATTTGGAGTAATCATGGGATTACTGGAAAGCAGTGAAGAACCTTTCTAGAAACCATAGCTGATTTCAACCCTTCTCTATACCTCGCTTCATGACATTTTGGACATTCACTCTCACTTGCAAGATTCTTGCGAAATAGTACACAACCATTCAAACATGTGTGGATGTTTTCATACCCTAAGCCTAGCTTAGTGATTTCCTCTCTACATTGACTTCGTTTTGTTGGCAATGTGGAGTCAGGTGGTAACAACAAACTTAATAATGCCAATAACTGATCTACACTCTCATTTGTCCAACCAAACACCACTTGCAAGTTAAGAATTTGAAGGATTGTTGTCAAACAACTTAACCTGCAATTAGCATACAAAGGCTTTGAAGCATTCTCCATCAACTTGGCTGAATCATCATTTAGACTCTCATTCAACATTTTATCAATTTCAAACCCTTTATCTAACATTGTTGCCTCTTCATCTATGTTTGGTGCCACTTCATCTATGTTTTTTGCCTCTTCATCTCTCACACTCTACCATTCTATCATATCTTCGTAATAATTGACATTCCAAGGGCTTATACCACTATGCCCATATCTTATCATATGTCGATAAATCTAGCTTCTTTTTTTCACCTTTCCACCAAGACAATCATTACATGGACATGGATATTTGTCCATGTCACTCTCATCAACTATTCTCTCATCAAATGCATAGTATTTCAACCTTCGACGTTGATCCATCTATAATGTTCTACAATTAGCAACACAAAATTGTAGACTAAGAGACAAAAAACTATTTTTTTTTTAATTAAAAGGCATTTCCATAGCAATAGAGTTATAGAGAGAAAATAAAATAGAGAGTTTAACTAATGAATTGTAAAAAATAGATTTTTGTAGTTTATATTCAAATTGGTGATTACATTGCATTGCACATCTTTCAAAGTCAAAGCATTACTTCACATTGCATAACTAATAACTAGATGCTGATAGATGCCAAAATGTAAAAAATTGTTGAATAAGAGACAAAAACTATTTTTTTAATTGAAAGGCATTTCCATAGAAATAGAGTTATAGAGAGCAAAAAAAATAGAGATTTTAACTAATGAATTGTAAAAAATATATTTTTGTAGTTTATATTCAAATTGTTGATTACATTGTGTTGCACATCTTTCAAACTCAAAGCATTACTTCACATTGCATAACTAATAACTAGATGCTAATAGATGACAAAATTTCAATTACAATATAGTTTTTACAAATTCAACCTAAGCAGTTATGCAGTTACTTCACATTGCATAACTAATAACTAGGAGCAGCTACTAATTGCATTTGCTTGTCATGGCATTCCATGAGACCACATTTCTTTGAGGCATTTTTTCAAAAAGTTCACTACCTTGTCTATGCTACCACATTTTTCATACATGTCTACCAAAGCATTTTATCAAAAAGTTCACTGCCTTGTCTATGCTACCACATTTTTCATACATGTCTACCAAAGCATTTTATCAAATAGTTCACTGCCTTGTTGCTATGGCTAAAATCCTAAAGCAAGTGCTTTCGAACAAGCTAAGGATGCTTGGAAAAAATCTATCAAAGCATAATAGCAAGCAATAACATAGACAAGGCAGTGAACTGGTTGAAAAAATACCTCAAATAAATGTGGTCTCATGGTGATGGAATGCCATGAAAATCCGTAAAAAATTTCTTTTCATGGAATTCCATCACCACGAGACCACATTTCTTTGAGGCATTTTTTCCAAAGTTCATTTCCTTTTCTATACTACCACATTTTTCATACATGTCTACCAAAGCATTTTATCAAACAATTCACTGCCTTGCTACTATGGCTAAAAGCCTAAAATAGGTGATTTCAAAAAAGCTATGGATGCTTGGAAAAAATATATCAAAGCATAATAGTAAGCAACAAGCTATGGTCTCATTTTTTTTTTTGGCATGAAAATCAATGTGATTCTATTTACATTTTTTTGGCAATTTTGCTATTTGAAATAGGGAAAAATCTTTGTGGTAAGTTTTGTGGACTTTTTAATTGTAGGATTCTCATAGTTAGTGAAAAAGGTAGTGTTCATGAAGGAATGGAAAAGATGTGTAGAGCCTTTGAATTATACCCGTACTGTGCAATGACATTTAATCATTTAGCAAACAATTTTTTCTTCACAAGGCATCATTTTCTTGTGGAACAATTGACTGAGATATCTCTTGTTTCAACTGACCACCCTCTCATGAAATATCATTCATATTGTAATCTTGCACGATCTTATCATAGTAAAGGTGATTATGACACAACTGGCCACTACTACATGGCATCAGTCAAGGAAAGCTAGAGGCCACAAGATTTTGAGGACAAGTTCAATTGAAGCTGGGTGATCTTAAGAGTTCTCTCTCTAATTTTGAAAAGGTTTTGGAGGTCCACCCTGAAAACTGTGAGAGCTTAAAAGATGTAGGCCATATATATGCTCAACAAGGGTAGGCAGAGAAGGCTTTGAAAATTTTAAGAAAGGCAACTTGCATAGATCCACACAATGCCCATGCATTTATCAAGATGGGTGAGTTATTAATATCCTCAAACCCCAGTGCAACCTTAGATTCTCTTAAGACGCTAAAGTATCTTTTGAAGAAGAGTAGAGAAGAAGTACCCATTCAATTGTTAAACAACATTGGGGTTCTTCATTTTGAGGGTGATGAACTAGAATTGGCTCAACAAACTTTTATGGAGGCATTAGGAAATGATGTTTTGCCTCTACATAAATCTCTATGGTCAGTTTTGTGCATTTTTTACTTGTAGGATTCTCACAGTTAGTGAAAAAGGTAGTGTTCATGAAGGAATGGAAAAGATGCGTAGAGCCTTTGAATTATACTCGTACTGTACAATGGCATCGAATCATTTAGCAAACTATTTTTTCTTCACTGCAAGGTAGCATTTTCTTGTGGAATAGTTGACTGAGACAAATCTTGTTTCAATTGACCGCCCTCTCATGAAATCTCATTCATATTATAATCTTGCACGATCTTATCATAGTAAAGGTGATTATGACACCACTGGCTGCTACTACATGACATCAGTCAAGGAAAGTTAGAGGCCACAAGATTTTGTGGATAGGTTCAATTGAAGCTAGGAGATCTTAAGAGTTCTCTCTCAAATTTTGAAAAGGTTTTGGAGGTCCACCTTGAGAACTGTGAGAGCTTAAAAGCTGTAGGCCATATATATGCTCAACAAGGGCTAGCAGAGAAGGCTGTGGAAATTTTAAGAAAGGAAACTCGCATAGATCCACCTGATGCCCATGCATTTATCAAGATGGGTGAGTTATTAATATCATCAAACCCTAGTGCAGCCTTAGATTCTCTTAAGATGGAAAAGTCTCTTATGAAGAAGAGCAGAGAAGAAGTACCCATTCAATTGTTAAACAACATTAGGGTTCTTCATTTTGTGCATGATGAACTAGAGTTGGCTCAATAAACTTTTATGGAGGCATTAGGAAATGATGTTCTACCTCTACATAAATCTTTGTGGTTAGTTTTGTGCATTGTTTACTTGTAGGATTCTCATAGTTAGTCAAAAAGGTAGTGTTCATGAAGGAATGGAAAAGACGTGCGAGCCTTTGAATTATACCTGTACTATGCAATGGCATTGGATCATTTAGCAAACCATTTTTTCTTCACTGCAGGGTAGCATTTTCTTGTGGAACAACTGACTGAGACAACTCTTGTTTCAAATAACCACCCTCTCATGAAATATCATTCATATTATAATCTTGTGCGATCTTATCATAGTAAAGGTGATTATGACACCAGTGGCCACTACTACATGACATCAATCAAGGAAAGCCATAGGTCACAAGATTTTGTGGATAGGTTCAATCGAATCTGGAAGATCTTAACAATTCTCTCTCAAATTTTGAGGAGGTTTTGGAGGTCCACCCTGAGAACTATGAGAGCTTAAAAGTTGTAGGACATATATATCCTCAACAAGGGTAGGAAAAGAAGGATTTGGAAATTTTAAGAAAGGAAACTTGCATAGATCCACATAATTCCCATGCATTTATCAAGATGGGTGAGTTATTAATATCGTTAAACCCTAGTGTAGCCTTAGATTCTCTTAAGATGCCAAAGTCTCAAGTCTAAAGAAGAGCAGAGAAGAAGTACCCATTCAATTGTTAAACAACATTGGGGTTCTTCATTTTGAGCATGATGAACTATAGTTGGCTCAACAAACTTTTATGAAGGCATCAGGAAATGACATTTGGGTTGAATTCATAAATAAAAGTCCTAGTGCCAATTATGTAGGTTTTCCTATGCTCTTTAAGAATATGAAATTCTTCCATCGAATAGAAGAAGGTGGTGTTTCACTTGAGTTACCATGGGATAAAGTCACAACACTATTTAATCTTGCTAGGTTATTTGAACAACTACATGATACTAAAAAAGCAAATATTTTTTACAAGCTAATATTGTTTAAGTTTCTTGATTATGTGGATGCATATCTATGTCTTGTAGCCATGGCTCATGCTTGGAATGAGATCCAACTAAGCCTAGAATTGATTGGGGATGCACTTAATGTGGATAAAAACTCATCAAATGCTTTAAATATTCTTGGAAAAATAGAATTGAAAACATATGACTGGCTTAAAGCAAAGAAACAATTAAAGCTGCACAAAGTGAATCAGATGCAAAGAATTCTTATGTTGACATTTCACTTGGAAATTGGAATTATTTTGCAACTTTTCGCAATGGGAGGAGGGATCCAAAGGTGGAGGCACAACATCTTGAGAAGGCTAGAGAACTGTATTGTAAAGTGTTGGCATAGAGACTAGGAAATGTTTATGCTACAAATGGGGCAGCCATTGTGCTAGCTGAAAGGGGTCAATTTGATATTGCAAAGGAAATTTTTACATAGGTACAAGAAGCTGCAGCAGGAAACATCTTTGTTCAGATGCCTAATGTGTGGGTAAATCTAGCACATGTTTACTTTACACAAGGATAGTTTATGCTTGTAGTGAAAATGTATCAAAATTGTTTGAGGAAATTCTATTTTGGCATTGACACCCAAATTTTATTATATTTAGCTTGAGCACATCATGAAGCAAAACAGTGGCAAGATTGTAAAAGAATGTTATTAAGAGTAGTAGATTGTAACTATTGTAAGTTTCCAATAAAAAATCTATAGATTTTGTGTTTAATGTAATGAGGTTTTTGAATTAGCTCTGAATTCGCTACAAAGGGCGTCCCCAAATCCGACTTCATTGTAGACTTCAAATACTTTACAGCAAACACCGAAGTCCTTGCCTACCTTTTCAGAATTCTTTAGGTCCTCTCCAAACAATCTTTATCACCTATGCAAGTGTTGTAACTCAAAATGCCTCAGTGTAGTTCACACGCCCAACTACTATAGGTATCTAATTTGTCTAAACGCCAAATTCTAAACGAAATAATGTAGAATCACATGGGTGTCTAATTTTTCTAAATGCCAAATTTTAAATGAAATAATGCAAAATCGCGTGCATGAATACATGACTCCTGCCAACATTTCCCTGAATATTTTTTAAAATTTTGTCTAATTTGTACTAGTGTGACTAACTGTTTAGTCATTTTTATTTGTGTGACTAAATAATTTTTTTCCTAACAACCAAATTAGTCATTTATTTACTCATTTATAGCTTTGTTGAAAAAAAATAGTAGAATTTAGTCATTTTTAGTTGTTGTGACTTTATTTGCCAAATTCTACTAGTGAAATAGGAAACCTGAAACAATGCATTGTTGGGCCTTAACTTAGAAAAAGAGTCATGTTGTCTCATGAATTAAGTCAACTCATCCATTGGAAATATGAGGACTATCATGTGTTGCAAATTAAGAGCTTAATTAGCTGAGTCATTACATGTGAGTAGGAAGGTGGCATAATTGTTAACTTGTTTGTAGCCTTTGAAAGCTCAAATTTTAGTATATATAGAGGTACTCTCTCTATCATTTGTTACACTTTTCAATATGATTTCTCTGTTGTTATTCTGCTGTAATTTTTGTGCAAGCATTATTATGAGAGTTTTAGTGAAAGAGAGAATTGTTTGTGAGTTAAGTTTGTTCAGAATTCTTGAGAAGAGGCTAGAGTTTGGAGTTTAGTTGATCGTAGAAGGAGCATTATCAGTTGGAACTTATCCAGGCATGTTGATTTCTATTCCTATACTATTTATGCTTGAAAGGTTATTTGATTATAAATGCCTTTGTTCGGAAAAGATTGCTTTTAGGAATGCATGATATGCTTGTTCTTATGAGCTTAGTTATTTCCTAGTTTGGAATAATCTTGGAATGCATGATATGCTAGTTCTTATGAACTTCTAAGTTATTTTCTAGAAAGGAATATTCTTTTGTGGTTCTTGATTAAAGTCTCAAATTAGGGAAACCCTATTATTTGGGAATATATTTATATTATGTGAAGTATGTGTGGCTTAAATTCTATTAGAACTATACTTAGTACGTTAAGTCTATATGGATATTGCATGATGTGGAATATGTTGCTATCTTATAATGCTTTTATGAAATTGTTGTTTTGAACTTAAGAGGTTAGCAAGGTTATTCCTGGGGTTAGATAAATCCATGGGAAAGGGGGTAACCTAGCAAGAAACCAGTATGAGTACATGTATGATTAGTGTGGTTATACTTGGGGTTAGAGGAATCGATGGTAAAGGGTGTAACCTAGATAATCAGTTGGTTATAGACTTGGATATTCATGGGGTTAGGGTAGTCCATGTTTAAGGGAATTACCTTGTTGAACATTTTGTTATGTTATCACCTTAGATTGAATGTGTGTTATGTTAATGGTCAATACCAAACCAAGCTTAAAGGTGGGTAGACAAATGACTCTCACTCAAAGTACTGGGTGTTGAATTATTTGGCCAAAATACTGTAAATAGCCACTATTTACACTATCAGTTCACTATGATCCATGATTGCATTCTAGGCAAGGAAACCAATGTATGGTAGCTCTAGATATGTAGAACACAACACTATGCTCAAGAAGTTCAAGATTATGGGGTTACCAAACCAATCTCTTTGTCGAAGGGTAGGGCCATCTTACTAGTTAGGTAGATGTGCGGGGGACCACAATAATTCCATGGTTGATGGAAAAGTGCTTGAGTGATGCTCTCTCTCATACAATTGGCGACCAGGATTTAAGGATGTCGCGCTAGTTGAGGACACCTAGTATGTATACACCAGTGATGGGAAACATCTAGGAGGTATGCACCAATATTGGGGACATCTAGATCATTGTATTTTGTTTATATATATATATACATATATCATTGAGATCATAAAAGCTATGAATGTAAACATGTATCTCTATTCTTATTAAGAAATTGTAAATGGGAAATATTATCATAAAATTATGTAATGTGAAATCGTTACTTGAATGATTGAAATGATTCTTTGTTATGCAATGGGAAAGTTTGAAATGGTTATATTTCAAATGTGCATTTTCTTAATCACATTAAAAGGAAAAAAAAATATTGCTCATAATGTTAGTAGCATAAAATTTCACTTGTGAGTAAAACATAATAAAAACAATGGGTAGAACAATGGGCATGTTACAGATTTCAACTTGATGTTATTGACTTTTTGATTAAATGTAGTCACACTTAAGTAAGGTGGAAAATTTAATAAAGATGTATATAAGCAAGTGAACTTTGCCAAACATAAAATCTTTATAAAAAAATTTCCTTATTTGTACATCCAAACCAAGTGCTACCTTGTAGGTGAATTTTACCAAAAAAGGAAAAATTATAGAAAAGAGATAGTTGTACACTTGTTAGTTGTGGCATCTAAGTTGAATATTGTGTAGCAAGGAAGCTTTATTTAGTTTTAAAAATAGAAAATAAGAACAATGTGTCTTATATTGTGATGGAATTTGGATTGAAGAAAATAAAATGTAAAATAAAAGAGAAGTATTATTCGATAAACTTTATAGGGGAATGAATAAAAATTGATAAAACAAAAGTTGCAAATTGTTTCTGGATTTTGATTGTGCAAGTTTTTTTGCATCAACGTTTCAGATCACACTTAGTGATACATCATTAGGATGAAGAGTTGAAAACTTACACTCAATATCACACTCAGTGATCCTAATGATGGATCATTGAGTGTGATCCGAAATGTTGATCCAAAAAAAGTTACACAATCAAAATCTAGAAACAATTTGCAACATTCTCTATGGATTGTGGAAATCTACTATCACTAAAAAAAGAAGTTATAAAATTATTTGTAGAGAGTGTTAAATAGAATCAAAGGCACATGCCTTACATGGAAAAAATGGTGTGAGATGTATGCTAGAAACATTAAATGTGGAAGGCAAAGAAAAATGAAGAGGATATTAATTAATAATTAATTATGTGGCCAATAATTTGTAAGCCTTGCGAAAACTATTATGTGTGGTTTCGTTGCATCCCTCCCCACTCAACTGCTAGGAACAACAAGCATGTTGACAAGTGTAACCTACATTAACACTTATCTCTAGCATGTGTTATTTACCACCAAATAAATGAATGAAAAAAGCATTACACAGTATAAATATTTGTGGAATAAGATTGCATTATGTGGTGAGTAATAAAATTCAACAAATGAATGAATAAATGAAATCTTTTAATAATGTCCACAAGGTCAAACAACCTATGGGACCCTCGAATAACCAATCACATGGGAAAGCACAAAATACCAAAACAAGCAGATCGTCAACACAATGCCTCGACCTTCCTTTCCTTTTAGATTTTGGATTTTGGATTTTCTACTTTGGATCTTTGATCAAGTAATCTGTAATTTTTGTTGACCTTTCTTCTTCAAATAGGTTACTCAAGGAGTCCACATTTAAAATATCTCCATAATGTAGTGTCATTCTATCTCCACCAACTCCAAAGTACAAAACACCATATTATATATGCCCACTTTGCTTCAAGTACCCTCCACCTTCTAATTTTACAAGTATAAACTAGTATAAAATAGTTCTTAGCTAAACCATTAACATTTTCGCTTTCCCTTTTATTTCCATTAAAGAAGAGAGACACCTAACTCACATCCATAATCCTCTCTCATTCCTTTAATACAATTTATGGAAGTAAAATCATTCTAAACCAAAGATAAATTTCAAATCTTTCTTAACTCATTTTCCTTGAATTCCTTTAAAATTGTTGTATAAAGCTTATTTGAGTCCTAGATTGCCATTTTGAATTAATTAAGACTAGATTTTTATACACACAAAAGAGCATGAAGGCTTTGAACCATTTAGTCCTATGAAGACTAGGATGTTGAGCTTGAAAATTCCATACAAAAGAGCATGAAGACTTTGAACCAAGTAGATATGTTAATTTTACATCTAAATTTCTAGATTTGATTGCGTAAAAGTTTTTGCATCAACGTTTCGGATCACACTCCGTGATCTAGCTTTCGTCGATGCAAAAAAATTTATGCAATCAAATCCAAAAATTTAGATGTAAAATCATTATGGATTGTAGAAACTTGATATCTTTAATCTTGTTAATGCAAAAACTTGACTTTCTATGAATTGGAAGAATTTCATGGAGAAAGTCTTAGAGATAGGAGAATACAAACTGAAGCAAGGTACTAGGGTTCATGTTGAGGTAAGAATGTAAGATAAGGTATAATATGCTAAAGATTAATGGGAGAGCAATATGTTTCAGTTTAAGGGTCTAATGACTATTCTTAACGAGGAGAGAAGGCAATAAGCTCTGAATGACTAACATTTACTACCATTGTCTGTAATCGACAAAGATCTTTGTATTTAGTCCTGCAAATAGTTATTATTTAGTTTTGAAATTAAATTCCCTAGATTTGAGAATGATTGTGAAGTTTGGAGTTTTAAAAGTGTAAATAGGATTTCTAGAACAACATGGATTCACATCCTCCAATGGGCTGAATAGACCATCGACTATGGTAGTAGAAATCTGTGAATCTCCTAGCACAAACCCTAACACATGAATCTTCAAACTAGCCTACAAAGAAATCCAAATCTCTGACAAATGTGAATCTGCATGGTGTCACACAATCATTTGCACCTCAAACAGCCACTACCTCTGGTTTGCAACAAAACTCTCTTGGCCCACAAATCGCAAGCGAAGCGTGAAATTATAAAGTGGTTATATGTCATGCACGAATCATCTAACAAAATGCGAACATGAAAAGGTACTTATTCACGACTTTGTCAATTCAATAAGTAATTGTGTTTTCTTAGGTCAAATTTTTGGGTAAATCAATTCAAATACAATGAATAATATTGAATATGGTAATCACAAACATACAAATAGTCTTTATGTAGATTCATTTCTTATTAGTACTTGCCATTGACATAGTACTATTGTAATGAGTTTGTCTTTTTTTAGTTTACTAGTTATTAATAATTTAGTTTTCAACCAATTAAAAACAATATTTTAAAAAAATTAAGACAAAATTCAATTTTGTAAAGTCAACTTGTAAAATATTTAACTTTACAAATTATAAAAATTATTTCTTGTGCATATGATTCGTTAAAAAGTTATGTGTGTTATTGACCCATTTGTAGGGAAAGTAAGGTAAACATTTTTTTAAAGAATGGTTTTTCATTTTTTGCTTTATTTTGACTTTTTTAAGAATGTAATTGTTATTTTTTATTAAAGAAAATCTCACCAAAAATCATTTAACTATTTTATAGAGATTTGGATTCACATTATTAAAATAATAATAATAAAATAAAATAAAATTTGTATTATTCTTTCCATTAGACTAATGTCTTTGTTATCTATGTTTTTAATATTTTATGGTATAATTTAATTATTATATGTGTTCCTTCTTTTCATTACTATTTTTTTTTTATCGTGTATATTTTTATATTAATTTATCTATATATATATGTTCTCCAAAAAAATTATAACCTATAATATATAGGTATTTAAGATAACCTATATTATTTTAGGTCTTTATTATATATAGTATACAACCTATTTTAATATAAATAATATTAATTTATATATATAACATATATTAATGTAGAATTTATATATTATTTCTATTTATATCTTATGTCATTGAAGGTAATATTTTGTAGGTAAATAAGTTAATCTACATTGTATAGGTAATATATTAATTTATATTATACATTTATATTAATATAAATGATAGCTTATCTTATTTTGTAGGTTCTCCTTTAATCTATATTTTTATATATTAATATATATTATATAAATTATTATGATTTCATCTATTTATATTAATATATATTATAGGTTATATATATTATAATCTATTATATTTTAACCATCTATTTTTATTTTAATTGAATTATTTATTTAATTTTCCAATTTATATTTTATATATAATCTCATCTTTTTTCTTTGGTTAAATTATTATTATTTTAAGTTTTAGTATATTTTCCTTTATATCTTCCTTCATTTCTTTTAATAATTTTGGTAATTATTCTTCAATCATTTTGTTATATAATTCATTTTTATAATTCTCTTAATTTATTATTGTTTTAAGTTTTAGTATATTTTCCTTTTATATCTTCCTTCATTTATTTTAATCATTTTGTTATATAATTCATTTTTATAATTCTCTGAGTTATTTATTCACTATTTGAGACAAATCATATTATTATATTATCTTTTGTTACGTCTTCATCAATTTTTTGCTTATTTTCACTTTTACTTCATTTTTCAATCTCCTCCCTCCCTACCCTTTCCCACCACTTAACTCTTCTTAAAGTCATTTCTACAATCATATTCTTCATTATACCCTTCCTATGATGAATTATTGAGTTAGGGTTAGGGTAAGGTTATTAGAGTTATTTATTCACTGTTTAAGACATTTAACTTTAACCTTTTTTGATCCATTTATTTGTGTGATATCATATTACTATTTTATTCATTCTTCTATTATGTCTTCATCATTTTTTTTGATTATTTTCAATTTTACTTCATTTTCCAATCTCCTCCCTCCATACCCTCTCCCACCACTTAACTCTTCTTAAGGTCATTTCTACAATCATATTCTTCATTATCCTCTTCCTACGATGAATCATTTAGTGTGGTTCAAAACATCAATTCAAAATAGCATACATAGTTTAATCTAGAAGTGTTTACTCGATCATTCACGGACTTTGAAAAAATCATACCATCTACAATCATAGATTAGTTAATGTTTAACAATTATTGATTTGAATGAAGAGTTATAGTTGCACCTGTGTCTACTAGGAATCAAATCTGATAATTTAATATAAAATATTTTATTTTTTAATATATATATATTAAATTAAAAATAAACAACTTGTAATAAGTAATCATTTTAATATATAACAATTTTATATTAATAATAAGAGAAGAAACATTACCAACATGTAATATCTAAATTTCAATGATTTTTAGTATATATTATATTTATTTTATTTATAAAATTTATTTAATATATAATAATTCATAAAATAACATTTATTAAATATGTTATTTATTTAAAAGTTAGTGATAAAAATTAGGTTTATAGTTATGGATAGTGTTATGATCATAGTTAGGGTTAGAGATAGGTCTAAGATTAAGATAATGGTTTAAAATTTATTGTTAGGGTTAGGGTATGAGTTAAGGTTAGGGTTAGGTCATTAAAATAACTAATTAACAATACTAAAACACTATAATTAACAAAACTTACATTTATGTTTATTCACATTAATAAAAATTACATTTAACTTTTATCAAATCTAAAAAATAATAATTACAATACTATTAAGGCAATTACTAGCCACTACGTGGCACTTGTGTTTCTTTTCAATTGAAATGTACTTTAATTTGATCCTTGAATTTTAAGATGTTTCTTCCTCTTTAATTAATTGCATTTTGATGAATATAGATCAATATTTTGTACATCTTTTTCATGTTTTTTCTTCACATTGGTCATGGCATTATATAAAAAAAAATTGTACTTAAACTCCCCACTAGAAATAAATCCACCTCCACTTGCTTAGCTATTACTTTACCTATATATGGAATTGTCCTTTAATTCTTAGAACAAAATCATAGCATTAATATTAAAGCATAAAGGCTTGATCTCATGTTGCATGTCATCAAATGCATTTCTCCAAGTTTTAGGCACCACAATGCACTTCTTTTCTTCTTACCACTATTTGGAAGAAGGAAGCACCCAACAAAATAGTTCCTAAGAAGACATAGTTTTTCACCAACCTCTCCAAATGAAGACGATTCTTCATCAACATCTCTAGATGAACAAAGCCACTTGCATGAGGTGACTTAGCCTCATCGCCAATGTTGTTGGTTACTACCACATGCTCTAAAGTCAAGGGGATTGAGTTCTAATATAACCCCAAATGGCTCCTCTATAGCATGACACTCCACCAATGGTCCACAACTTCCTACCTTGAGAGCTTTAACTCCCACTAGATGAAGCACTAATTATGCTTACTAGAAGGAATTCCATTGCTACCCAACAAATGTGTTGTGCATTAATGAGTTTTCAATCATTGATAACATCCCATTCAAAGGAGCCTTGAAGAGCCCCAATTCCCTAGCCAAATACTAGCAACACACATCAATCCAATGCACATACTTTTAAATTGTAGGCTAGAGAATGCCCAAGAAAGTATACTCATTTGGATCATATGCATGGTTCACCACCAAGTTGACCATCCATTAGTCATAAGGTCAGCTTCCAACAAAATTAAAGTTAAATAGTTAAATTATGCCTCCATAATCTCACTCTAATTGTCAAGTTCTTAGTCTTATTACACCAAATTCACATCACACTATATAACAACCATGTTAAATCACTTTTCAATTCATCGCTCAATGCAATCCTATATAACACACTTCAACATTATATGCCAAAAAATGAAGTCTTCAATTGGAAAATTTCTTTTGGATTGTGCACACTCGAACACTCTACAATAATTTATGTTCTAGCTCTTGCATATAGAGAACAACTTCACTTGACAAGGACATTTGAGTTTAACAATTTCCTTTCCTTTCTAGCACTTGAGTATAGAGACCAATTTCCCTTAACATTGTAAGCATGCATAGTTATGGTCATAATTCAAACAATAATCATGCTAGCACACTCTAGGCCTTCATGAATTCTTAGGTAGTAGTATGATTACTTTGAATCTTCACTAGTTTTTGAGCTTCATAAAATCTTTATGGTTTTAGGTCTCAAATCGTCATTAGGCACATATATCACTAGACCATTCCCTACATGTAATTAATTCCATTTTTTGTTGCCACCTCTGCATATCTTTCTAGTGTAATGAAGAATCCACTTTACAAGAAAGGATATAGTGATGTAAACACAACTATGTATAATCTATGGTTTTTCATATCAACATTTAGTTAAGTCTCTTTATCATGCACTGGACACAATGGAGGCAATTGATCTACAAGAAAGGGTGAATGTTGTATGTAATTCCACATAACTCATTCTCTTGCACATTATCTCAACATAAGCATGTCTCATGTCACAAGCTTCCCTTGCATGCACAACACAACACTAAGATGTCTTCTACATTGATGGGATACAATGACAAAATGATTGTTTATATTTGTGCAATCATTGATTCCAGTGATTCTACATAACTCAATACAAGATATCCATGCATGTATTCTTCATTAGAATTGTATAAAATGAGTCTAAACTTTAGCTTCAATAATAACATTATCATCTCATGCATCATCTTCACATTGTGCATAACTTACATGTGGGTGCATATGCATCTACACAAATATGATTAGTTCAACTCCATATGTATTTGACATATGGTTGCACCTTCTCCATTTGATCATGCCAACCAATTAGCACCACATATATCTAATATTAGCACAACCTTGACCACATGGGAAGTGCACCATATGCATGTGTTACTTATTGGTATATTATGAAAGGCTTAGTTAATAACCTATTGTATAAATACAACTCATTGTACATTGTATGAATTAGTGAGTTGACTATTAAGCCTAGCCATATCATTCAATGTAGTTAGGTTGTGATTTAGTAATTATGATGTAAGGTGTCATCACATAGGAAAGATATTAAGAACATGTGCAAAATATATTCGAGTGTGAATAATAAAATAAATATTTTAAAAGATAATTGTGATAAAATCGCATAACAAACGTGACCTTATGTGATAATGATGTAAGAGTGCCATGTAAGTTGATTGTTAACAAATTTGATGGTATGATTCTCCTCAAGAAGAATGTTGTGCATAAAAAATGTAGAATCTCTAAAGATAAAATTTGTGTGGCTTTATAAAATATACTACTAGATATACCCCCAAGGGGGAAGCCATCTAAGGTGATATATCATAGATCATGTAAAAAGTGTGTAAGAATTGGTTCCAGTTTCACCCCTAATGCAATGACAAAGGATGATATGGATACGATGGACATATTTCAAATATCATCATGTAAGATCATTGTAAGTGTAATACCCCATTTTTGTACTATTTAAAATAATAATTATTTTGGCTTGTAAAAATTTTAGTTTAAGCTTAGGAAACTACTAGTAGTTGATGTATTCTCAAGGAAATTGGGTGTTATTTAAGATTTTTTTTGAATTTTTACCATTGCATCTATGTCTAATCTTGTGATGGCTAGAAAACATATACTTGGTCAATATTAATAAGTTGGTACAAATGATTTTGATGCCTATTTCATTATTGTTATATGTTGCATAATGTTAGATACATATATGTAACATGTGAGCTAATATATATTTTGATTCCCTCTATTTGTGTGAGCTTTTGTCCCCAGCAAGGGAGGGTATCATGGGGGGACAATGTTACAACAAAGTAGAGATAAGGATAGGGATAGAACACAAGTGTACATGGTTTATTTAGAGTTACTATTTTGTGGTAATCTTATGTGTGAGTAAATGATTCTTATCTTAATGGTTAAGTAACACATCCTTGATGGATTTCTTTTCTACCAAATTCCAATGCCCTCCTTGGGGTAACATCATCTTGTCTATTTCTATCATATTCCTTAAATTGCCATATATGTCATATTTGCCACTCAAACTTGGGTGCCTCAAATTGTCTTCATTTGAACATGCAAAGATGTTTCATGACAAGTGTCCACACCTATCATAATGTTGGTCAACATTTTTGTAACCTCTCTCTTATATGATCTTGCATGCATAATAGAATCTATCATATGTAACTTGTGTCACAATAACCTTACATGCCCAAAATATGTCGAAACATGACCAAACCATGCCACCTTTATGTGGGATGCCAACCTCATCATGTGAGGCCAAAAAATCACTAAAGATGAAAACTAATCATCCTACAAAATGAGGCACCACTCTCCAAAAAAGAAGACAAAATCACTAGAAGATGAAATAGAAATTGCCTACAAAAATATTATAAATGAGCACTAGGAATGCAAGGTTGAGACACATTTTATTAACATTCTCCAAATTTTCAAAAACCTTACAAGAGAAAAAATAGAAACTATATCAAATTCATGAACCAAAAAGGCCGACCATGTTATCCCAACTAAACTCTAGTGTGCTCATGAGCTTCTCAAAAGCACCTAAACATCTTACAAGTTATCACCATCTTAATAATAAATATCTCATCTCTCGTCATGCCCAAGCACAAAAGATAAGAAATCCAAGCCAGGATGTCACACTAAATGTCACACAAACACATCAATGTATCTAGCCTCAATTATTAATATAACACAAACCAAAGTCTAATCTCCTCTACAACAAGATCAAGTATGCACTACATTTCCAAACGAGTTAGAACAATGACCACAACCATTTTATCACATCCAACTAACCCTAAACATCGATGGGCCTACTACTCATGACATATTTGGCCCACGTTGTAACTCTTGTCCTTGTATAATCTACTATCCTACTCAAGGTTACCATATCCCATGGTACCAAACACACTAAATAACATGAAGACTTTCAATACTTTAATGCAATGAAAACTATCCACCAAGAACACGTATACCTCCCAAGACTCCCACAACACAAGAAATTTTGATCTAGTGTCAATCAAAGAAACTCAAAGTCTACAAATCTACACACAAAGGGTATGGATAAATTTTTTTATCACTATATCAAAGAACATACATCATAATACATAAACAAAAACCAACCAGCTACAACATAGCTCTCACCACTAGTCTCCATATCCCTCCCAAGTTCTCCAAATCACAAAAGACAAAAAATAAAGAATCTATATGCCATTATCTAAAAATAAACAATGAAGTAAAAAAAATGGCCACAAACCTAGTGATCATAATGGGTCCACACAAACCTCAACTCTAATTTCATGTGATTACAAACCTTTGAGAAGAAACATAAGATCATAGAGAACAAATACAAACCATTTCACATAATATGTCCTTTTTCCAACACCATTGATTCCTACAATCATGACAAGTAAGATCCTCACTTCCAAAACCCCAAATAGAAAATCCTTGGGTGCAAGCACGAAGTTGAGACCACCTAAGGTGGAAGTTTTGGCCTTAGAAAAAATATCAAAATCGGGCTCAATGAATTGGGATCCCGTTTTGCTTCAGGGTCCTGAGCCTAAAATTAAAATGTGATCCTTATTTTTAAAAAATGGGATCCCATTTTTTTTCGGTGTCCCGAGCCTAGCTTTAAGAAACAAGATCTCACTTTTTGCAAAACAGGATCCTGATTGCTACAAAATAGGATCCCGATTTGAAATAAGTGGGATCTCGTTTTGTAAAAGTATTTATTTAAAAAAAATGACAGTGAACTCATTTTCATTGTGAGCAATTGAGATCCTAGGTGAGTGAAAATGATTGGCAGCTACCAAGTAAGTCGTTCTACCATTCTTTCCATTTTTTTTCATTTTTTGGTTATTAGCTATGAATTTAGGTTTGTTTTTTGTGTTTTTGTAATTGTATTGAGGTTTTTTCATTTGAATCTTCTTGAAAAGTTCAATGAAACCCTACATTAAAATCAAACAAAAAATATCAACCCTACATTGAAATCAAATAAAAATAATCAACCTTAAATTGAATTCAAACACTAAAATCAACCCTAAATTGAAATCAAACAAAAAAATTACTTTTCAAAACCAAAAAACTTACCTAAAATAGAGCAAAACTATTTCCATTTGCAATGTTTAGGATTTAGGGTTTGATTTGCATTGCTTTATGTTTTAAATTTGTATGCAACTATTTCAAAATAGAAATATTTCATTTGCTTTGCTTTATGTTTTATATCTGTATGCAACTATTTCAAAATGGAAAAAATTCATTTGCATTGCTTTATGTTTTAAATTTTTATGCACAAACATCTACTCTCTAACATATTAATATACATATAGTTTTCTACCAGAGTAATCCTTGAACCTCCTTTATGATTTAGGTTTAAAAAATGCACAAGGTTCACCTAAAATTTGATCAAATGAATCAATTTGGAATCAAACCAATAAATATTCCTTTTTTGGCATGAACTCTCAATAACTTTCCAAAATAGAAAAAAATATAAATGTGCAAAATTTTCCACCCATAAACACTCTCAAGAATTCATAATATTTTCCTCATCCAAATCACTTCAAACATTAACATGACATTCTTAACACTAACTCAAGCTATGCTCAAAATTGAAAAAACAAATTTCAAATTATGGTGAAATTAAATAAATTTATCTACCACAAATTGGAAACTATAAACTAATAAATAAATAAACTAAGATCACTTTTCTAAAATGATGCAAGATTACCACACTACCTTGGGATGCTCCTACATAAATGTTGTATAATACAAAGACCACTAGATTGTAAGGAAGCTAAGGTAGTAGAACAACTTCCTACACTAATTTTGAGAGGAGAATAATGCAAATTTTTTATAGATCTTTAATAGTTACAAAAACTTAAACACAAATAAACACAAATATCATGCATACCACAACACAGTGATTTACGTGGGGAAAACCATTTCAAGAGAAAAACCCCACACTTCAAAAGCCATCCAATATATTATTCAGTAGATCACAAAGATTATAATATACTTGCAGAGAAAGCTTCTCACAGGAGTATCACCACTCAGAGATCAAGAGACAACACGATTGCTATCAGACTCTCAAAATACATCACCATCTCTCTACTGCAACCGTAATATAGTGCCCTCATAAAATAGTATTACATTCTAGGGCAAGACAGGCCAACAAAATATCCACCATTAGATCTAAAACCTAATAATTAATGGTCTAGATTTACAATGTATCATTTATCTAATCTATGTTGTCCATTTTAGAAGTTTCCTTAAAAAGTTAACAAAAAATTGTTCACGCGCACCCCACTCTCCCCCCACTCTCCCCCCTTGCTTCCATTGTATATTACACCTATCAGTATAACTAGGAAATATATTTATAAATATATATACATCTTGTCAACAATAAATCGTTATATAATTGCAAGGTTGAGACATATTTTTCCAAAAAATCTCCCACTTGTCGAACACCTTGCAAGAGCAACGAGAGTAAGTAAACATTGTCTCTTAATTGCTAGGGATAGAAAGGCCCATAGTCTCTGAACACCATCTGAACTTCTCTGTACTCACAGGATTAGTTAAAGAATCAACAACACTCATTAAGATCTCTACCTTAACCAACTTCACCCTGCCATTTTCAACCATATCTCTAAAAAAATGATACTGTACATCAATGTGCTTGGTCCTAGCATGAAATGTCAAGTTCTTGGCTAGACATATCACACTTTGACTGTCGCAATAAATTGTCACTTCACCTTGTTTTATTCCAATATTTGAACATAGTCTCTTAAACCAAATGGCTTCTTTACAAGCATGAGCAACTACCATATGCTTTACTTTAGTAGTGGACAAAGCAACCACAGCCTGTCGCTTACTCATCCAACTGATTGCACCACCAAATAAAGTAAACACATAAGCACTGGTGGATTGTCTGCTATCAATATCACCTATCCATTTTGAATCCATATAGCCATGAATATCAAGGGAAATCTTGTCTTTTGTCACATTACTACTATAACATAAGGTATAATCTAAGGTACTACACAAATATTTGAAGACTCTTTTAACTACACCCCAATGAACTCTACCAAGATTAGAGATATATCTAGAAATAACTCCCATTGCTTGGGCAATGTCTGGTCTAGTACAAACCATAACGTACACCAAATTTCTATCTGCACTCTCGTAAGGCACTCTGCTCATGTCTTCCATGTTTGATGGAGATGTTGGACAATTTGAAATAGATAACTTTCTTCCAACAAAAAGGGTCCAACAAATAGTGGTCTACAATCCTGCATGTTAAATCTTTGTAAAATTGAATTGACATACTTACTTTGGTAAGCCATAGCTTTTTTTTCACTCAATCTCTTTTAATTTCCATCCCAAGAATGTGTCTAGCTACACTGAGATCTTTCATTGCAAATTTAGCAGCAAGTTGAGATTTCAGTTCTAAAATCATACCTTTCCCTTTGCCAATAAATAACATATCATCAACATATAATGAAATAAACAAGAAATGATCACCATTAGTTTTATAATAAACACAATGATCTGATTTAGAATGCTCAAATCCTAAACTCAACATATATGTGTCAAATTTCTAGTACCACATCTTAGGACTTTGTTTTAAGCCATACAAATATTTCTTCAATTTTCAAACCAATTTACTTTTACCTTTCACCACGTAGTGCTCTGGCTGTGTCATATAAATATCCTCCTCCAAATCACCATGAAGGAAATTAGTTTTCACATCCATTTGCTCAACCTCTAAATCATAAGCAACAACAATATCAAGCAAAAATCTAATGGATGTCATTTTGTAACAAGAGAGAATATCTCACCATAATTAACATCCTCAACTTGAGAGTAACCTTTTGCAACCAACCTTGCTTTGTACTTCTCAACACCTCCATCTAAACCAATGTTTTTCTTGAACACCCATTTGCAACCAACAGGGTTCCATCCTTCAGGAAATGGTACAATATCCTATGTATCATTCTTTTTCAAAGATGCCATTTCTTCATCCATAGCAATCTTCTAGGATTCTGCATCATTCATACCTAATGCCTCTTCTACAGATTTGGGTTCATCCATGTTAGTATTCAAAGGAAAAATACATCTCCAATCATTAGGTGTATACCTTTAAGGTGGTTGTCTATTCCTTGTAGATCTACAAACAAGTTGAGTTGGAGGTTCTTCCTCCTCTTTTGAAGATCCAGAACTAGATGAGATCTCCTCAACTTCTCATTTATCCTTAGGCCTCGATTCAACTTTCTTAGGTGTAGTAGGAAATTGAATCACATCTTCTTGTTTACTTTGTTTTGGCTGCAATGTAATAGAAAAAGGCTTAGTTTCTCTAGAAATAACACTTCTACTATATATTGCCTTTTGTGCAACAGGTTCCCAAAGCTTATATTCTTTCACACCATAATTGTATCCAATGAAGATAAATTTTACAACCTTGTTCTCTAACTTTGTTCGCTTCTCCTTTGGCACATGTGCATATGCCTCAGAACCAAAAACTCTAAGATGTCTTAATGAAGGCTTGCGACCTAACCATGCCTCTATAGGCGTCTTATCAACAAGAGTTGATGTGGGAGACCTGTTAATTAGGTAACAGGTAGTGGCAACAAATTCAACCCAAAATTTTTGTTCTAGGTCAACACCACTCAGCATACTCCTAGCCTTCTCCATTAGTGTCATGTTCATTCTTTCTGCAAATCCATTCTATTGTGGAGAATATGGAGTTGTCTTCTATCTATGAATACCACAATCTTTATAGAATCTATCAAAATCATTAGAGAAAAATTCACCACCATTATCAATCCTCAAACATTTTATTTTCTTTCCATTTTGTAACTCAACCATTGCTTTAAATTCTTTAAATCAATTGAAAAATTCATATTTACTCTTTAGAAAATGTACCCATGTCCTATTATAATCATCAATAAATGAAACATAATATGTGGATTTACCAATCAAAGGAACATCTATGAGACCAAACACATCAAAATGAATAATATCCAATACACCACAAGATTTATGAGAACTCGAGTAAAACTAGATGTAGTTTTGTTTTCCATAAATGCAATGCTCACATAAATCAAATTCAAGATTACAATAAAATAAACCTTCAACAAGGTTTTTATTTTTCAAGGTCCTTAGACCCTTTTCTCCAATGTGGCCAAGTCTCTGGTGCCATAACATAGTTTTCTCTGCAGGTAACTTTGTTTCAAAAGAAAGAGCACCCTTGGGTACCCAAAACCATGACCATCTACTGTAGGTGAAACCCTTGCTTCTTCCACAGATTTGCTTTTCACAGAAGTACTATTGCACTCAACAATGCATGCATCAAGCTTATATAATGTGCCATATCTAACACCTCTAGCAATCACCATAGCACCTCTAACCATCTTGCATCCTACATCAGAAAATACTACTTGCACACCTACATCTATTAGTTTGCTTACATATAAATTTTTTTGTGCTAATCCAGGGATATACATCACACCATTAATCCTTTTTATTCTACTATCAAGAAACCTAATTTTAACTTTACCACAACCAACAATGTCTAAATGAGAATCATCACCCAAGTACACCTTACCTTCATCAAATTCTTCATATTCAAAAAACCAATCTCTATTAAAGGTTATGTGGAAAGATGCACTTGATTCAATTAACCATGCATCACTACCTGCACGAGTTGCCAAAGCTGCGATGAATGCATCACCATCTTCCTTCTTAGACTTAGAATCAGAATCAAATTTCTTCTTTTTCTTCTTCTTTTCTTCTTTGCATTCCTTATGAACATGTCTAGGCTTACCACAGTTCCAACAAATAACTTTGGACTTTCCAAGAGATTTAGATCTCCCCCTAGACTTGGATTTGTCATGCTTCTCATTCTTCTTTCCTTTTTCCTTGGGTCTTCCATGAACATTTAGGGCCTCCTTGGTAGTGATGGATACCTTCCTCCTCATCTCTTTAGAAAGCAAAGAACCCACCACATCTCTAGTCTTCAAAATAATAGTACTACCAATAGCCATAACAAGAGAATCCCATGAATCAGGCAAAGAAAAAAGCAAGATCTGACATTTCTCCTCCTCATCCATTTTGACACCAATGGATTCCAATTGAGCCACCAACATATTGAATGCTTCTAGTTGGTTTGTGATTTGTCCACCCTCTTCCATTCTCAAGGAATATTTCCTTAAGAAAATATTGTTCACTAAAGATTTGGACTGATACATCTCACCAAGATTCTTCCATAGTTTCCATGTAGAGGTCTCCTCATGGAAATTAATTAAGACAAAATATGCCAAACACAATCTGATTAGACCCTTGGCTTTACAGTCCATAACATCATATTGAGAAGCTTGAGTAGGATCTACAGGCCTTGAAACATTCTCATCATCAAAAAACCCAACAACCCACAATTGAAACCAAAGGTGATCAAGCTTTGTTACCACTTGTAAGTAACCTAAGGTAGCAGAACAACTTCCTACACTAATATTGAGAGAAGAATAATGCAAAACTTTTATAGATATTTAAAAATTATAGAAACTTAAACAAAAATAAACATAAATATCATGCATACCACGACACAGTGATTTACATGGGGAAAACCCTTTCAAGAGAAAAAACCCACTCCAAAAGCCGCCCAATATATTATTTAGTAAATCACAAAGATTACAATATACTTGTAGAGCAAGCTTCTCATAGGAGTATCACCACTCAAAGATCAAGAGACAACACAATTGCTATTAGACTCTCAGAATACATCACCGTATCTCTACCACAACCGTAATACAATGCCCTCATAAAATAGGGTTACATTTTAGGGAAAGATAGGCCAACAAAATATCCACCATTAGATCTACAACCTAATAATTAACAGTCTAGATTTATAATGTATCATTTATCTAATCTATGTCGGCCATTTTAGAAGTTTCCTAAAAAATTTAACAAAAAATTGTTCACACGCATCCCACTCTCTCCCCTTGTTTCCATTGTATATTACACCTATTAGTGTAACTAGGAAATATATATATAAATATATATACATCCTATCAACAATAAATCGTTATATAATTGCAAGGTTGAGACACATTTTTCCAACATAGATGCATTGAGTAGCAGACTAAACTATAGACTAGAGCCTTCCCATTAAATAAAGAAGACCAAAAGCATACTCATCAAATAATCTGGTTTCCTACAAAATAACCACATTTGTAAGGGAAGATACAAGGAAGTTAAAAACCACCTTCCTCTTGATAGGGGTGTTAAGGCCTCAAACATTTCAAGAGAGGCTTCTCATGGAAGGTGAGGATGAACCTTCCCTCTCCATAGTGTCACATATGAGTCCATGCTAGCTTATGCACTTGCATCAATATCTTGTTATATCTAAAAATTAAGGCATTCTACTTCACATTTCCTTCCACTCCTTTTATTTATAGATTTTGAAGAGGATTAGGGAAGGAATAGAAATTACCAATACTACTCAAGGCTTCAATAACCATTTTAAGATCTAGCTCCAATAACTTGTCAAGACACATTTTGATTTTCTCTAAATATAGGCATTTCTATAAATTCAAGGGTAGACCATAAAGACTATCCTAAATTATCAAAAGTGGGCTAATATAGGGAAAATGTGGTACTATACATTACATAGAACATAATATTAAGTGTGATGGATCCCAAAGTGATAGGTAAATTAATTTAAAATTGCGCAAATTTCATTGAACACATTGCCAAATTCTTCAATGATAAGTTCAAATTGTAGTTACAATTTAATAGTCAACTTTGATGACATCCAAAAAATTCCTTAATATAATATTTTCATTGGATCCATAGTCCATTAAAGCTTAAGTTTGATTCAAATATGGGCCCATTTTAAAATATGATATAAAATGTGAGGTCATTCATTTACTAAGAGCGAACAATCTTAGCTTATGCAAATGAGGTCATGTTTGTGGATGCCATCATATGTTATTAATTACCTCCTAAATGTACATTTTAAAAAATAGTAATATTTAACTTAATGAAACTTGGTTGCCTTGGGAAACTTCACCAAATTTTATCCCCTTAAGCGATCATTTTGTACCAGGACCTTAATTCATAGATCCCCTTAAGCCATCTTATTACCGTAATCCCTAAACCCCAAACCTTAAACCCTAAAGCCATAATTTTTTCCTAGAACAATTAAGCCATAGATCCCCTTAAAACTATACTTAGGAACCCTTAAGCCATCATATGTTATTAATTACCTCCTAAATGTAGATTTTAAAAAATAGTATATATTTAACTTAATGAAATTTGGTTACCTTGGGAAACTTCACCAAATTTTATCCCCTTAAGCCATCACTTTATCATAGGACCTTAATTCATAGATCCCCTTAAGCCATCTTATTACCTGAAACCCTAAATCCATCATTTTGTCCTAGGATAATTAAACCATAGATCCTCTTAAAACTATACTTAGGACCCCTTAAGCCATCATATGTTATTAATTACCTCCTAAACGCACATTTAAAAAAATAGTATATATTTAACTTAATGAAATTTGGTTGCCTTGGGAAACTTCACCAAATTTTATCCCCTTAAACCATCATTTTGTCCTAGGACCTTAATTCATAGATCCCCTTAAGCCATCTTATTACCCTAAGCCCTAAATCCATCATTTTGTCCTAGGATAGTTAAGCCATAGATCCCCTTAAAACTATACTTAAGACCCCTTAAGCGATTATATGTTATTAATTACCTCCTAAATGTACATTTTAAAAAATAGTATATATTTAACTTAATGAAATTTGGTTTCCTTGGGAAACTTCACCAAATTTTGTCCCCTTAAGCCATCATTTTGTCCCAGGACCTTAATTCGTAGATCCCCTTAAGCCTTCCTATTACGACCCATTAAGCCATCCTACGAGGATCCCATAAGCCATCATAATTTCTCCTAATTTAATGTAATTTTTAATGAGATTTCACATCACATTAATAATTATTTTATTTTCATTTACATGCCTTAGACATAAATGAGCTTTTTGTGAATGTTTTAAGTTTATTTTTTAGTATGTACATGTATTTAAATTACATAGTTAGATCTTAAATTTTAAAATTTGTATGTACATGGTCAAGTTGAATGATGTATGTATGCATTGCACATCCTATTTTTTCTTTTAAACATGAATCTTAAATTTTGAAATTTGTATGTATGCTCAAGTTGAATGATTTATGTATGTGTATGTACATGTATCCTATTTAAACACTCATGTATGTTTAAAAATTAACTATTTCTTGTAATTTTGTACTTGTTTGTTAAATTTGTATAATTTTTGTAGGTTCACTTATATAGATCATGGATCAATTTGATATTAATTATATCCTCAATCCACCACCTCAGCTCCCTCCACTTCCACCTCCACCTTCACCTCCCCCTCCACCCCCTCCACCTCATAATCCCCCACCTCAACCACCTGGATTTGATGAGGATTTCTTGTGAGCATGGACTAGTGATAATGTTAGATCCACTCAAAATAAAATCAATGCTATTCAAAATGAATCATTGATTCCACCGCACTTGAGGTGTTTTGCATCTGTGATGCAAAACATTGTTGATGTTGTTCAATCCGTTGATGTGGACTTAGACAGGCATCAATGATGGCGAGAGGAGAGGAAATAATTTTATTTTGATGGTATCTCCTACAAAAAAAAATTGGACCTTAAAATAACAAAATCCCATCTTGCACCTTATTTTGTCGACCCTATCACCAACCAACCCATTCCTGCAAATAAACCAAGAATATTGATGAGGTGGTGCAGAAATCCATAAATTTTTGCCAATTTTTGGGACCGATGGCGGATGGTATTTGAGCAACCACCACATGCTAATTTGGAGGTACCTTTATATTTTTTGAGGAAATTATATATAGAGTTTTTGTTGGGGAAAAAACCTAATTATTTAGATTTCAAATCATTTTAGGGTGTTGGTGGCAACATGCCACAACAAAGGTTAGGGGCATGGGTTGATCCCCGATGCATCGTGCATGTTCAACCTCTTGTAGATCCTCTTGTTGCTGCCATTCCTACACCTGTGCATCGTGCGGTGGTATCTGCATTAGGATCTTTCAGTACACTTACATCCAACCTTGACGAGGAAAATTTTGTGATGGCAACTGATAGGCTGTCGTTGGGTCCTATCTCTTTAGTTGAAAAATGCATCAATTGTATTGACCGGGTAGTGTTTGAAGGCTATATGCAATAGAAAACATCTTGAATATCTCTATCTAAGATTTTCTAAATGTTTGGAATGACTGAAACATAACTTAAACTAAGAGGCCGCTAAGCTAGAAAGCAGGAAATTATTCATCTAGAAAGTGTGAAATAACTAAACTAGAAAGCATGAAATGTTTAATCTAGAAAGCATAAATGATTAAGCTTTAAAGCATGTAAATTACTTAAAAGAAAGTGCTTGCAATAAAACTGTAAAGTGAAATGATAACAACCTTTAACTAACATCTAGTGGTTAACATAAAAATAACTTAACAACTTGCAACTAATAATCAAAGTGGGTGCTCTGGAACTTCAGATAACAAAACTAAAGATTAAAGACTTAACTACAACCTACAGGATTAACTTAATAGAGCTCGACACATGAAAATAAAATTCACTCATGTTTATCATTTACAAAATGAAAACAACAAAATTAAAAATGGAATACTTATCTATCTACTCTATAGTCTCTTGAGTGGCCAGCTCTTGGGTGCTCCTACGCTTAGCTCAGATCACATACACTTTGTAACTTCGAGATTACTCCATTCAAGATGATTCCATTCACAATAATAATAACTTAGAATGAGATGGGAAAAACTTGCTTTATTCATATTGAAATTATTTCTCAGAAACATAGTTTAAGAATACATTATGACAACATAATGATATCTCTCTATACCATTTTTTCTGACGGTTACATATTTATATAAAAACAACTAACAAAATCCTATATTTCAGATAGTAAAGATTACCATTGAAAAAGTCTTCAATTGAATTTAACAAACAAATGGACTTAAGTCCATAACATAAAGTATCAAAGAGGCTCAGAGTGAGCCATAAAGTCTTTTAACAGAAAATAACAAAAAGCTTAAAAAACTCGATCCACCACGCGCTCCCTAAAATTTTGGTGCCTATTCTTCCGGCGCTTGTCTTCAACTTTATGGAAGTTTGCGTTGAATCCACTTGGCTGAGCATGATGGCTGATTGTGCATAATAACTTGTACAATACTTAGAAACTAAACCATTATGTTAGCATAGGTTAGCTTATTCAATTAATTTCAGGAAATAAAGATTATATATCTTTTCACAAAAAGCAAGCAATTACTAATCCTAAAGACAATTAATTAGAAAGGTAAAGGTGACTAGAAGATATGAGGAATGGTATTTAGTTCATTATATTGATGAGGTTATTTTTACCTCATCATTTCTCCCCTTCCTAAGCTTGAGCAGGTCCTCCTACTCTTTGTTGTACCCCTTGTCCTCCATTTCCCTTGTTTCTATGCCACTCTTCATACTTAGCACTGAGGTCATAAAAATCATCTGCTTCCATGTCCAGATCCTCAGGATCTCCCAGTTGATGAAGCCTAACCCTTGCTGTCCATCTTTCAAAATTTTTAGTGCTCTGATTTGTGGTAATATGTAATGCAGGGGGTGGTGAAAGAAGTAGTGGGGGTTTGTATCTCATGCCAATCCAATTAGTTTTTAGTTGCTTTAGGATATCAGCCAAGACTTTTTCTCTTCTATAGGACCACTTAATGTTAATAGGTGAAATTACCTCTGTTCTCTTAAGATACATGGGAAGAGGAGTATATCTCTCTTCACATGCATGCCAAACTCTCCATATCAATTTTGACCCCTGATCTTGAAAATGGTCAAAGCATAGCCGAAGGTTATTGTTATATTTGTTCACAGTTTCTTTAATATTAATGCTCAGGAACTGTGCTTTGAAAGAAAAAGGCTTCTTGTGAGGATACCTCATTTGAAGTCCAATAGTTCTTTCTGCCTATGAATATTCCCTTGTTCGTTCCTGCCATTGAATTTGATTACACATGGTGGATAGAAATGACCTTAATCAAACTTCACTAACAAAGAAATTAGAATAAAATTCTATATATCTTTCTAAGAACAAATTATGAACAAAGAATTCACACAAGTCTTGTTGGTTAGGAGTTGATTCTACAAATATTTTGACAAATTCTTTGTCATTAGGATCATGCAGCTGGTTGTTGTAAATTCTGAGTAATTTCCATCTTAGGAGTTTCTCATTAAGAAACATAGAATATAGCTTGGATGGTCTTCTGCAAGCTAACAATAATTCACCTATTTGACAAGCATCTTGTTTAGCTCTATACACCCTATCAAATGATTCTTTTAACAGAAATAACTCCTTTTTCAACCTAGCATTTTCAAATTTTACCTCCCTCAAAAAATAACATCTCTCCATCCATTTCACTAGTAATGGAGGTATTTGTACTTGGAACCATGTTCCATTATAGTTGGTTCATTTTGTGTTCCTTGAGACTCCATTATAGGCTTGGCATCACTTTCTTGCAAATCCTATTCCAATTCAACAGTTCTACTCAAAGAGGCATTAAGTTCAGTTTTTTGTTTGTTCCTGTCTTCTTCAAAAATAGTAAACATTGGCATAAAATTGTTTGTTAAACTGTTAATTTGTTTATCTTTCTTAGATATATCAATCACATACTATGAGACATGGGAATGTTGGTGAGGGTTGATTACACTTGAATCATGATGAATTGAAGCATAACTTCGCCAAACATACCTACATCTACAAACAATATCATTCAAAATGGAAATCTAAACTAAGCATTTAATCGAAAAATGAAAGCCACAAACTACACAAAAAAGAGTTAAATTCCTAATCTAGCCCATCTGAAACTTATCCTGTTTTGGAATTGGTGTCGTGTTGATGTGAAACGATGACCCTTTCCCAATCCCATGATTAGTGAGCCTATTTCAGTTGATTCTATGGAAGAGAATCGATGAAACCATTGTAATGGATGTATGAAAACCTAGTTTATGCTAAAATGAACATGATGCAAGCTAAGTTACCTTGATTTTATGCTAAAAATGATCTAATTATGCAGTTGCTAAGCTAATCTAAGCTAATTCTAAGCTAAAAGATGAAAACCCTAATTTATATACAAACTAAGATGGATGCATGGAAGCCATTAATTAATTCTCTAAACTATTATGCAATTAAAAATGAACTAAAATGAGATAAAAAGTGAGTGAATTGATAGTATGGATGTAAGTAAATTCAACAACATAACTTTGCTTTCACAGATGGATCCATTTGTCTCCAAATAGTGATCTATTTATAGGAGAGCAAATGAGGAATGAATGGTTGAGATCAAAAAGCCCAATCAATGGTTCAAGATGAAAGGAAGAAGAGGCATGGATCATGGATTCTCATCAACGGATGAGAATGCATGATGAGATTAAATCAAGGGCTCACACTTACTTCAAACACACACACTTTTGACCTTCTCACATAGGTCAAAGGTAACTTGCTCAAAAGGTAAAAGGTTAACTTACTAAAGAAGCTAAGTGAGATGATTGGAGGAGAGAGAATATTCCTTAGAATATTCCTTTTGGACGAGTAAAAAGGTGATTTTACAAATTAAAACAAAGTTTTAATTGTGCAAAAAGGGGATAAGGAATATTCCATGGGAATATTCCTTTTTTATTAGAGGAAAGTTAGTTTAATTGTTAATTAAGCAAGGTTTAATAATTTAATTACACAATTAGGGGATTAGAAGAATTGAAGAGATATTTATTAAATTAAATGATTTAATAAATGGGGGAGAGGGGGGAATGATATTTAATTAAATAACTCATGGAAATTTAATTAAATAAGATGACTTAGGGAATTAAATTAAACATTTTGATTTATTTAATTTAACAGGATACAAAATGATTTAATTTAAATGATTTGTTTCATCATTCCTCTGTTGAATTTGAAATTGTAATTGTTCAATGATCTTGTCTTTCTGTTCCATTTGCATTTTTAAATTCAAAATTTCTTGATTTCTTTTCCTTATAATTGTAGTATGTGCCTCTATTTCCTCTTGTTGTTGGCTGATTTGTTCCTCATTTCCTTGCAAGTGGCATCTTAACTCAATAATTTCTATTTTTATTTTTTCTATTTCCATTATCCTCTGATCAAATTCTTCATCCGCTGTATTAATAGAAAAAGGAAGATTGGGGATTTCATCATCATTAATTACATTTTCCTCAACACTAAATACATTTCCTTTATTAGACACATCAAGTGAACTTGGCTCAGTAACTCTAACAATTAAGGGGGACAACTGCCCAATAGGATTATCCTCAATATCCACACAATGTGGTGATTGTACCCTTTCCTCTTCTTGTCCCATTGGAGATGGCACATTCTCCTCTTCAACCCTAGGGGATTGACTAGCCTGTTTCTCACTTTCTTTTATTTCCTCCTCACCAGGTTGATTCTCCATTTTCAATGATTGTGCTTTACTCCTAGGCTTCTTCTTTTTAGAGGTACTGAATGTATCATAATCCACAGTATCAGTAGAATTAGTAGATAACCTTTCACTTATCCGTAAAGGAGGAGTTGTTTGTGATGTTACTTTGGTTCTCTTCTTCCTCTTGGGAGGAGGTTCTTCATCTTTGAAATGTACAATGGCTACATTTTCTGAGTTCCCTGGGGTTTATGTAGTATGAGGTAAAATTTTCAGTGCTTCGCCATTAGGAGCTACTGTGGTATGCTGAGGCTCATAAGTTTCTAGAGGTCTAGGGGAATGTTCTTTCAATTGCTAAGTTACCCGCTTAGATGACTCACCTTCTTCAAGGTGTCTTTTAGGCTCTGGAATTTTAAAATTTTGCAGGAATTTCTCCCATTTATTTTTCTGGTTTCTTGCGGAAATGATATTTACATATTAATTGAAAAATGCCATGGTGTTTGAGTGGCCCTATACCAAATTTATAATTTTCTATCATGCTAGTAACAGAGTCACACAAGAATGCTGGAAAATTAACCGTAAGGGAAGGGTCTTCAGTGCCATGGCACAAATTGGTAAGCAGATGAAAAGGAGGACCTACTACCACTGCTACTTGTCCTTCACAAGTAAAATACTTAATTATCCATGCTACAACAATTCTCCAGGGTTCTGGGATAGGCATTATCTGGAAACCTTTATTTTATCCTCTATTACTTATAGTTATCAAAGGTTGAGGTTCTCCTTCTCTATGAAATAATTATACCATTCTATGATAAGTGATATTGGTAGTTTTCGTTAAATTAATTCCTCTATTCTCAAGACCAAAAAGATGAGAAATAATTTTAAGACTTACTCAGAAATGCTTGCCATGCACTACAATTTGCTTGTCTGCAAAATTATTTGCAAATTCCTTTTCTAATTGTTCAGTATGCCCTTGAAACTTCTTCATAAATTCTAACCACCCAACTTTTTGAAATGAGCCTACATTGTTGCTCAATGCCAACAATTTATCTACTGAATCTAGTTCAGACTTCTTTTTAGCTCCTCCCATTCTATACTTCCCTTATTACTTTGCTCAATTTTGCAGAAATGCTCTGATGCTCAAAGAAACTTATTTAAACAAATGAATTGTAGATGGAAGAGAATATAATTTTGATACAACCGATGGTAGAGGAATTAATTGTCTTACTTGAGCTTTGTTGTATAATCATGGTGATTTTGCATGGGAAAATACACAAATATTGTCATACTTCAAGCAATCACCTGATGACACAATTTACTAAATTTGGAAAGGGAATGGATTGTGCCAATTAATTAATCTTTATTCGAAATAATTACCTACTTTAAGCAAAAACTATATGTACCTTACGTCCTATCATTACTTGAACATCACTTACCTTTTGTTGACGTAACGAGATACTTATATGATTTGGTGAGGGTGGCGAAAAATTTATTATGACATGGATGGGACAATTAATTAATGGCGAAGTTTATTATGACATAAAAGTTATCATAATAATTTTCATTTATTATGAAAGGATATGATAATATAGGGTGAAATGACAATGAAGGGCATGGATTCCAAGGTGATGACAAAATTTGAATAATGGGCATGTGTAGAACTTTGGAAAAATAAAAGCATTGAAAAAGGAAAAGAATTTACAAGAATTTGAGGCATCGCTGAAAGATGTGTCCGGGGTGAAGGATGTAAAGTTCTAGAGAAAGCTGAAAGATGCTCTAAGAGTGAAAAAGTGAAGTGGAAAAGTTTTAGAGCATCATTGAGAGATGTCAAAATGCAACAATGAAGTTTCTAGAGCATCGTTGAGAGATGCAACTGGAGTAGCAACCAAAATTTTTGGGAGCATCGTCAAAAGATGCAGCCAGAGTAGCAACAAAACAAGTTCCGGAGAATCGTCAAAAGATGCTGCTAGAGGGAAGAAACAACAAAATTTTGAAGCATCACTGAAAGATGCAGCCAAAATGCAGCAAGAAATTTTTTAGAGCATTGTTGGAAGATGCAACCAAAAGAAGGAAGAAAAATATAGGAATTTGGACTTTGAATTTCTAGAGCATTGTAGAGAGATGCATCAGAATGTAGGAACAAAACAAAGAATGGCACAAGTCAGTCTTGCAAGTTATAGAGCATAGTAGTAGCCAAGCCAACAAGTTCTAGAGCATCGTAGCAATTGAGCCAACAAGTTCTGGTGCACCGCAAAAGATGCGTCAAAATTTGTGTTTGATGAAAAGTGAAGCCCTGCAAAATGGAAATGAAATTTAGCCAAGTCCAAAAGATGAAAAATAAAAAAAGAAATGCTCTAAATAAAAATAAATTCATACATATGCAATTTTTCTTTTGAGATAGCAACAAAAATAAAAACTATATTGACTCTACCGTAACAAAATCAATGCATTGGATTTCTCCCTGCATTTCTACCATTTTTTTGTAAGTTCTTCTTTATTAACAGGTCAATGGTAGATGCGTAATCAATGTCCATTAACTAAGAGGGTTAGGTGTTGCCATCAATGGGCTTCAGTTGTACCATGCCATTTGAAAATACCTTAGAAATTTCATATGGACCAAGCGAATGTGAGTTTTCCTTGCTGATCTTTGTATCTAGAATCAAATAATAGTGCCTAATCCCCATTATGGATATTTCTCTCCTTTATATTATTGTCATGCCAGAATTTGGATTGTCGTTACACCAACTCAGTTTGATGAACGACATCCAAATGGAGTTCACCCAACTCACTAAGTTGTAAGACTCTCTACTTGGGCTTGCTTAAGATCTAAACCTAACTCCATGGTTGTCCTAAGAGTTTAGAGTTCAAATTCAATGGGCAAGAGAGGTTTCTTCCTAAAAAATAACTCATATGGAATAAAACCAGTGGTTGATTTCCATGTTGTGTTATAAGCCCAAAGGGCTTCAAGTAGTTTCCTAGCCCAGTCTTTTCTTCCTGACGAAATTGTTTTTGTTAAAATGTTTTCTAGCTCCCTATTAGTGACTTCCACTTGACCGTTTGCTTGAGGGTGATAGGGTGATGACTTCTTATTCTTACTTGGAAATGATTGGTGAAGGCTAACAAAGCCTTAGACATAAATTGGGGACCCTGATCCATGAAAATTGTCCTAGGGGCTCCAAATCTAAGGAAAATTTTATTATATAGGAAATCAGCTACTTGTTCCTCCCTAGAAACTTGTAGAGCTTGAACTTCTGCCCACTTAGTCAGATAGTCAATACAGACCATAATGTACTCTTTTCCTTGTGAAGGAGGGTCTATAGGACCAATAAAATCCAATCCCCATTTTTCAAATGGTTTAAGGACTACCTAGGGTTGCAGGGGAATTTCATTAGATGCAGTTGGTCTCCCTACTCTTTGACATTCATCACAATGATGAACGTATTTCTTAACATCCCTATGCATAGAGGGCCAGTAATATCCTGCACCTAAAATCTTATGGGATGTCCTCTTAGTAGAATAATTCCCTCCAGAAGGATCATCATGATAAGCTCTAAGGATACTATAGGTCTCATCTACCCTAACACAACGTCGTAGAACCATATCAGGCCCACATTGAAATAGGATCCCATTAATCCATTTGAAAGGGGAACTTTCTCTAACAAGGCATTTCCTCTGTTTTGATGTAAAATCAAGTGGTACTTTTGAGGTGGCTAAGTAGTTGGCAATATTGGAAAACCAAGGAGTTTTAGTAGAGATGGAAAACATATTTTCATCTAGGAACTCATCCTACACCGAAGCACAATCACCATCATCTTGTTTAATTCGGGATAAGAAATCCACAACTACATTGAACTTTTCTGGTTTGTCAATAATTGTTACGTTGAATTCCAAGAGAAGTAGAAACCACCTAATTATCCTCCCATTCACTACAGGTTTGTTCATGAGGTATTTGATGGCTGAGTGATCTGTATACACCGTTACTTTGTATCTTGTGATGTAGTGTCAAAATTTCTTAATTGCATGTACTACAACTAAGAATTCTTTCTCTATTGTGGTATAATTCCTTTCTATTGGAGTAAAATTCTTACTAATGAAATACATAGCATACTTTCCCCCATTCTCATCTTCTTGTCCTAATATTGCTCCAATAGCATCATCAGATGCATCAACATAGATATGGAATGAAAGGTTCCAATTAGGTCCATGAAGGAGAGGAGCAGAGATGAGTTTCTCCTTAATTATTTCAAATGATGATTGACACTTAGGTGTCTAGATAAACTCTACATTCTTTTGGAGAAGGGAAAACATAGGGGCTGCAATCTTGTTGAAGTTTTCTATAAGTCTTCGATAGTATCCAACATGCCCTAAGAAACTTCTAACATTAGTCTAGGTTTTTTGGGGTCACAATTTGTTGTATCACTTCAATTTTCTTAGGATTGAATTTTATCCCTTTAGTTGAGATGTGGTGTCCCAACACTATTCCTTGTTCTACCATTATCAAACATTTTTTGTGGATTAGTGACAGACAATGATCCTCACATCGCTTCAACACTTTGTATAGACTTTGGAGGGCTTCATCAAAGGTTGAACCATATATAGTGAAGTCATCCATATAAACTTCCACACACTCATTCACCAATTCAACAAATATGGCTAGGATAGCTCTTTGGAATGTTGCAGGAGAATTGCATAGCCCACAAGGAAGAACTCGATATGCAAATGTTCCCCAGGGGCAAGTAAAAGTCATTTTATCCTAGTTTTTTGCTGCTACCTATATCTTGTTGTATCCACTGAATCCGTCTAGAAATGAGAAGTATTTTCTCCTAGCCAAGTTATCCAGAACTTGGTCTACAAATTGTAGGGGAAAATAATCTCTGTGGGCTGCTTTGTTAAGTTCCATATAGTCTATGCACACTCTCCACTTCCCATTTTTCTTTGAAACCACAACCAAAGGTGAAGCCCATTTATTGTAAAAAATGGGATAAATAAATCCCACTTGTAGGAGTTTCTCAATTCCACTTTTAACAATATATTTCAAGGCAAGATTGAGTCTCTGTTGTGATTGGTGAACAGGTCAAACATCCTCGGTATAGATATGATGAGTACACACACTTGGGTGTATTCCTCTCATATATGTGTAGTCCCAAGAAAAAGCTTTAGACCTATTCACCAAGATATCAAACAATTTATGTTCTTCTGGTTAGGTCAACCAACTGTTAATGTTCAAAGTTTTTCTTGGCAGTAGCATAATGGTTTTAACACCCAGATGGTTGGATGTGACAGTGTACATTGGTCTTGTCAAAGTGTTAATGGGACAACTATGAGGTATGGTTCTATGATGTCTGGCAATGTCTTCAAAGAAATGATTTGTTTTTGAAATTATATTTGCCAGAGGACAAGGTAATCCCATGAAACTGGTGTTATTGAATTCAATGTGGCTTACATTGATTGGTTGTCCTAGGATCTCTTCTACATCCAACATCTCCTCATCACTTGAATCATGGTAAGATTTTCCATGTTGTTTTCCAATTCATCCTCCAATTCTTCACCATGCTGTTTGATGACTACCATGGCTATTGAAGCTAAATTTTCCTGTCCATTGGGACCTTCTAGTTCATCAACCCATACTTTATTATATTTAGTAGGCTTGGCGAGAGGATACAAGAATAAATGTTTGCTATTAGTACCATGTGAAATGGTCATTCCTCCTTCTCTACAGTCAATTTTGGCTGCAATAGTAGCCAACCATGGTCTTCCTAGAATTATTTGATAACTATCTTTGGGTGTAAGGGACTGAATTATTTGAAATTCCACTGGATATTCCCATCCATCAACCTTAACAAGAAAATTTTCGATGATACCCTTAGGAATGGCTATAGATTGGTTTTCCATTTGCAAGGCTGTAGTTATGGGGCGTAAATCAGTGAGCCCTAAATTTTCCATTACATCAACAATCATTACGTTAATGGCTACTCCCAGGTCCACAAGTGCATTAGGTATTGCTACCTCATTGATTGTTACTGTTATAAGTGGACTACCTGGGTCATCATATTTCAGAGCAGTGGTCTTTCTAGCCAAAAAGTCAGCTAGATAACCATTTATGTGAATGGTATTTATCTATTTTGGTTTCCTCCCTGGAGTTGTGATACACAACTATTTGATCAGTTGGTTCAACTTGGGAATCTCCTTAATTTCTTGTAGCAGAGGAACCTCAATTTGCAATTGTTTGATTTCTTATATCAACGTAGTTTTAGTGGATGAGGACATTTCTAAAGGATTTTTCAAGATAGTTAGTTTTAGACGCTTCAAAAAAGGAGCTTGAGTTTTCTCTTTAGAAGTGGAGTCCTTCGAAGGATCAATTGGAGACTGACCCCATCCTCCTAACGTAGGTCAAAAGCTCCAACTGGAGATGGTAGAAAGGTGTTGTCTTGGGTACTTTTTGGGGTTTGCTCTAAAGATGTGGGAGTTTTCTTAGCCGTCTCAGCAGGTTCCTTAATAGGTTCATCTAGAATCTCTTCAATAGTAGGTTTCTAAAGTGTTTTTTTGGATCTCAATTGCATATTTCCACAGTGGATAGCGTTAAGTCCAATGACATTGTCCTGTTCCGTGGAATACACTTGAGTAGTCTGATGATTGTTCTTTTGGTTTGGAACAGGCTACGTCGAAAGTTGTGGTTGGTTAACTTGCTCATTTTGTTGAGTGTTTTGGGGAGTTGGTGAAATATTTTGCTATTGATTAGGCATCCTTCTGGGAATAGTATAAAACTAATTCTGAGGTTGATTCCATTGAGGAGCAGGATTCTGAGGATATTACTGTTGTTGATTCTGGTTGGGCCATTGAGGGTTTCCCTAGGACTGATTTTCCCATTCAGGTGGTCCCCAAGGGTAAGTTTCCCAATTAGGTGGTTCTTGAGGTGGTTCCTGAGGCCAAGGTGCTACCCATTGATTATTATTCCAGTTGTTTTGAGTCCTCCAAGAAGGGTTTGAGTTTTGGCCATAAGAAAAATTTCCTCCAGTTCTTTGATTTACAAAGTTGATCTCTTCCTCAATCGAATATGTTCTTTTCTTAAAATTCTTGATGGCATTCAAAATCTCACATTGGTCAATGGCATGGCTCTTCTCACAAACTTGACAAATGTCAATTTTTTCAACTTTGTCTAAAGGGCATTCCCTTAACAAATGTTTGTTTCAACACCTGGGACAGTAGATGGATAAGGTCTTAGGGTTTTGCGTCTTAGCCTGTATTCCATCCAAAATTGTATTTAATTGAACAAGAATGTCAGTTTTAAGATTGTCTATCTCCTCACACAGTTTTCCTATCTCATTGGAACCTTTAAAAAGAGTATACTTTCAAATACCTCCTTGAGTACGAGAGAAATTCTGACATAATTCAGTGATATCATCGAGTCCTAGTTGGGACACATCTCCTTTTCCCATTAAATCCAGGCTCCTTTGAGCATCTTCATCAAGTCCTTTGAGAAATATGATCTTCATAATCTCTAGACTTATGGCTTCTCTGCCACATCGTTTAGATAAGAAGATAAACCTATCTAGGTAATCTTCTAGGCTTTCGTCTTCATTTTTACTTAGTTTGAACAACTCTTCTTTCCTGTCACTGACCCTACAGTAACTCTGGTATTTATCCAGAAAGGTAGACTCCATGTCATCCCAAGAGGTTATCGACCCTGAAGCTAATACCATGAACCAACACATTGTTGTGTCTTTCAGAGTGGATGTAAAAAGCTTTAGTTTTTGGTTATCATTGTTGTAGTCATATGTCCGACACAAGACTTTAAACTCAAATAGAAATTGATTAGGGTCTTCAAACCTCAGAAGGTTGGCAAGAAGGTTGGCGAAATATTTTTCATATTCATCTCGTCATCTGCATCAATAACTATAGGATAAGTGAATGTGATCAGCGGTGGATGGTTAGCAGCATTTCTACGGTCACCCATGATGTTGAATGGAATTCGTTCCTCTTCAAAAGTTTCCTCTTCAAAAGTTCGCTCAGATGGGTGAGGCTCTAGGTTTTGCGAAGGAATACACTCCTCTACAACTATGTGTTCTCTTTTTGGGGTATGCGGGGAGGTCTCAAGTTGATCTTGCTTGGTCAATTCTTCAATAAGTTCTTGAGCTAAGACTTCTTCCTCCCTATTTGTGGTTGGTATGTCGTTTCGGGGGGTTTTGATATGAATCTTCCATGGGGGCCTCATTTCTTGACCATGTAGGAAAGGAAGCCTAAGGACTATTTTTGTTCCTAAAAGAGGTATTCAAGGTATCTCCTACTAACACTAGAAAAGGAAGTCCTTGACAATGATGCCAAAAAGTGACAGGTTGTCGTTGGGTCCTATCTCTTTAGTTGAAAAATGCATCAATTGAATCGACCGGGTAGTGTTTGAAGGCTATATGCAATAGAAAACATCTTGACTATCTCTCTCTCAAATTTTCTAAATGTTTGGAACAACTGAAACATAACTTAAACTAAGAGACTGCTAAGCTAGAAAGCAGGAAACTATTCATCTAGAAAGCATGAAATAACTAAACTAGAAAGCAAGGAATGTTTAATATAGAAAGCATAAATGATTAAGCTAGAAAGCATGTAAATTACTTGAAAGAAAGTGCTTGCAATAAAATTGTAAAGTGAAATGATAAAAACCTTTAACTAACATCTAGTGGTTAACAAAAAAATAACTTAACAACTTGCAACTAACAATCAAAATGGGTGCTCCAGAACTTCAGATAACAAAACTAAAGATTACAAACTCAACTACAACCTGTAGGATTAACTTAATAGAGCTTGTCACATGAAAATAAACTTCACTCACTTTTATCATTTACAAAATGAAAACAACCAAATTAAAAATGGAATACTTATCTATCTACTCTATAGTCCCTCGAGTGGCCAGCTCTCAGGTGCTCCTACGCTTAGCTTAGATCACATACACTTTGTAACTTCAAGATTACTCCATTCAAGATGATTCCATTCACAATACTAATAACTTAGAATGAGATGGGGAAATTTTTCTTTATTCATATTGAAAGTATTTCTCAAAAACATAGTTTAAGAACACATTATGACAACATAACAATATCTCTCTGTATTATTGCTTCTGACGGTTACATATTTATATAAAAACAACTAACAAAATCCTATGTTTCAGATGGTAAAGATTACCACTGAAAAAGTATTCAACTAAATTTAACAAACTAACAGACTTAAGTCCATAACATAAAGTATTAAAGAGGTTCAGAGTAAGCCATAAAGTCTTTTAACATAAAATAACTAAAAGCTTAAAAAACTTGATCCACCATGTGCTCCCTAAAATCTCGGCGCCTATTCTTCTGGCGCTTGTCTTCAACTATATGAAATTCTGTTTTGAATCCACTTGGCTGAGCATGATGAATGATTGTGCATAATAACTAGTACAATACTTAGAAACTAAACCACTATTTTAGTGCGAGTTAGCTTATTTCAATTAATTTCAGGAAATAAAGATTATACATCTTTTCACAAAAAACAAGCAATTACTAATCCTAGAGACAATTAATTGGCAAGGTAAAGGTGACTGGAAGATATGAGGAATGGTATTTAGTTCATTATATTGATGAGGTTATTTTTACCTCATTAGCAGCTGGGGCTAGAGATTGCAACCACAGAGGAGCATTGTATGGAGCTAGTCCTAGTACCACTCCACCTATTTCAATGCCTCATATATGTACCAGTTGTCATCAACTATATTATGGACCTGATTAGGATACACCTAGTTCAGGTGCATATGGAGATTCTAATGACATCGATTCATATGTTGATTTTCTTATTGCAAAGCATCACCCCATAGACATTTCGACACGGTTGTAAATATGCATGTACATGTTGAATTTATAAGAATTTTTTAAGCACACATGTTTTTAAGGAACGCATATATCAAATAAATGTAATGTTTTAACAATCAAATTATTTGGTGTAGATGGTGACTGCAAGGGAATCTTCTGATCGTTGAGTTTTTTATGTCGACACCAGTGCAAGTCGACAACCCTTATGGGGTATTTTGATTGATATTTTAAATATATGAAATCATTTTTTAACTTAAATTTTTTATTTGTAATTCAATCATGAACATGTGTTAAATATTTATGTTAGTTAAAGGGATTCAATTGAATTCCACATCGGTTCCACTAGAGGGGTTGTCGAGCGCTCCTCCATTGTTGGGCGTCTCGCATGAGGTGCAGGTACATGTATATTGTTTTATGTAAAACTATACTTACAATTTTGTATTTTGGATTCACTATATCAAATGCACATATACTTAAATATTATAAGTGTTATGTCTATGTATAGGTTGACACCACCATAAGAATGGGGATCAAACACCCATTTGATGCACAAGCAATTCAAGAGACATCTGAATTTCAAGTTGTTAAAAAAAAATTCTACACATGTGTGCATAATTTGTTGGTATTTTAAATAGATTTAAAAACACCTATTGGTACACTTGAATATATATATTTTAACCTAATTCAAGTACACATGTGCTTTAAATTTGACCTTGTAGAAATTTTTTGGTGGTGCTTTCCATCTTGATGATGTCACACCACCTCAACCAAGACATGTAGAGTAGCCTCATTTGGTAATTTAAAATTTTGATTATATTTAAAGTCAATTACAAATTATACATTGTGAATAACTTAAAATAAATTTAAAATTGAATATATATGATCATTCATGTTAAATTATTTTTCTTTTATAGCATGAGACATGTCCTGTAGCTGAGCATGCAGAGACAGGTTTTGCACTAAAGCATGCACAACAACCTCTTACGGTAATTTAAATGCATGATAAATTATAAATTAAATTGAATTAAATCATTTATAATAATCTTACATCTGATTTCAAATTCCTTTCTCTTGTATGTAGATTGATTCAAAGCATGTAGAGATAGGTACAGGTGCACTAGAGCATGCAGAGTATCCTCACATAATAATTTAATTTTATGATAAATTATAAATTAAATTTTCATTAAATAATTTTTAATCGTCGTACATCTGATTTCAACCTCCTTTCTCTTGCATAGAGTGATTCAGGTCATCTCGGTAGTCCGCGTGGTGTGAAGAGGTATCTTGATTATAGAGACGATATGAGTTAGATGATTTCGTGGGCTGTATTTGATGCTTTTTATACATGTTTAGGGTTTTTCATGGACTTGATCTATATACATGTGTTTCCTTATTTCATGGACTATATATGTATAAGTTTTAGTATTTCAGTATAACTTCATGGATTATCTATCTATATATATGTTTTAGTATTTTCATAAACTTTATTAATTTCAATATTTTATGGTCTATTATTGTTAAATAGTAATTTACACTTGTACATTTATGCATTTTATGTGAAATTAATATGAAATTGATAGGACATTCAAATATTTGTACTTTACAAAAGATTCATTGTCAATACATTAATAGAACATTAATGTGAAATTAAATACAAATATGAAATTAAAGTTGAAATTAATATGACATTTAAATATTTGTACTTTACAAGTTTAGTGATTCATAGTCAAGGCATTAGTAGGACATTAAATTGAAATTATACAAATGTGAAATAATAAGATGTCTTAAGGGGATGAAAGAAGTTCTCAAGATTTTCTTAAGGGGATCAAATACTTCAAAGTACATTTCTCATATTTAATCACAATTGATATAATTAAGTAGTACAATTTAGGATGACTCATCATAACAATCACAAAAGTTATACAAAAATAATGTTAATGATAATATAATTTATGTCGTAATAGGATGTCTTAAGGGGTCATAATAGGACTTCTTAAGGGGATAAAAGAATTCAAAGTACACCTCTCATGTTGGATCACAATTGATATAATTAAGTATTAGACTTTAGGGTGACTCATCATAAAAAATAATATAATTAAGTATTTATTTAGGACATGTCCTAATAGGATGTCTCAAGGGGATCAAATGCTTCAAAGTACATGGATCATGTTGGATCACAATTGATATAATTAAGTATTCAAATTTAGGATGACTCATCTAAACAATCACATTCTATAGAAAAATAGTGTCAATGCTAATTTAATTTACGTCACAATAGGATGTCTTAAGGGGATCAAAGAACTTCTCAAAATCTGGTGAAATAGCCCAAGGAAACCAAATTTAACAATAATATTCAAGATAATTAGTGATTGTACAATCAAACTTACAGTTTCAAAGTAGGAAAACATGCACATTTAATGAACAAAATATATAGAATATTGATTTTGATATATAAAAGTGTAGAGTATAATTGTGTCTGTACATGTATACAAATTTTTACAAAATGTGTAATTGTGTAATTGTGTATGTACATATATGCCAACTCAAAATAATGTTTACAAAATATGACTATGCCATCTCAAGAAAATCCAAAACTTGTGGGGAATCATCAAAATGTAGCAGGTCTTCATGCCACCTGATTTCAAAATGATACAAGCAATATCAATATATCATCAAAACATGTATTTTAATTTATATAAAACTATAAATATACACAAGTACTTGTATTTACAAGTATTCCACACATGTATGTAGGTTGAATTTGCATCCTCTCCTTTTTGTTTCAAAGTATGTGATTAATGTGATGATGGCTTAAGGATACAAAAAGGATAATAAATCAATTTTAACTATTAACCTAAGCAATATCAATATGTCATCAAAACATGTATTTATATATATAAAACTAAAACTATACTTACCTGTATATACCAAGTATTCCATGTTGTCTAGGTTGAATCTGCATGGACTCTCTTTTTTGTCTCAAAGTATGTGATGAATTTGTGATGATGGATTAAGGATACAAAAGGAAAATAAATCAATTTTAACTATTAACGTACAATAAATATGAATATATAATCAAAAAATGTATTTAAATATATAAAACTAAAACTATATAATTACTTGTTTTTACCAAATATTACATGTTGTCTAGGTTGAATCTGCATGGACTCTCTTTTTTGTCTCAAAGTATGTGATGAATTTTTGATGATGGATTAAGGATACAAAAGGACAATTTAAATCAATTTCAACTAATAACCTACAAGCAATACCAAAAAATGTATTTAAATATATAAAACTAAAACTATATTTACCTATATTTACTTATTCCATTGTGTTGGAAGTGGATTCACTCTGAGAGGGGGGGGGGTTGAATCAGAGTGAAATAATTTTAACTTTCAACTTTTAAAAAAACTCAATGAAACTTTTTACTAATTTTAACCCAAAGTGGCAAGTTTGTTTATGCAAGTGAACATTAACACTTTAGATCAGGTTGACATGAAACTTGACTAACTCATATTAAAAGCATCATATGATATTGTTCAATTAATGTGTGAACAATTTTGTTTATGCTTTTGAACATAATTACAACTTTTCCCAATGCAAATTTAATTTGCTTTACAGAAGGATTTTTAAAAATAGATTTGAACAATTTTAACTTTGCATGACAGACTTTTGAAATATGAATCTTTTGAACACACTAAAAGTATCAGAGCTTTGACTGAATGAGCACATTAACATGAAACAAAATGAGAGACAAATAACATCACATAACACAAAATTTCCTGAGTGGAAAAACCCTCATGGGGTATAAAAAACCACTTGCTAAAATTTTCTTTTATTAATCAAAGAGCACCAACTTTGTAACAATGTGGAGCACCGACTCCCATAATCTTTCTGAAGCACCAACTTCATCAAACATTCAAGATATTGCAACCCATTAGAACCTTATAACTGCAATAACTCTCTACAGTTATAAAATTACAATAGGATACAAAATGATTTTGCAATAATACCCAATTCAAAATAATCTCTGTAATACAACCAGAGATGAAAACAATATGAGCCACTTTTACTCTATGTAGAATGATATCACAATAAACAATACTTTGTCTAGACTATTTCATCTCATCTCCTTCTCTAGTTTTTTTGCAAAGATACATATATATACAATGTTTACAAACAGTTATCCATCCTTGTCAAAGAAAACCCGTATTCAATAACCAGGGTTTATAAACTGGTAAGAACAATAATATTTGATCATGATACCCATCAAGGGTTTTTTAAGAATAACCATAGCAAAATCAATGATATGAAGATGAAATTCCACTATAAGAGGAAACCCTTGATTTTACACTTAGGTTCAAAGTAGTTTTAGATTAGTTAAGAAATTTGTTCGAAACTGAAACAATGTTTTCTTTTCCTCTTTTACTTCTCATTTACCAAATTTACCTTTGAAAGATCAAAATAATACATAGATATTACCTCTGTCATGGTGGATTTAACCTACAAACAAAATCCCTGAAGATCTTCATGAAAAACTGCCCAAACTTCCACTTCTAGCTCAAGCGAAGACCACCAACTATCTTGCCATCCATCAAAGACTGACATAACTGAAAACCACGTCAGAATACCACAACAAACTTGCTCAATTTGCAACTGTAATTTCAACATGGCGATGCTAGGGTTCGATCTTTTGTTTACCCTATTTCTTCCTTCATTGAAACTCCAAAACAAAATGAATGAAATTTGAAATCCAAAAATCATATTACAATCATTTTGGAAACAATGATGCATTAAATGAGTGCCAAATCATAATCCACGTGTGTTGTCCAAGTCAACACAATCAACATACTCATTGAAACAATAATACTGTCTCTGCCATGTAAGCAAATCAAGTGTAATACATATGCCGCCAACCCAAGTCTTCAAATAATGTGAATTTAACTACTGTGCAATGTATAAACCCGATAATAGTAAAATATGATCGACCTTCAATTAAAAAGCTGAAGGAAATGCCAACATGCCAATCACTTTATAAGTGATATTTATAAAAACCATAGTGAAAGTTGTCGACCTTAAGTGCTAAAACAATGCACTTTAATTTTTTTTTAGAAATGTCTTAATGCCGACCAAGGCATTTACCAAAAACCATATGCCAAGATATAAGTAAATATGAAATGTGAATCCATGTAACATGTGAAGGCCCAAGTATATGTCAAAATACACTTTGTAAGAAATGATATGAAAAGTCCAAGCAATATTGTTGCTTATGAAGCTATATACAATAGCCAACTCAAGAATACAAATCTGACTATGTATCAATATAAACATCTCCACCTCATGTATAATGCAATAACCCTTGTGAAGCTATATGTATAACATGTTAACATATGCACCAAACTAATCTGGCCATGAAGATAAGAAATGACATAGACCAACTGAAGAGTGTATATATATATACCAATGATGCCAAATGAAATATCAAACTCAAGTGTCAAGAAGAGCATTAATAAATTCCAACCCAAAATGCCATGTACCAAATAATATATCATAACCATGGATACCAAAGAATTATGAGACAGCCATGAAGATCACCAATAGAATTCCATGAAGACATAATGAATCTTGTCAATGATGCCATGATCAATCTAATAATGAACAATTGAAATAATATACCCGTTGTGCAATAAAGAAGTGTCAATCTGTCAAAATGAAATCAACTATTCCATGATATCACTTGAAAACCAATGCCACCTGAATAGACAAAATAAATTTTATTTGCACATGAAGCTCAACATGATCAGTACCACAATATATGATAAACAAATGTACCCAAATGCATCAACCCAAAGCATGATCCACAAAATACTGAATATGCCAAACTGAATACAAAGAGCACCGAGTATCATTATGCCAATCACCAATCGGTTTTGTCATCAAGGACAATATACCACAAAGAGAAAGTCAACACATTGTACCATCTATATCCTCTCTTTTTTGCAACACATCTATGATTTTCTTATGCTCTTCCATAGAAATTGTCCATAGCTCTTTATTTGTAGGCCTTCCATGATACCTCACTAGTTTTATATTTGTTTGCACCACCAAATGTGAGTAGTGTATAACTTTCTTATGTGTTTCATAATATTCGAATGCAAGCAAACCATTCTTCCTTATTAGGTATTTTTCATAGCTAAGTGCCAACAACCACAACCAAATCTGTTTGATAATGATAGCCATCATCATATTCTTGAGGCACTATTAACTTTATGTTTAGTCTCCACACAATGAGCCAACCAATATCTGGTTTCCTCTTCATTCTTCTTAGGTGCAACAACAACATACACATGTCCTGCAAACAAAATTTAATTCAATAACTTGCACGTGTCCATATAATTTGACCAATCTACATACATGCATTCATATGTATATAAATAAATAAAATCATTGCAAAATGTAATAAAGTGGAATAAATAGAATTAAATTACCTTCTTGTACAAGGTCTGAAACATGGTCATAGTCATCTAATGCAAAACTTGATCATTGTCTACAATTTTTGTTTCATATTGATCATGTGCTTATGTAGGTGTCAATGATATTTGCTTCCACTCTTCAACCCATTTTGTATTCTCACACGCTTCCTAATCTCTTGAAATACAAAACTAGCAAAAAAATGCAAGCTCCCTTGTCTAGATAGTCCATGTGCTTGCATTCAAACTATTAAATGAATGTCATTTAGTAGATCCACTAATTGTCTCTTAATCAAGTCTAGGTAGAATGTTCTCTTCTTCAACCAACCAAAAGAATCTACAAACAATAGAGTACTCACTTGATCTAGGTGTAGATAATTTTTTATTGCACCAATCCACAATCCTACATGTAATACCCCTCATACTGTTTAGACTTATTATTTTCTATGCTTTGGTTTGATATTGTGATGATACTATTATTGCTTGGTTTGGTGGTTTGATTAGTAGACTGTTGGTGATTATGCTTATACATTTGAGGACATGAATATTTCTTATGATATTGTGGTTTGGTGATATTAGTTTGCTTTTAGTAACATTATGATGCATTAATTTAGTAAATTATGTTATGATGTGATTTGTTAGTTTAGAAATGTACTCTCATCATTTGTATTATAATTGTTAGAATAGATGTGATGAAAGGATAGGGTAGCATCACTCGTTCGCGAGTGCCCTGCTACGCTGCAATTCCTTCTCACAATGTAATGATTTGATTTTATTTATATATATGTACATGTATACGACTTTGTTTGGATGTAGGGATTGTAGGTACAGAGTCTCAATTCCACCTGCTTCGACAGGACAGGGTGAGCACCAATAACCCAACAGTATAATGTTGAAAACAAAGATGACAATGAAGTCACCCCATCACATGATGTCAGACCGTCTTGTTTGAATGGTATTGTGCGTTCTTGTAATTGTCATTTTTGTATTTATTATTGTGGTTCGTGTGAGTGTCTTGTCGTATGTTATTTATGTTGGTATTTTATAAGTTGTGATTTATTTAATTAAATGGTGGTAATAATTGTTTATTATAATGTTAGATTAACTTATATGAAAATATTTAAATATTTTATTTATTTTAAAAAGTCATGTGTTTTATTAAATGTTAATTAAATATTAAATTGTGTTTATTATTTTAATTAATTATCTTGTTGAGGATAATTATTAAAATATTTAAAAGTTTTAGTTTAAATATCATGTATTGTATTAAATGCTAATTAAAATATTAAATCGAGTTTTGTTAATTTAATTAAATTATCTTGTTGAAGATAATTATAAATAAATAGATTAAATGAATTAAATAATGTGCTTTGCAAGTAAAGTTGTAAAAATAGAAATTAAAACAAAAAGTATTGAAGAATTGAAAAATAAATAAATAAAAGAACATAAAAAGATGAAAGAACGAATGAGATTTGAGAGTTGACTGAAAAGCTTGTTTTTAAAGAAATAATTTCCTTTATTTTGGATTTTTAGAGCTTTTGGAAGAAAATGGTAATATCATTTATTTAATTGAAAATTTGGGGAGTTTTACACACACAGAGGATTATTGAGAGAGAAGTTGCACAAAATAATTGTTATGTATTTTTGAATCTTCTAAAGTTTTGAAAAAGATTTTTCCATTCTTTTGCTTGAAATATTTTGGAGAGAGTCTTCTGGATAAAGGTTGGATTCGAATTTGAGCACGGTATTTTGGAGAGGAGATTTCGAAGCAGGAACGAGAAGCTCTTCGTAGAGGCCATTAGGATCAAGCAAGCTTCATAAGATTTCGACAGCGCAGGACTCCAGGTTCCACTTGTTTCTCCTTTAGCTTTCTGTTTCAAAAGAAAATAAATAAATAAATAGGTCTTCTTTGAAAGAAAATTCTTTTAGAAATTTGAAATCGTCTAAGTGGCAACATACAAAAGGAAATAATGTTGAATTTTTGTTTGAAAACGTCCAATTTATTTATCATTATGCTGTGGAAAAGATCAATCTTTTATTATATTGGACTGGTAATATTTTTCTATAAACATATGTATTTTCCTAAATATGTATGGTTCTGTGTTTTATACAGAAAAGATTGTACTCTCTGTTTTTATATATATATATTTGTTTTCTACCAGTATTTTCTTTAATTGTTTTCAAAATCTGTATTGAGTCGAACCCATGCAAATAATTCTTTTGGGTTTCCGTTCATGATTTAAAAGTCAAAATAAAAATAAAAAAAATAAAAAAATAAAAAAATAAAGTTAAAATTTAAAATGTATGGGAGAGGAGAGGGATGGCGCATGCCGTACCCCCTCCCCAGTCCCCTGCGCCAGGCCACAGACAGCCGTAGCAGTCCGTGGACTGCTGGGCGCAACAATTATGTGGACTACCACGCGTAGTCCATAGGACTGGTGCCAGTGGACATGGACCATGTATATTGAAACTTGTGTTGTTTTTTTTAGTTTTTCATTTATAATATATATATATATATATATATATATATATATATATGTATATATATATATATTTATACATATGTTATTTTTTTCTATAAAATAAAATGTTGATTTCTTTAACTGAATATATTAAAATGAAATTGTTTTATTTATATATATATTTAAATATATATAAAATAGGGATAACAACATATAATTTCTTTCATGTAAAATTAATTTATGGGTATATAAATATATCCAAAAATAATATTATTATTTGCTGATTTTGTTTCGATTGGATAATCATGAAAATTAGTGTCCTTGAGTAATTAATAGAAGCAAATTAAATAAATTGTTGAAATTATTATTATTCTTTATTTCAAAAATTGATTTGGGGAAAATAGAAAACTTTAAATGAATTGAACTAATCGTTCTCTCAAGCTTTAAAACTGTGTGATCTTGATAGTATTTTCTCTTTTATTAATATGAATTTTGTTTTTGGATGTGGGGACCCAGTTGTAAATTGTGAAACTTGTTCTAGAGGCGTGATTTAATCATTGTTTTTATCCTCGTTTGTTTGTGCTCTTGAGGCTGAAATTTAATAGTGTTATGTTTTGGAAGGGTTGTACAAGACTTTTGAGATTTTGTTTTGAGTTATTGTGAGATGGGTAATGCCTCGCATGTCCTTGTTTGAGTTGTATGCTTTATTTGTTATAGTACAACCCTTGCCTTATTTTAGTTTCTGTTAGGGGTTTTAGGGAGAGTGGCTCTTTGTGGGCACCGGTGCCTCGAAAGGAGGAAGAGCTCAGGATAACCCATGTAAGAGTAGTATAATAAGTGATAACCTAAAAATAGAATTTAGGGGGATGGGTAGTAAAACACACAAGATAATAAACTTTGGATTCCTCGTCTATGCATTAGGGCTATCATAGACTAATGATAGATTGAGAAGGCCGTGGTCGGCAAAGTCATAATCTCGTCTTCATGAGAGGTTATCGACTCCGCATGAGCTACCCTATGGTGCTAGCGCCTCAAGTAGGAGGAAGAGCTAGGAGATCCATAGATGGGTGTCGGCGCCTCAGTTTGGAGGAAGTGCCAAGAGATCCCATGAGAGCTATGCGATGACACTCTCCACTAGACACCCGTTTGCTTTGTTTCTTATTGCCTTTGGAAATGTATTTTGGATGTTGCATCAGTTCTTCTGGATTTGTACTCTTATTGTTGATTCAGATTCTTCTGAAAGTGATTTATGAATGTTCTTTGGTGACTTGTTTTATTGTTATTCCTTGGGTTAATTGTGATGAGTTTCATAGCTTTATCTTATTATGTTGACTCGTGAATGTTGTTGATTGTCATTGTAATCTCTATGTTTGTATTTGAGGTCGTACTTTATTGTTTTGTTGGAGTCGGTTTGGCATTCATGGTCGTGATCTCTTCCTTGTCATCTCTGAGCATGGGGGGTGAGTTATTTATAACTCACGTGGTTGGGTGGAACGTGCTCCACACCCGTTGGGTTCCCCATTAGCATTCTATCTTTGCTGCATACCTTCAGTTGGAGTTTGATTCTCGTGGATCACTTGTAATTATGATATTATTGTACTTTGTATCATCCCACATGTATGGGAAATTTATTGTAACTCATTATTGAGAACATGTAATCTTATGTTTTAACAATGATGTAATAGTTAGGATCCTTTGTAACATTATTGTAAGAGATTCTTTATGGTTGTAATATGTGATGTAGTGATACTTTCACTCTTGGTTTATAGATGTACCTTTATTAATGGTTATTGTAATATAATTGAACTAGTTGTTTAATAATTATCTTTTACTTTTGTTTTAGTTGTGTTGCAATGTGACCTTGCGTGTGCCAGAGAATGTAATGTTAAGATGTTAATGTGCAATGTAAATTTATTTAATGTGTAATTGCATGTTTACCTTATGTTATTATAAAAAAAAAATGTTTGCAATGTTTGTTCTCTGGGGTTTGCATGACGAGCGTTACACTACATACATCTTTAAATTTTCTTGCATCCTAAAATTTCAATTGCTCTCTAGCAAGAATTCTTTTAACACACGCACCAACTCCATCATTTTCTCATTTACCATGTCTAGCTTCAAAAAAACTCTACATATGTTGGACATTATGTTCCATGTGAACCCTAATTAACCAATAGAACATTCAAGCATTCTTGAACTATCCCGTACAATTATCTGACCATATGAGATTTTCTGTCATATGGATTCCTCTTTCTCTTAAATTTGTATAAAATATATTAAAATAGTATTGAACAAATTCTGATGAGTGTAACTAGTTGTCACTCAAATAGAAATGATACTCCCTTAAAAAAATTCTATCATACTCTGTGCTATCATCTGCATGCTTGTATACAGTATGAACAAACATAGCCACTTGCACTGAATTGTAATATTGTGATTGGATTTTCTCTTATAGAGCAAGAGTATAATTTTTTGCAAAATCAACCATTGATAGTATAGTTCCAATTGGAAATGTGTTTCTACATGAACGAAATTGTCCATCAAGCCATTGAGCATGTTGAGAGTGCTTGACATATTTTGGTCAAATCTTACTCTTAAATTCTAATATGAAATGTACACTAATTTTTTCTATAATTAAATCACAACGCTTTCCAAATTTTCCATCTTTTAAAGAATAGTCAACATTCTTAAATCTTTTAACGTCCACTAATTGTTGTCCAAAATCATTTCAACACTTTCATAGATACAAACTCCTAAGAATGAAATATTGCCACAACTAGTGCATTCTCCAGAAATACATGAACTTAAATAAAATAATTGCCCATTAGATCTTTCACAAAATAAACTTGCTATATACAAACTCCTAAGAATGAAATATTACCACAACTAGTGCATTGTCCAGAAATACATGAACTTAAATAAAATAATTGTCCATTATTTTAGGTGGCATATTAATACCACATTCCCACATAATCATGTTAGTATGTAAAGTATAATGTATATATCAAAAAACATCATAATAATAACGAAATTGCACATGCATTTTACAACAACAAGATATTCGTTGCTTATTAATTTTCACATACCAAGGTAAACTTACATTTTTCAAAAGATCTTTGAATTATTCTAATATTACTAGGTAACACTGAATCACCACAAAATTTTCTATAAAATTTAGTTTGAGTTGTATCTAATAGGTGTTTTGGATGAGGATCGCGAACTTTGGACCCCACTCTTAATTTTAAAACATCTCTAACATTAGATGATACCCTAGTATTATCATGCCAATATTTTTCAATCAAAGATTTGATTTCAATATTCAATTCATGTCAGACCTTGGGATTTGGCCACTAAAACTCTGACATTGGTTGATTGGATCATTTTCTATACTTTCTCTTCTTTTTTCCGCTCTTACCAATGTTTTAGGATGCATTTTTAAAATTTCACTAATATTGCTTAACGTTATTTTTTTCAAATTTGTTTTGTTAACTAGAGCAGTTGTTATAGCTCGTCATGCCACATTCTTATCTTTAGATTGACTATTCTTTCTAATAGAATCAATAACACTAGCAACAATAGACATAACATGTTTTAGTGATTGATTTTTTCTTTTTGGTTTAACAAAAATGCCTAACTTTTTCATTACTTTTCTCATTTTCCACATTCTCATTAATTGCATCATGAGTTGACATTGAAATGTCAGTTTTTTATGATAAAAAAATTCTTTGTATAATCTGTTGGCATGCATTCTTATTTGTCTCCAAGAAATCTTATCAGGAAGATTATCCAAAATATCTCTTTCAATTTTTTTTAAAATATTTTCATTTTCATTTTCAACTTAAAAAGGATTTTCTTTTTCATCTTCATTTTCATTAACAAAATGGTTTTCATTTTCATTTTCAACAAAAGGATTTTCATTTTCATTTTCAACAACAAAATGATTTCATCTTCATTTTCAACAACAAAATGATTTTCATCTTCATTTTCAACAATAAAACGATTTTCAATTTCATTTTCAACAACAAAATGATTTTCATTTTCATTTTCAACAACAAAATGATTTTCATTTTCATTTTCAACAACAAAATGATTTTCATTTTCATTTTCAACAACAAAACGATCTTCATTTTCAACAACAAAACAATTTTTATTTTCATTTTCATCAACAAAACAATTTTCATCTTCATGAATTCAGCAACACAACAATTTTCATTTTCATTTTCATCAACAAAACAATTTTCATCTTCATTTTCAACAACAAAATGATTTTTATTTTCATTTTCAACAACAAAGCAATTTTCATTTTCATTTTCAATTACAAAATGTCTAAATTTTTTATTATCTCTATGAATATTATCAATCTCAACATTGTTAAATCCAACTTGTTTTAAATCTTCTATAATCAATATTTCCATATCATTCAAAGGTGGATTTGAAGATGTACTTGGATTTTTTCCTATTGAAACATTCTCCATAGCATTGAAAGACAAATTTGAAGACATACTAGGAGTAGTTTGTATAATCATATTATTTTCCACATTCACCTCTTACAAATTTGCATCATCTACATCCATGGTCTCCTCAATGTTTTTATCTTAAATAGTTGTGGAATTGGATGCTTCAACATTATTCATTGATTGAATCCTCATTCTTCTATCTCTTTGTCTTTTTGCCTCCTCTCTCTTTGCTTGAATTTCTTTAGGGATCAATACCTTTCTATCTTTCCTCTTATTATGACATTGTGATCTCATGATTACAAAATTTTGAAGTACAAATGAATGTCAATAGTGAAAGTCTTCATTCTTTTCTCCTCCTCCAAATGAGTAGAAAATGAACACAATTCCACTCAAAAATTGTCCCAATGATGCCTCCTTTCAAAAATTCAATTCAAATTACAAGTTCAAGAGCCTATAGCAAAATTCGATAGAAAATAGGTTAAATTGTTGTTGTTGTCTGTACATTGTCAAGTTGCAGAATTGACAATAATTTTTTAGTAGTAAAAATAAAAAAAAAATGATAAAAAATGAAATGGGATCCTGTTTCTTTTTTCAATGGTTAAAATAATAAATGGAGCAAATAGGATCTCATTTTGTAAATCAGGATCATGTTTTTCAAAATTTGAATTTTTGGTTGGGTTTTTGCTTTATTTTTTGGTTTCAGAAAAGGCTTGGGGACTCGAATCTAAGCTTTGAACTTGGTTTGACCTGCAACTTGAAGGTTGTGTCAATGCCACAAGAAAATAGTGACTTTGGACATATGTCTGAAGACCTTTTTTGCATAATTTTTTGACAAAATTAAAACCCATTATAGATGAGAGAATGTAGATTCAAAATATGCATTTTTTTTACAATTGGATTATTTTTTCTATTTTTAATTAATTTATGATGAAATTGGTCCATAAACTTCAAATATCAGGGTTTTTTAGTATTTTAATAAATTTTTACTAAAATAATTTTTGGAAAATGAATTGTATGAAAGCCTACTTCAAATGATTCTTTTCAATTTGAAAGAAAATAAAAAATGAGAAGTTTAGGTCGTCTTATGTGTGACGTACACAATGATTTTTCAAAACAACAAATATGGCCAATAAAAAATTAACAAAAAAAAATATACAAAAAATATCAAAGGCGTTATTCAGTGTGTTAAAAATATTTTCCCAAAAGGATTAATAAAAATATGATTATTTAGGTCAAAGTATGCACTAATACATTTGACTGAAAAATACGACGAAACTGTCCGACGAAATATGTAAAATTCGATGTTCATTGGGTGCTTGTAAAATTTGATGTGTAATTTCCAATTTTTTGAAAGTTTATCCCCGACGTTCGTCGAAATTTCGACGAACCTGGGGTTCGTCGAAATGTCGGCTATTATTTTCGTCAAATTTTTGACAAACATGAAAAATTAAAAAAAATCAAATTGTGGCCGACATAAAGAAAAGTGAGTTTGTGCCTAATTTATTGCGATAGTGTTTTTCTCTACTTGAGACAGTTTGTGGAGAACTAAGGACGATTTTTTTGGGAAAAATTAGAAAAAATCCAAGAAGATATCGCCAGGTTGAGGGTAGTCATTGTCTTTTTGTAGAATTCGAGTTGTGAAGTTAGATTTGTAGTTCGGGTTTGAAAATCATATTTTTAAAAGCAACATCTCATCGATTTCATTTTTTAGGAGTTAAGGGTTTTGCAGAAATTTCATGTCAGTTTTTGTTGTGTGGAATCACCATAAGATCCTAGCGGAGGAAATTCTTGTATTTGTAATTATGTGATCCATAACTCTATTGGTCATGTGACATAGTTGTGCTATAAAAAATACAAAATGCATTCATGTGTGACCCAAGTTTTAATGTGGCTATGTTGTGATAGAAATGGAGGCACTCATATAATGTAGTTAATTCAGGTTGTATAATGTAGGTGTCAACCATCATTGGGTGCATTCAGGTTGTCTCAAGTTTAACAGGTTAGGATGTAATTATAGCATGATAGAAGAGTGATTACCTCTTGCTGCAATAAAGAGCCTATAACTCTGGTTGATATGCAGAGTGGTTGTGTTATATCAATTATTTAGTGCATTCAAGCACAACCCATGTTTAATGGGCTATTCTAGAGAGTGATCAAGATTTTCTAAACCTTATGAATGTTACTTGACATATATTTGCATAATTTGAAATTCCTTCAGAGGCTTTTGAAGTATCAATGTATCCAATATAGGGTTTAGAATGATTTCTTTTAATTAAAAAAATAAATAAATGATGTATTTCCCTGTAATTAGATAATGTGGAGATATCTTAAATCTGCCCCATCACACTATCCTCTTTGGCACCGTATTCATTACTCCAGCTACTAGGTTTTTGCATGTGACATCTTTAATATCTTCATGACCGTGGCTTTTAAATAGATCTCAGTCTTTGCTTTAATCCTTTTCATGGTAACCCTTGAGTTGCATAATCCACCTTCAATCTCTTCTAAGAACGATGTCTTAAGCTAGACTGCATAGTATACTTATAAAGCAAGTCCTTCAAACCTGCCATTGTTCCAAACCACCACTCAACGCCTTGCTTAAAATGTGTTGCCTCCATAAGCACAATAGCATGTTTTAAAATCATGGTTGATGATTGACTATTAAAGCTCACCACTTTCATCATGAAGATACAATGAGATTTTTGTCTTCAAACTCAAGGCATTATGGAAGATAACATTGTAGATTGTTTGTTGTGTCGATTCGATTTTTCTTGCACATTTACTGCTTTGCTAACTTCCTTTAAGACTGGGTATTGCACCCTTAGCTGCAATCTCAAACAGCTCACTCACTATCACTTGAAGATTCCTTTCATGAGCATCCTTCTATAAAATCAAACTATGCCCTATAGATTGCTTACTTACTACAGGGGACTCATTGTTTTATGGTATTGTAGTTCTTAAGATCCTTCAACCTTATTGACACTACTTCACAGTCCACAAGGTATTATTCACTATTTTCCCATCTTTGGTGAGTCTCAAAACACTGCTCAAACATGCAATCCATTACCTCCATTATACAATATTAATGGCTAAGAAGAAACATTGAACCTATGATTACCCTTTATTTACTTCATTTGGATAGTCATTCCCTGATTGTATTTTCCCTGCCTAACACTACCAATAGTATTTGAAAAACCCTTAAGGTCAACAGGGGGTAAGGAAAATCACTATTAAAATATCCAATTTACTATGCAAGGTTTGAGCTTTATTATCTCATCATTGGTTAGCCTCTTTTTTACTATCACACCTCAAGTGACTACCATTCTTCTTCTTGTAGATTGCATTTACAAATGTGTTAAATACATAGTGTGCTTGTTATTGGCTACAATCTTTAGATTGCAATATTTTGTTATTACCTACAATGTCTCAATCTTTCCGGTATTGCAACCTCACTAATCTACTATAGTTATTGTTTATGTTTCTATGGAGGCCTAGGGTTTGTACCCTAATCATGCTCTTACCAATGCTTCTGTTGTTTTTTATTAGGGCTCTCTCAATGTTGAAGGCCCTAGGGATAAGCTCGTCATAAGAAGTGACACATTCCATCTTTAACTAAAAGGATAAATCTGTATTGACATTAGCAATGATGATTTCGACTTGTTGCTC
>VDFB02086081.1:248945006-249282005 GCA_007258455.2 Sequoia sempervirens | reverse complement strand
GTAACTTTGGTGGGTCTGTAACTCGAGTGATGACCTCTATTTCTCCCATAGCTTTGTGCTTCTGACGCATTTTTTGATTTCTCTCAATGAAAGAGTGTCGTATGATGAAACCACTAAGTTTGACTACGAACACTCTAGCTATGAGAAATACACATGAACTCACTGCACACGCAAAATTCCAATGGTATCAATCCTCTAAACTGGCCTCTAGAAGGCTATCAGATATATGAGGTAAAACCATGTGGAACCTGTGGACTTGAGTGTCTATGCTTGCCAAGCTGTCCAAATCGACCTTTGGGCGTGCCCAATGCAGATCGGTGTCAACCGTTTTCAAGAAGTCATGGAGTAAGATCGTTTTGGTCTTGTATTCGACTTGAGAGAACTGCATTCTGAAAACCTTGAAGATTGACTGTGCACATGATACTATTCAGACAACTTTTTTGCAACTACTAAAAAAATAGCCTTGTCGAGAAGTAACTTTTATGAAAATTTATGACATGGGTTTTCTTGGGAATAATTTTCTATATGGACCCAGAATGTCAAAACTTCCAAAGGGTTGCTTTTCCTTGTACATGAAAGAATTCCTTAGGGCAGAAGCTTTAGAAGCAGCGAGAAGTAGCGAAGCACTATTTTTCTTGAAAATATCTAACACATGGGTATTGTAGGTGCTTCAAAGCTAGACAAACCCAATTTGTCAGATTTCTAAAATTGTGATTTTTTTTGGAAACCCTAAAAAAGGGGGCAGCAGGACTACTTTATCTAGAAGAATCTGGCAAATGGTTTTGTTGAAACTGCTGTGTTGATCATACCTAGAAGGTCAAATCTGTGAATAACTTCCATTTACTTGGACATGCAAGAAGATCTAAGACAAGAATAGAAGAAAAAGAGGGGAAAAAGTTTGGAAGTTATAAACTGCCTCTCTGAATCTTCAAGAAAATCATGCCTAGAGATGTAAACTCTGATAAATTGTTCCTCTATGCGACTACTTCTTGAAAATATGAAGAACACTGAGAAAGCCCTCTTTAGATCTTCAAATGACATTGGAGAAAAAATACTTGTGCTTGAGCTTCAACCTGCAAAGAAATAATAAAGAAATGGATGCCTAGGCTTTGATAATATCAATTTGGAGTTGCAAACATCAATTAGGGCATCCAAATCATGATTGGGGGAATCACCTCCGTGATTGGTAGTTAATAGAAACTATCTCCACCTATTTTGGGACGTTTGGGCATGAAGGAACTTTAAAATATCTTAACTCAACTAAACCTGGGCCTAGTTTGACTTTAGGCATCCAAGTCTTGAGTGTTGAAGATTTTCACCCTTTTTTTGTGACGAAGTGCCTCTATTTGACCCCTAATTCTAGTTGCTCGATCAATACTGAAGTCTTGCTGACAGATCCATTGCAAAGTTGGATCAACTCTGAAGAAGTGTGCTCAGGAGCTACGAAGCTTAAAACCTAAATGTGATGCCTCAAATTCTTAAGCGCCTTTTCCCAAAAGGGTGCATTTTTATCAGACTTAGTCATTTTCTCGGATGCTTTTCAATTCTTCCATTTTGACCTTCAATGCTTTGATTTGAGATCTTTGATGACCGATGATTTCGATGAAAGTGCTGAGCTATGGAATGGATAACCAGTTCAATACCGGAAAGAATGACTAGCCTTGCAGGTCATGAAAGTCGTTTAAGAGGTCCCAAAAGTTTGGGCGCCCCTAGCCTGCAAGGGCACCCTTGACCTTTTGAGTTGTAATTTTGACTTCACAACCTTTCACGAACAACCCCAATTTGATCTTCATTGTTAAATGTTTGATTTATCTGTTGAACTTGTTGATGGTGTCATTGTTGAGATTGATCAAGACGGAGGTCACAGAACTTGAAGACTGCATCTAACTGCCCAAAAATTTGGGTGCCTATTTCTAGGAAGGTGCAATTTCCTTAACACTTAGCCAATTTTTCATGTCTTTCATCTCGCCTTTGCATCTAATGCTTTCTGCTTGATCTTCGTTTGTGAATGCTTGATAGGTCTTGTGAGCTTGCAACTGGATTGGTCACAGAGCTAAAAGGATACTGAGTAGATGCCTTGGAGGAAGCAGTTGTTGAAAAGTTCAACAGGTGACTCAAAATGATGGGCACCCCTGGCCAACAGGGGCAATTTTTCCTTGATGTCCATTGATTTATCCTCCGTTTCGTGTGCTCGAATGATCAACAGCTGTTGTCGTTTGATGTGTCTCATAGATTGGCGAACAAGTTCTTTGCAAAGCCGAGCTAACACCGGGGAGATCACCTGGAGGTAAGCTCACTCAAAAACTAACATTTAGATCATCTCATTCTTGGGCACCCTTGAGCTACAAGGGCGCTTTTTCCCATGTTTGACTGTCATAATTGATGATACTTGCTTTCAGCATCTCCTAACTTCGCCTTCCTTTGCCGATGATCGATGAATCAGGGGAACCTGCTTGATGATGCGTTGAAAAGCTAGCAGAATCACGAAGGGGATGATTGTCTAGACAAAACTTGATGAATGCCTTTGATCTTTTGAATTCATGAGCACCCCTAGCCAGCAAGGCGCTTTTGGCTGCAACTTCATCACTTTCTTGAAAGTTCTCACCTCTTCGCACTTCGTGTTCACCGTTGTAGCTTAACTAACTTGATCACCATTGCGACGACATGAACGTGTTCACCGTAGCAATTGCTTTCACCATGTTGCATGTACGGGTGCTTGAAAAATTCATCAAGGCATTGACTGCGTAGCCTCTTTGTGGTAGCAAGGCGTGCATTCTCCGGACTTAGAATATTTTCAGCATTTTTCACTTTTGAAAATCCCCTCCGTCGCAAAGCATCTTTCGCCATGGATTCTTCCTTGAAGCTTTTGAGGCTTAGATTTTCACCACCTGGTACTAGCCATTCTGCCATTAATGGTTGCGAAGGTCCTCTCTTTCTTCCTAAAAATTGAAAATAGACCCACCAAAGTAAAACAAACTTTTTGGTGATTTTGACTTGACCAGTGTGATCATGAAGTCAATTTATCCTATCAAAACCATTTTCAACTAATTCTGGAAAGGTCCTATTTTTAGGGGTTTTCCTAAAAACTGGGGTTTGAAACCCTAATTTTCAAATTCTTAGAAATTTGCAAGTATCTTCCTTGACATAAACCCACAAAAAGCCTATGTTTTGTTTAACCTAAAACGGACTTTTGACAACAATTTTACATGATTTAGCTCATTTTAGGAAAAATGCCTTATTGAAGCAAAAATTTATTTTGGGTACAACAGGGCTAATTTTGAGTTTGGACACATGATTTTTAGCAATATGCTATTTTTAGTTCAGTGATATTTCTAGCTGTAGCCCTAACAACAGTTCAGTATTGGGTTTCCAATTTTGGCAAGGGTGGTATTTTTAGTTGTTGAGTTATGTCAATTTTGGCAATTCAATGCTTCCACCATATTTGGAGTTCAAAAAGGAAAAATATAAAATATAACTTAAGTTATAAAGCTACTTTTGGACCCCCCATGCCTAGGAAAGTGAACTTAAGTTGTTTTAAAAAGGGGGCCATGAAGTTGGATGCCCAAGTTGGGAGTTTAATGAAAATTAAAATAAATTATTATTCCTCTAGGGTTGGCATCCCATTTGGAGGGAAAAGCTTTTCAAATATTGGAACCCTATTTTCTATTTAAACCCCCTCAGAGCTCTCATTTGGCATTTATGTCGAAGATTTGATAACAAAGTGCTATCGGCATGATGCTGGAATTCTTCAAGGCCTTGAGGACGAAAACCCTCAATGCTTTGTTCTAGTTTCAGGGTTGAAATACTCCCTAGCTAGACTAGAGGAGCTTCATTTTAGGAGCTTCCATTGGGCTTAATGGTGATGTTTTCAGTTTTGAAGTTTTAATGATGGTTTGCTTTGATGATTTCTAGTATTGTTGCATATGGTTGAGTTATTCCAGTGCAGATTGGAGCTTTTAGAGTGATATTTCAGACTTGGTGCTCTTGCTAATCCTTGTTTCCCTAGCCCATTCGTACCACCTATTTGTTCATGCTGACTTGGGCATTGGGAACCTTCTTCTGGGTATCAAACCAATCTCTGCCTTTGTCTTGGGCACCCCTTTGCTTGAGTTTGCAGGATTTTTAAAGGAGCTTTGGATTTACTAGAGTTGGATGCCCCTCTAGCCGAGCCGTACAATCTAGGGCAGCCAGCATCTTGGCTGTGGAAACTGAAATCTTCCCTTTATCGTTGTTGTTTGATGTGTTTTGGTGGCACCTAGACCTCTTTCTTGCTTGTTGATCATTTGGTGGTGTTCCTTGCTGATTTAGTGATCCGTAAAGCGGAAGGGATCTATGACAAATGTTGCTAAGTGATTATGAACAAAGTCATAAAGACATCAATAATGGAGTAGCAGGAACATTAAACTGAGAGAATTCAAAACATAGAACCAAGAGAGAGTAAAGAAGACACCAATTTGATTACGGAGTTCGCCACAAATGTGACTACGTCTCCAGGTCGAGCTCAACTGAGTGACCAATCTATTGAAATGTTCTAAATGGCAGTACAATCTCCACTAGAGCCTCTTGCAACACTGCTTTACAATATCTTGTAGCCTTTCCACAAAGTCATACAAAATTCCTCTCACTCACACCCCTCTCAAAAGCTCTCAAGGCTAGGGATGATTAACATAGAGTAAGGAAACTGACTCTGCCTAAAGGATCTACTACAAGATTAGAACATCATTCCATCACAACTCAAATACTCTCCTAACTAATAACCATCAATGGTTAATTAGTTTAGAATTCGGGCTTATAATCCATCAAAACAAATCGCCCACATGAATGATTCTGACCACCTCACGTGGTGCAATGGTAAACCATTGTTTTGGTCGGCGGGAGGTCACGGGTTCCAAACCCGTTCCGTTATTTTCAAAACCGTTTAACAACAAACAAATAACAAAACAAAAATCCGCTCGAACTCGGATGAAGACTCTGTGTGTGGTGCAACGGCCTGGGCGTTGGCTTGCCCCGTGGAGGTGCGGGGTTCTAACCCCCTTAACTGTTTTGTTTTTAACTAACAAAACAAATTTAAAAATCGACGGAGGAAAAAGCCAAGGCCATGTGTCTTGCTTCGGAGTTGCCACGTGTCACAAAGCAATTCAACAGAGCCATCCACATTGCCAGCAAATGGAAGAATGCCACATCAGCTATGACTCAAATGCCACGTGTCAAGATAGATTCGTGGGTCCCGTCCACGTCACCTGCCACTCATCAACCATACTACCAACTCATCGTACAGATTGACACGTGTCAGCTTCTAATTGGTCCAGCTCGACATCCGTATGATGACCCATCCATCAAGTCAGCATGATGACGTCATGCTAACATCAGCAACCGTACCACATGGTACCTTGGTCAACTAAGACTTTGACCGGCTATATCTCGTGCATACGAGCTCCAATTTGAGCGAAACGAACACTGTTGGAATCATGACGATGAGACCTTCGCGATGACGCTGACTTTGATCATTTTTTATGATGTCCAATTTCATCCTTTTTTTCTCATCCCTGGAAGCTGAGTTGACCAGCCTTTGACCAAAGTTTGACCGGCGATATCTCACACATACGGACTCGAATTTCGATGAAACGAACATCGTTGGGTTCGTGTCATCGAGCCCTTTAAAGTGACATTGCTTCGGGCTGATTCTGAGTCCATCAACTTTTTGCCTTCTGACGGCCTCCTAGTCCAAGGGTTGAGCCAACTTTGACTGCGCGTAACTTGAGCAAACAGACTCCTTTTTCGCCCATTCAAGTTGCGTTGGATTCAAGATTCTGAGCTCTACGCCATGGCACTGCTTCTGGGAGAAATGGGAACACTCCAATTTTTAAGTTCAGAAGATCCTCCTGGATCATTTAGAGGGTGTTTGGTGAAGTTGAGAGCATCATTTGCTTGCTGGTTGGAGGTGTATCAGACCTGAAACTTGCATTAGACCTGTAACAGCAGCATTCAAGACCACATTCAATCACTTGGGAGTCTTCATATTGAGGTATATTTGTGGTATTTTGTGGGGGAGTTCTTATTTTCTCATTGTAGCATCTTTGGGGAGAGTTATGCTTCATGTTCTTATCATTTTCCTAATATAGCAGCAGCATATGATGTACTGAAGGATTTTCATAAAGAGCTTATTGTAACACCATTGGTAGTACATTGGTGATTGCTCTTGTATTTACATTGCTACTTTCTGCACTAAACAAGTGGTGGTCGTGTTGAATAAGTGGTTGAGCTTCCTTTATTTTACATGCTACTCCCATTGAATAAGTGGTTGAGCTTCCTTTATTTTGCATGCTACTCCCATTGAATAAGTGGTTGAGCTTCCTTTATTTTGCATGCTACTCCCATTGAATAAGTGGTTGAATTTTAGTTTGCTTTCATGTTATGCCCATTGAATAAGTAGAGGACTTTGCTTTGAATTGGTCAGCTTGCCGCCAAGTGTTTATTTGCTTTGTTGTAATTCCTGTTGAATAAGCAGATGATTTCCCTTCATGCACTTGGTTTGCTTAGAAGTTCAATTATTGTAAGCCTTACCACCGTATACTCTCACCTTGCCCACATCGAGATATGGGTGATCAAAATGTGGAAGGTATTTGCTTTCAATTAGCTTGATTTCCAATTAATGCAAAGAGTCCCTTCTCATTGTATGCTCTCACCTTGCCCTCATTGGGATCTTGGTGATCAAAAAGTGAAGGGTTGCTTACTCAATTGTTTCCCATTTTATTTAGCTAACACTAATGAGTGCAAATATGAAAAAATTAAGGGTGGGTTATTACATCCCAAATCCCTAAATCCAAGCTATTCTCTAAGTGCCAAGGGTGTCAAACTCAAAGCAACAAACCTCTAACTTATGATCACATAGGGCAACACTAGACCGATTTACTAAGGTGAGTAAGACCTTTTTCAACTTCAAGCTCAGCTAGACCCAATGGTGCTTCCCTAGAGGCATCTTTAATAGGATTAAACACAACTAGAGATAGACAAATACACAAAACTGCTGCATAGTATCTGGTGTATGTCTAAACCCAAAAGCTATCACTAGGGCAATAACTAACCTACTGCTATAACCTCTATTAAGTTCATAAGCACACCACTACATAACAATAGGATGTGGGTATATACAACATGAATCTTTAAAAATAAATATAGTTATGGATCACTAAGGATGTTTTCCTTAAAATGTTAAGTCATGTAATGCATACAAACTACTTCCTATTCCTAATCTATTGATGTAAGATATTTTCAGTTTAATTGTATGGTGGATCATTACTTCTAGGACAAGTGCCTTGTCCATTAGGTCACAAAGTCCAAGCATACCATGAGGAACAACAAATAAAAATCATAAAGGAATATGAACTATGCAGACACATACACCACAAATAGAAAGCAACTGAACATACTTGGTAATCCATCCCTGACTATGGAAATTCATATGCAATGAAGAAAAGACCATTACGAAGTTTGTAACAACTTAGAATGTTGTCCCATTCATCCAACATTCGATCACATTCATACCAGCATACTAGCAAGAGGAAACCCTAAGCTAGAACTTCCCAAAAAAATCCACAAATGGAATCATGCAGACATTCAATTGCAAGAATCATTTGCAAAATTATTCTCCTTGAGATTTGCAAACATCTTCTACTCAAGTAGTGACTAGAATTGAAAGAGTTGAAACCTAAGAAGCTCCTCTGGCTTGCAGTCACATGAAAATGTAAAAATGACTAACATTCTTTTTGGAAAATGAATTGGCATATATGGCACTCTATTGATTGTCTCATTGCTTCAAGAATTGAAGAGGAACAACAGCCAATGGATGTTGCATGAAATGCGAGCTTAGGTCCCATGAAATCCAATTGAAATGAGGCCTAGATGGCATTCCTCATCCTTTTCCATTGCTGGAAGTACATGTGAATCCACACCCTTAAAATGAACAATTGTTTTTGAGTGGGAAAAATCTGATTGGATAGTTATAGGACCTAATTGGGTCATCAATGGTATATTGGGATGTGTGAGGAGGAAGGTGGAAGTGAACAACGCAAATCAGAGGAGTTTGAGAGTTTCAAGAAATGGAGATCAAGGATACCTCATGACCCATACCATTGTCAAGGAGTCAAGGATCGGAGTTACCAAGGAATTCATCCCTTAAGGTATGCAAATTGGGGTAAGTCTAAACTCGTGATCTCAGAAAAGTAATACAGTGTGAGACATCAAGGATTGAGTTCAAGGATGTCACATACCATGTACCACATCATGAGTAATCTTGCATCTCCAACTCTAAAAACTTTTACACAGGAAAATGTCAAAAGTCAAGGATTAAGGCTACTAAGGAAAAGGTATTTGAGCAAAGGGATGGCCAAAACTACGTCTCTAAAAGGTAACTTAGTGTAAAGGATAGAGGAACCAATGTTCCAAGGAAAAGTAAGATAAAGTTCAAAACAATGACAAAGGAAAAGTAAAGCAGCAGTCAAAAAAGAGATGTCAAAAAGGAGAACTCTGAAATCTTGACAGCCAAAAGGGATGAAGGCGAAGAACGAATGAAAGGTATGTTGGGATGGGAAAGTATGATATCTTGACAAGGACAAAGGAACACGGAAAAGTTGGGTGGAAGGATATATCAAGAAGGGAAACTCCAAAACTTCAACATTCAACACAATCAGAAATGAACAACAAAACCTCTGCACTTGAATTTTTGAGACCTTAGCAACTTCCAACACGAGTAGGCACATGGGAGATGAAGAGAACACTTATGCAAACTTAGAACAAAGCAGATCCATTAAGAATCATCTCAAATCAGTTATCTATGATGGGGATAACAAAGCCAAAATACACAAGGGAGCTAGGGTTCAAGCACAATTTGGACACTACGAAATCGGGTTCCAACAGGACAACAATTATATTAACAAAAATAATAAAGGCACTGTATGCTAACTACATCCCCCAAAGAAAAGTCATCTTCTATATGAAAAACAAAACAAGTAATCAAGTAACATTAAATAAGGTTTTCCAAACTTGTGACAACAATGTAGAAGAAGCAGAATTTTAGTGCTAATGCTTCCACTAGCAACCAAAACAGTCAAACCATAACCTGATCTTTCCACAACTAGTGAACATTCCAAAATGAAAGAGAAACAAAGATTTAAAGCAATTGTTTCAGCTGGAAGTAGAAATAAAAACTGACATAGGAAACTTTGATCATCAACAAACTGAAATGAACCAACATATCCAAAATGAAGGCCTGTATATGAAGAATGCATTCACCACTAACCATACAAGTTAATGAATTGCTAGGAAGAACCTAACAAACAAGGAACCCAGTCTAATTATACACTCCAATTTGAAAATGTACACGCAATCAATCACTAAACCCAAGAAGTACTACAAGCATTATAGAAGCACTTTGATCATAAAAATAAAAACCCAAGTAAAAGTCCTTTTGTGTCTTCTGTTGTTCTGGTGAAGAAAAAAGATGGCAGTTTTGGTGAAGAAAAAAGATGGCACTCTACAAATGTGTATTGACTACAGGGAATTAATAAGAAGACAATTAAAAATAGGTACCCAATTTCACGGATTGACGAGTTGATCGATGAGTTGCATAGAGCATGTTTTTTCTCCAAGATAGATCTGTGATATAGATATCACCAGATTCATGCTAGAGAGGAGGATGTGGAGAAGATAGCGTTTTGGTGTCACTATGGACACTTCAAATTCTTGGTTATGCCATTTGGCTTAACCAATGCTCTAGCCACCTTTTAGTCCTGTATGAATAGGGTCTTCAGAGTTCAACTGCGGAAGTTTGTCCTCATCTTTTTTGATGATATATTAGTCTTTAGTAGGACTTGGGATGAGCATTTAGCACATCTGGACTTAGTGTTGGGCATTTTGGAGAGGGAGCCTCTATACGCAAAGGAATCAAAATGTGACTTCAACATGAGAGAGTTGTATTTGGGACATATCATCAGTGCTGAGGGAGTTAAGATCGATCCAGAAAAGGTTAAGACTACAGTTGATTGGCCTCCTCCTATGAACCTCATGTAGCTTACAGGGTTCTTTGGACTATGTGGTTTCTATTGTTGCTTCGTCAAGGACTTTTCACAACAGGCAGCTCCACTTATAGACTTGACGAAGAAAGGGGCATTTGTTTGGACTACAGGGGCACAGCAGTGTTTTGATAAGTTCAAACAGTTGATGAGTTCATGTCCAATGCTTGCTAGTCTATATTTCACACGTCCTTTTGAGCTGCAGTGTGATGCCTCAAGAGAAGGCATTGGTGCGACTGTTATGTCCCCGAATTGGAGGTATATTAAATTAATTATTTATTAAGTTATTCCAATAAAATATAATATCAAAAGGAATGACTTATTATTTAATTAATTTAATATAAAATGACTTAAGTGACTTAAAAATAAAATAATAAAAGTCATTTGAGGAATAAAATAATGTTTTTCTAGAAGCTTCTTGGAGATGTGGTAAGAAAAGTATATAAGAGGCTCATTGCTAGTCATTCAAGGATACACTTGGTTATACTTCTATTTCATACATACCTGCATGATAGAAGAGAGCTTGAATGCTTTCATTTCCTGAGGGTTTGAAGACTCTAAGGTACCGGTTTTGGTTGTGCAACACCAACCGTAGCTAGATTGGAGTGAGGGATACTTCAGTCTTTCACATTGTGCCAAATTGTGGCCAAAGGCTAATTTGAGGATTCGATTTGAAGAAGATTTTGGAAAAATAATTTGCAGCTTGTAGAAGACGATTTTTGAGTTGGACTTCAAGGCAATTGTGACATATGAAATATATGCATATTCAGTGGGAGAAATCATGGATATTTGTGCGCATTGTTGTGTAATGTCCCTTACCCGGCCTTGCCCTAGAATTCATTTCTTAATTAGGTTTAGGGTTTTTTTCTTTCCCAAGGAACATTCTCTCTATCACATAATCCTGGAATGAAATCTGCATTCACCAAATTAACAAGATTTCCACATACACATATATCTATTAGCATGAATATTTAGATATCCAAAATATAAACATAATCACAAATGTAGTTAGGCAGACATAAGAGGAGTGTCATAGGTGGATCCGCCCTGAATCCTTCATGTTAGGCGTGGGAGGTTGTTCATCACAATCCTCCTTTCTCAACAACTTAGTACCTGCATTCTCCACACATGGCAGTACCTCGGAAGACATTGCCCCTATCAGGAGAGGAGGGAAACCCTAAGGACCAAGGGCTTAAGGCCTACCACACTTGTATGCAGCAAAATCTAGGGTGGGACCCCCACCCTTCACGACCAAACCCTTGCCTTGGGCCTATGGGCATGAGGGTGGGGTTTTTAGGCAAACCACTTGGTGAATGTTTCCCCCATCCTAGTAGGGTAACAAAACAAAGTAGACAATCTTTGTACAGTCACATATATATATGTATTCATTATTGATTCACCTATATTCATTATGCTTTATGAGTATGATCATGATCATATAACCAAATGAGATGTATTTAAAGAAATGTATCAACTATGCACAAGTAGATATAGCCAAATATATTCATGTCCATTCTTATGATCTTATTTTCTAACCATGATAATGCAGTTTATAAGATTCAGCATCAAACAAAGCTAAATGCAGTCCTATGAGTGAATTCCTTAAATTATTATCATATGTGTATTCCCCTAATAGTGTATGCAAAGAGGCCAATTATAATGCAGTTAATGAGTCTAGCAACAATTAAATACATTTTCATTTATCATTGATTCTTTAAGTCCATATTAATATCATTTCATCATGATAACACTAAAGAAAGCATTACACCAATAATTAGATTAGCTATATTAGTTCCTTATATTCAAAATATGCTAAATATTATTGCTAAGTGAGTACATCACCTTGAGTTGCTGTACCTCTCCACGCCTTTTGATGCCTTACTCGCCTCCTTCAACCTTTGATCATAGGATGAGGACAATTCATAATCTACTTATGTTTATATTAAAGAGTCATCATTACTTATAAGGCTTAATAATTGCTGCAAGTATCCTTATTGTATATATATATATATATAAATAATTACTCCCTTTATTGTAGATTTATCATTGCCTTCCTATATTTCTTATTGCCAAATTTCTTATTTATTCTTTTAATGTTCCTTTATATTTCTATTAAATCTGTATATACTTCTTTTAAATCTGCTTATAAAGATTTTCCTCCTTCCCCTTTTTAATCTCCTCATCTATCTCCCTTATATATCTTTCATTTCTTGGGAATCACACCTCTTCTTAATCAAATGCCCCTTTTTAGAAGAGGCACAACTATTCCCACATATATCCCTCCAATGAGAAGGGTCACACCCTTTCACTAATGTTAGTCTTACAATTACTAATCATTATCTCCTTACTTACTACTGATCGCAGCCCTTGGTATATTAATTCCCTTCACAATAAGATCGCTGCTTTTTACTTTCCTTATTGCTGACTTTTACAGTAACCAATCGCTGCTTTTAGGAAATAACATATCCCTTGATGAACTGCTGCATTTAATATTTTGTTTGCTGTCTTTTTACATAGGGTCGTTGCATTTGTAAATAATGTCATTCACTATTTAGGAATCAATGCCTCTTTAGGGATCGATGCAAGTAGCAAGTGCTTTATAATTATTATTATTTATTTATTTAATTATAGCCATATTCAGATATTGTTAGTCTCTTGTGAATATTTTCATTATTATAACGATTACAATTCATAATACCAATTATTCTACTTTGTATTATAATTATTATTATTATCATAATTATGATTACAATTATTTATATATTTGGTATTTTATATTAATTTTATCATCTATTATGATTACAATATTTAAATTATTTTATATTTTAATATTTATAATATTGCATTTAGCTATAATATTATTGTGAGAATTATAATTAAATTACTAATATTTATTATTTTAATATTTATTTTGTTTTTATCTTATGATATAATATTATTATAATAATATTTAAATTGATATCTATTTTATTTAGTGTTTGTATTTCAATAGGTTACGATATTGGGGACATGACATGCTGCCATCGATTTACTCTTCCAGTTTTCAGACTTTGGCTTATAGGGAGACCAGCTTGCATCGAATTTGCTTGAAGATTAATTAAGTACCTTGTTTGTGGCTGGGCACACTTGTGAGGTGGTGCAATTTTGCTAAAGGAAGCCATTAAAAATCAGTCAAGGCACTTGGAAGGTTTGCTGGGCTCCCAGGAAGATATTCGCAGCATTTTGAAGGGCAAGTCGTCACCTTATTGGAGAATCGAACAAGTATTGTGTGGCTGCCTGCACTATGTCAGGTTCTTTATTTGTATGAATTTGCATTGTCATTTGTAGGAGAAATTGTTGTCACAAAACAGGCAAAAGCATTGTACATTTTCAGTCATATATCTATTTAGCATTGCATTTGGTTGGGAGTTGTAGTCGCTGTCCTATGACAGTCATTTGTCAATGTAATTTCAGTTAAGTTGATGTAAGGGGAAGTTGCATTTTGCATATGAGTTGAGCCTTGTAATCCCTGCAAATATCAAATAGAAATATTGGGGGTTGGCTGCAAATTGTTTGACGAATTGTCAAGTAGTTACTTTCATATCAGCTTATATAGTTTGCATACAAAGTGTTTGACAAATTGTCTCACTGCTGTAGATGCACATTTTGCACAAGTGAGTCATATATATGCACTTGAAAAATACAAAAGAGTTGCATTTCATCTTGGATACTTTATTTAGACATCTTAGCAATCATTTTCAAGCATCTAAACATCATTGGCATCAAGCAAAGTCAATCCAAAACAAACTGAAAACAATAACCAGCAGTTTCAAGGTTGCAAGCAAAGTGTTTATCAAAATTCCTAAGGCAGAAAACCAGAAGTTTTTGGTCAAATTTGGCAAGGAACTTTACAACGGTCTTGATGCAGGATAAGCATCCCATTCAATTTGAGAGTAGGAAACTACGGGGTCTTGAAAGGAGTTATAGTATTTATGATAAGAAAATGTTAGCCATAATGCATGCCTTGGCTAAATTTAGGTAGTATCTTGTGGGCAGCAAATTTGTGGTTAAGACAAATCATAACAACCTAAAGCATTTCCTAAGTCAACGTGACCTTAGTGATCGGCAACAAAAATGGGTTAGCAAATTGCAAGCATATGACTTTGACATAGCTTATGTCAAAGGTAAGAAAAATGTAGTAGTTGACAATCTTCTGAGGAGACCCTACTTGGCTCTCTAGGAGAGGTTGTAGATGATTAGAGAGAATGGATCGTAGCTGAGTATGCTAAGGATAAGTGGGCTTCAAATCTTATTGATCGTACAGTTGCAGATGACAAGTACACCCTTGTAAATGGCCTCATCATTTACAAAGGGAGGATTTTTCTTGTGCCAGGATCCTTTATCAAGAATAGGATAATGAGAGTCTTTCATGACATTCATATGGAAGGTCACCCGAGTTATTTTAAAACCTACAAGCAGATTAGGGAAGAGTTCACCTAGAAAGGGCTCAAATCAAAGGTGCTCAAATATGTGAAAGAGTGTCCTACATGCCAGCAAAACAAACAAGAACACTCTTTCCTTGCAGGATTACTATAGCCCTACCCATTCCTAACCGGAAGTGGGAATGTATATCCATGGATTTCATCATGGGTTTGCCCAAAGCAGAGAGCAAGGACTGTATATATGTTGTGGTTGATAGACTTACGAAACTTGCACACTTCTTTCCAGTTTCAGCCGCATACACAACAATGCAGGTTGCTGATTTTTTTTCAGAGAGGTATTCACTTTCAGACTACATGGGTTACCTCGGAGTATAGTGAGCGATTGGGACAGCAAATTCATGAGTCATTTTTGATAGGAATTATTCAGACTCAATAGCACAAAACTTACTCTGAGCATGAGCTACCACCCACAAATGGATGGGCAAACAGAAATAGTTAATAAATGGGTGGAAGGATACCTCAGGAACTACATTGCAAGAAAGCAAAAGGCATGTGTTAAGTGGTTGCATTTATGTGAGTATTGTTATAATACAATGTTGGCGTTTCCATTCGCACCTTTGGTTCTTGAATTATAAATGGACAGCTATGCACAGATTAATTGTTTTTCAAATTAAGAGGGGAAACTCCTTCACTGATGTTGCTTTAAAGAAAGTAAACTAAAACTAATTGCCAATCTTTTTGTTCAGCTAAGAGCACAAGGTTATAAAACTCTAGCGCCGTATTTAAGATTTTCTCTTTTTGAACTTCAACTATGACTAAGCCTACTCTAATGACGTTTTTAACAGCTCAAGTAAACTTAGAGCTTGAGAGTTAAAAGTAAACAAGGAATGGTTCTTTGACACAAAACTCACATAAACTCACTCTCAATGTACACCTTAAGACTCATTGTACTTTTAGATAGAAGCTGGAATAAGATTATATAAACATAACACATAAAACAGAAACCTAAGACAATAGATCAAAGCAGCAAAGTAGGCACAAGATTTCCTTTCTCAAATTTCAAATAACAAAGATTACACTTCTGCGACAGCAAGATTGTAGCAATAACAGGCTTATAGTTTTATGATCAACCATAATACATTGACACAAGTAACACATGAATTGAACAATATCTTGTAGCAAAGGTAGGCATACAAGCTTGCTCTTACACTAAGTGAACTAACACTAAATAACAACGTGTAGGCAAAAGTAGGCTCAGCAATTTGCTATCACAATAACCGTTAAAGAAAAATGGCCAAGGCTGCCCTTATTTATACACAAGCAAAGGAGTAGGGAACCCTAAAAATTGATGCCCTGGAAATTTGAAGCATGAAAAAGCGAGCCTCTGTGTGAGCTAATTTGGGAAATATGAAGAACTCTAAAAAAACAACACGTTTTAGCCTTCAAATCTTGACATGAAATAAAATTCTTTATTTCCTCCTCTCTTGCTTTGGATGCCACCTACAAAAATCTGTGAATACTGAATGCCAAAGACATCTCAAATAGGTTTTGAGGATAAATAAAATGCTTTATTCTCCAGCTTTAAATCTTGATGTCGATCTTGAGCAAGTTTGTCGAATGTGGATGCTATTTGAAAGTTGAATGATGAAAATTTGGAAATTTCTCTAAGGCATGAAAACTTGGACGCCCTTCTTGGAAAACTTAGCCATTTTCTTGAAATTTTCAACTTTTTTGCTTGATTTTGACCTCAGTTTGATCCTCAATTCTAGGCGCTCAGTGAATCCTATGAACTAGTTGATGATCTCGTTGCGGCACCTAATTGAATCTGAGATGATTGTTCTAGAGACTGCAACCTCAAAGAATTGAATCTGAGGCCTCAAAATCTTGGGCACCCCTGGCTACCTGGGGCACCCATCCTTAGCAAAGTTAGTCAAATTTTGATATTCTTCAATTTTACATTGCTTTTTGTTCTTTAGATGAATTCTCAATTCCAGAAGCTTGACTAACCCAATGAACTGGTTGTCAGATTCATCGGATAGCTTGGAGAATTCTAAGGGGGGTCTTTTGGAAGTGACTAGCCCGAAAAAGTAGTTTTAGGGTCTCAAAAGTTTGGGCACCCCTCACTACTTGGGGCACCTTTACTGCCCAGACTTAGTCATTTTTACTTGATTTTCAACCTTCAAACTTGATCTTCCATGCTCTGTCCTCCGCTTGATTTGCAATTGCTAGTGACAGATGAATCTGATGATTGAGTTGAGACATCCACTAGATAGCTAACAAAATTCTGAAAACAATGATCATATTTGCAAACCCTAATCTCCAAATTAGGTCCTCCAAAACCCTGGGTGCCTCTGGCTAGCTAGGGCGCCCAAAGATCCCAGAGATAGAATATTTTTCAATGGTTTCACAATTTGCAATTTGCTTCTTTGATGAAACTTCTCCATTCGATATGAGATTCTGGCTGATAGCTTGATCCGATGGACCTATTGTTCGATTCACTACAGAGCCGAAGGAATTATGAGCAAGACACCTTAGAAACACAAACTGCTCACCTTAGAAACACAAACCATAATTCCATCATTTGGCACCTTGAAAGGTTGCGTGCCCCTGGCTAGCAAGGGCGCCTTTACTCTCCAGCGTTAGTTTTTTATTTGCAATTTTAAACTTTCTCCCTCGTTCCTCGCATTCTCCGCTTCGTGCTTAGTAGCCGAGATTGAAAAGTATTCTAATGCATGAATGGCTAGGCACCTTGACCGGGTAGGGGCACCTAGCATCTCCAAACTTAGTCAAATTTTTTCACTTTTCAAGATTCTTCAACCTCCTTCCTTTGTTCTTCATTCCTCGAGCATCTTTTCCGTTTCTCGATCTGTGCAATGCTTGAGACCTTGAATCTGACACCTGGTAGTTGAGCAACCTCCATTGATGACCTTCGAGCTCATAATTTGGCTTTTGAAAAAGCAGAATAGACCCATTAGAGAAAAATGGATCTTTTGACGATTTTGACTGGACTAGCCTGTTGAGGAAGTATTTTGAGCCAATCAAAATCAGTTTGAACCCCTAAACTCAGACTTTCTATATTTAGAATTTTTCTATTTTTAGAAAATTTTGCCAACATCCATTTGAGAAGAAACCCAAAAACAAGTCTATTTTTAGAAAATTTCCTAAAATTTAAGGCCGAAAAACTGAGATTTGGGTTTTGTAGACAAGGTCGCTCTAAGCAGACCCAAATCCTCAAATTTTGAAAATTTTGAGTTTTTGACCAACATGCATGACATGCAAATCTCAATTTTTTGACCTTTTGACAATTTTTTAACAACACTTTTGACCATTTTTTCAAAATGCCCAAGTGTAGCAAAAATTTAATTTTGGGTACAACATAAGACCTACCACATGTCTATATAAATGTTACCATTCATGGCACATTATGGCTATGATGCTCCGAATTTCCTAGATCTATTGTTTGGAGATAGTCAGCTGCCCAATGCCAAGGACTTGTTACAAGACGGCAAGGACATAATGAGGTCCTTGAAGGAAAATAATCAAAAGGCACAAAATCAAAGAAAACAACATGCAAATCAATGCAGAGTTAAGTGTTCCTTCAAGGTGGGTGACATGGTATATCTGATGTTGCAGCCTTACAAGCAATCCACTCTCAAGAAGAGTGGCATCGAGAAGCTTAAGCCACATTACTATTGTAAGAGACCTATTGTCTCTAACCTTTGATAACTGATGTTGAGTGATGAGGGTTTGCAATTTTTGTGTTTTTGATATAATAATGCATAAATGACAAATGCATAAAATGCAAGAAATAAAGATTAATTTGGAAAATGTCAAACTATTACAAATGTTGCAAGCATATATCTTTATTCATTTATTCTTCAAAGATTTTACAGCCAAATGCATACCCGGAAACAATCTTCTGATCTTGAAGAGATGATGAAACCCTTATTCTGAATCTCTCCTGTAAATTCGATGAAGCACAATGTTGACTCCTAGACAAAGCCAATCTGAACGACAATCCTTCAAAAGATCTTTCACAAACTCAGGTATGCAAATCAATGAGAGTTTTCATTCTCAATGATCAAGGAAGTGCAAAAACCCTAGGTTTCCATCCTCAAGAGCCAAGCTCTCCAAAGCACAAATTCAATATGTAAAATGATCCAATGATGCCTTCATTTACTTTTCGATGGCATATATATACTTCTCCAATTAGGTCGATCCCTTCTAGAAGTCTCTTTTAAATCATTTAAAATGATATTTAATATTTTCCTTTCACTTTAATAAATACTTTAATAAATGGGCGCTCATTAAATAATAATATATAATATACTTTAAGTGACCTTTTGAGGGTCATGTCCCCATCGGACATAAAGTGAAATTAAAACTTTATAATTAATTATTAACAAAGTAATCACTTTATTAATAATTAAATAACATAACTCCACAAATAATCATTATTTCTCAATTTCGTCTTAACCTAGGAGTTAACCATTGTATCCACTATGCATCCAACTGCCTTACTAAAAATAGTATGGGTCCCTCTCTAACATCCGGTGACATACTGTAAATAGTAAGTCCCTCAAAACTGAACTAGATACCTTTGAATATCAATGCCTCATAACATAAAAAGGATTTGGAAAGATTAGCACTAACAACTGCCACCTGAAGAGCTCCACAACAACCAAACTGAACCCTCTAATCCACCACACTAGCCTACGAGGGTCAACTAATAGGCTAATCCTTCGAACTCTAATGCTCACGAAAATGGGGACATTACAATCCGCCCTCCCTGAAATTGCTTGTCGCCAAGCAATCTCTCCTGCAAAGAAACACCACCCCTCAGAAGGCCCAAAAGAGCTGTGAAATGTCCCACACATCTTTAACTGACTCCTATAGCTCCAACATAAACACATCTGTGCAAGCTATCCCTGGATCCCAAACCCAAAATGGAAGTTTGTGTGTCTGACAACCTCAAACTTCTGTTGCGCTCTACTGCCTCCAACTTCACCATGCTGAAAGTGGTGAAGCAACCCAATGGGACCCGTCCAATACTCAATGCCAAACCTGTCACCACCTAGATCCCAATACAATCTGAACCGACATCCATCTGTCATGTGGTGATAAGAACATCTAGAAGCATCTACTCTACCAATTCTCTCTCTGTCCTCTGCTAAACCCTCATGGATGCAATAACTAACCAAGCCATCATGCCTACTGACACCATAGTCACCCTGTAACCATGTACCTGTATGAAAACTTTGTGACATAGAAGTAGCAAGCCTTGTCATATACATATCAGCATGATGGATAACTGACTGTTGTCCCTGCAAGTAATCCCCCACAAATAATTGAGTCAGGTACTTGCAGCCGCTAATCCCATCTTCTGAAGATGGCAAACTCCTATCCCACAACAGATGGTATAAACCGTGAGCCACTCCACACCAACGCATCATCAATTGCTTCGTGTGTGGACTAAAGGAGAAGTGATGAGCACTCCTCACTATGCAGTCAAGATAAAATGCTCCCACCTCTGTCAATGGTTGACCATCATAGTCCTGGGGAAACAAATCAGCTGCATGAGATTAAGTGACTGAATTGCTTCCAGGTGAGGGAAACAAATCAACGTGAATACCAACCTCCATACTGGATGATGCCCAATATATCTCCTATGATGATGATGGAGTAGCGACGTGATCTGTCAAAAAAATCTCGAGAGAATCAACTATCACATCACAATAGCTCTCAAACACTTGCTCTGCATCACCTAACATGGGACTAACCTCAAGAGAACCTGGTGCAACAAGTAGTTCTTTGCTGCTCTTAACCAAAGCACTCATCCCATCTGAAATAACTACACCAACATCTGTGATGGAGGTAACCACATCCTCAACCTGCTCTCAGCTATGAACCATGGGTGTATGGTCATCACCAACTATTGCCATAGAAACCTAAACTGCATCTGTAAATGGTGAAGACTGTGTCAAGCTCAACTCCACGGTAAGCTCCCCTAACCGTGATTGTGACTCTTGTACGGCCAACTGACTACTCTTCAACGAGTCCATGGTCACCTCAAGCTCATGAGTGAGCTCATCAACCTCCTCCTCCTTTCCCTTCAATGCATCATAGCAAATGCAATCCCACTCGAGAAGAAAATCCTTGTCCGCAAGTAGCTCTAGGTAATTTTGTTTCATCATTCCAATTGCTTCTCGAAGTGAGTGCATGTAACTCTGCAAGGGTAAAACCACTGTCACCGTGCTCATCTGTCAAAGGAGTACTCCAACCAAAGGTAGCCGGCATCTGACAAGCAACATCAAAATGCTCAATGGTTGTGGCAATCATATTGTCATTCACTTTTAGTTGTCCAACCAAATGATGAGGACTTTGTAGCTTATGACTCCCATACTAGTTTCCTGGTTCAAAATCTGCACTGTGATATGAGGTTGATTCATCATCACTCACTACATAATAAGCAGCATCATGTGTGCTATCAACTTTGCACACATCATCAGCTAAGGTACTGCTGCTATGTACCTCATAGGATGGCTCAACTAGCAAGGTAGATGTTGTTTTGACAATATCTTCACACCCTTCTCCTACCAAAGTGACTGCATGTCCATCCATATCACAATCCTTGGATTCATTGACATTAAATGAATTTTCTGATTCGTTTCCTAAGGTCTGATATGGAAAATCAGACTCATAATGGCATGATTCTTCCTCATAAATTGCATCATTTGTACCCAAATCATGTGACAACTTTGTAGAAACATCATCCATCTGTGAAAACACTATTGTCTCATGCTGATGCAAAGATTCCTTACTGCTGTCATGAAAATCAGAATGGTTATGGGACAAATTTTCCATGCTATCTTCATGTTTGACACTCACATCTTGCGTTTCAATACTCAAAGTGACTCCCACAACATTTTATGCACTTGTCATGACATCAACACCATCATTACGCTCAAGCAAAGGACTATTGTTACAGAAATCAGACTTGTTATCATGATTAATAACAACTTCTTGAGTGTTAATAATGTCAACATTCTCTTCAAAACTCACTTTCTTTCCCTGCACCTGCTCCTCCTCAACCCAATAGGGCCTCAGCCTGCCTTCACAGTGTTAAAAAAAACTGCATACCAAAACGTAAGCAGCTGGAGATGTCAATTTTTCTCACTTACGAACAGCTAAAAGTAATGACATAATAGGCTGAGATACATTATCCATGTTATCAATGATGGAAGTCATAATAGCTCCCATGTAGTCCTAGGTAGATCGATTATGTGTCGAATTGATGGACTCCAAGAAAAGTCGGAACAACTGCAAACACAAGATCATGATGAACAAATTCCAGCATGGCAACACATGATCTTACCCTTGCCATCAACTCTAATAACTTAACCCTTCTTCCAAATGTAGGACTACCAATGTCATCAATCCCAACCATACTGTCAATAATCAGCTGAAAAACCTCACCCATGATAGTCGCATCATAAGTAACTCAAGGAGCTGTGATCCTTAAAAACTAACTGATGCATAGGGCAACCGTGAGCCTAACCTCACTGTGATTGTTCTACATAACCTAAAATTTCTTCTAGCCTATTCAAAATACCCAATGTATCAAATCTGGATTGTGATGATTTGCTAAGTTTTTTACCCTATTTATATAACATCCTGGCTAACCATTTTCCATCACCCGATTCCATTATTTCCCCATTGCTTGATGTAAGTAGTATATCTTTACTTTTGTTGTAGTCGGCCGTAGTCGGCCTTGGTCGTAGTCGGCCAATTGCTAATAAAACTATAGTTAGTAAGAATAATACATGTCATGTACTTTCGGGTAATCAAGTCCCAATTAGTGATAATGTTGTTATGAAACGTCGTGTCGGTTAGTTATCTAACTACCGCCGAATGTTATATGTAGTTGGTTGTGGTAGTCGGGAAGGAGTTATGTGCGAATGGTTATATTAATAGCACTATTGATACTCTGTGATTGTACATGGTGATATTTCTGATAATGAATAAAGCTTCTGGTGTTCAAACATGATATATTTCTAGTTTAGTGTTTTGTTCCATGTTCTGCACATGACTTAGTTTGTCAGTAGTACGTAGTACTTGAATTACATTCCGTAGGCAAACATTTGGCGTCGTTGCCTAAGCGGACTAGGGTATCACTCGTCATGGCAGCGTAATGGGTCAACTGGCGGAAGAACCTGTAAATGCTAATGAGGAACGGGAAGACCTATTGACTGAAGATCTTGTCAATCTTTGGAAGAGATCTTTACGAGATCACGTACGTAGGGAATCCCACATACGGGAGATCACTGAGGAAGTTATCTGGGATAGGTTGGAAGTGAACAACGAGGTGAATCATCTCCTGAATCGTATGCCTAGATTGCTTGCCCGTCATTTCACTATTCTGCAAGACCTCCAAGAAGAAGAGGATCGAGAACGCCGAAGGCAGCAAATACTACAGCGCTACGAAGAACGAACTAAACGAGAAGAACGGGACACGAGCCAAAGACGTACATCCCGTAGTCAACAATGAGCCTGAACATATTTTAAATGCCCGTACGGCCGAACAAAGCCAAGCATCGAGTACCTGACAGGCACGAGACTCACGAAGAAAAGGTTCGACGATCACTCAAGCTGCAAGAACAAGAAAACTGGCGAAGAAGACTAAAGCAAGCCAGTAAGGAACTGGATGAGGATTTAATTGAAATAAATCAAAGTATTAAAAGAACATATGAAAACCTGACAAGAATAGACACATCCATTGGACAAGCGCACCAAAGTTTGACAGAAGGAAGGGATGGAGAACCCTTCGGCACCCCGTACGTAGGAAGATATGATCCTTATGAGAACGAAGATGAATTGAGTAATAGCATCAGACAGTTTTGGGAGTTGTCCCTCTCGGACGACGACGAACGACTAACGAGCGGAAAATCTGAGCTCAATACCCCAGGGCAGAGAGAGTACCGGAGGGAACCCCAGGAGACCCACGGTGTTGAGGACGCTAACGGAGGACATGGGAGTGACTCGTACGTGGCCAAGAGTGCAAGTGATGCACAGGGACATAGCGAGGAAACCACCAGTCTAATCGGGTCCAACACACAAGGAGGTCAGCCGGGAAAGATGGCTCATCCGGAGTGGCAAAAGCTGCCAAAGTTCATGGGGAATGGGTATGAAGATCCCGTACGGCACTGTAAGACATGCGAGACTATTTGGATAGCCAGTGGACAGGATGATCCCGACCAGTGGCTGAAAGCATTTCCAACGACACTCAGAGAGGGTGCCATTGATTGGTACTCGGAATTAGACCAAGCACAGAGAGCTACATGGAGGGTATTGAAACAAGCTTTCCAGGAAGAGTTCAAACTCCTACAGGACAATAGCGAGATTGTCACGGAGATATATAATACTAAACAAGGAAAGCACGAGGGCATGCGGACCTACAATCGGAAACTAAAAGATTTGATAGGAAAGCTTGAGGCACAGCCGGCAGATGGCCTAAAGAAACAATGGTTTATTGAAGGGTTGATTCCCTCGCTTCGACGAAAAATGAAAGTGGTACCGCCATCCTCGTACACTGAAGCATATAACCGGGCGATGGATATTGAAAGCGAGAACAAGACATCCTCGAAGGGGAAGAAGAAAGATGACGAAAAGAGTGCCGAGGAAAGTGAAGATGAATCAACAACTGTACAAGCTCTTCATCGAGACATGATGTGGATGATGAAAGAACTAAAAGCCGACAAGGAAGGTTCCAAGGAGGCGAATGAATTATGGTGTACCAAATGCAAGTCTGAAGGTCATACAAAGGCGAACTGTCCAAAAAAATTATTCTGTGACATCTGCCAAGTTATGGGACACTCCGTCAAGGAGTGCCCATACAACTTGAAAACAAGGAGTTCACAAGTGTTCTTCACACAAGGAGAGCAGTCAACCCCTCCAACCACACCGCCAAAACCGCAGAGCAACAATGCATCCCCTGGAGGCTACCATAGCAATCGGAGAAGTAATACGCCAAGAAGCAAAATTCAGTACGATAGCAAAGGACGGCCCATGATCCAATGCCGGAAGTGTAATGAATGGGGCCACTTCATGAGGGATTCCCAGAGCGGCCAAGGCGCTAGGGGAAAGCTATGCAAATGGTGTGGACCGGGTGATCATGAAGACATGACTGTTCAAAGCAAAAAGGTATCAATATGCTGGAGATAGCCGACGAAGAAGTCTTGGCAATAACAAGGGCTCAGTCGAAGAAGGAAAATTATCCAGACCCTCGTACGGAGAAAGAAAGACTCTGGGAAGCCAAGACAAAAGTGGAAGAGGCAATGATGAATGAACACAAAAATTCTAAAGCTACCAGTACGTTGTTACAGTTGGAGTCAGAGAAGAACATAGTACGGCAGGTGCTTCACACAACCGTACCAATCAAGGTAACTGACCTTTTGCAAACGATGCCTCATCTGAGAGTAGCACTTACAAATGTTATGGAAGATAATCTTCAGAAGGGTCCACCAGAACGAATGCCAGAACCAGTAGCCAAGACCACGGACCCAATGCTACTCGCAGTAAGTATCGGGAGGAAACCAGCCGTTGTCGAGATGGAAATTTTGGGAATGAAATTATCTAACACTATCGTCAACGGAGGTTCGGGAGTAAACGTACTGCCAGAGGAAACATGGAAGTGTTTGGGTAAGTCAACTCTCTGGCCCCCGACATTCCACCTCGTAGGAGTAGATCAGCATGGCATCAAACCCCTTGGAACACTAATAGCACAGAAAGTCTTGATCGGCACGCAGCTGTTTTTGCTAAATTTTGTCATCATCCCACTGGAGAAAAAGGCGTACGACGCATTATTGGGATGGGGATGGTTGATTGCTGCCAAGGAAAACCACAACTGGAAGAAGAATACGCTCTCAATCGACAGTCAGGGGAGGAAGTATACTATTGATCTGAAGAACCAAGCGGTAAGTGAAGATCTGGCGTCTTCAGGATCCAAATCGAGAGAAGAATCAGATGTTGATGACGAAAGAAAACTAATGGAGCTGAATGAGGAAGGTGTACTGGAGATTGGGAGTTGCTCAGAGGACAAGACCAGTTCACTGAACGGACTATTTCACTGGCAGATGGAAGATTATGAAATCTTCCACCCTGATTGCAACATGCTACAAGTCAAGGAGGGGGAAGCGGAACAGGACAAAGGCTTGACCAGTGAAACATTTCCTCCAGAGTACGGTAAGTATAAGGAAGGTACAGCAGAATTGGATGAGACGCCAGCACACAAGTTTGAACAGGACAAAATCATCAAGTACGAGGAGCCAACGCTGAAGAAGGTAAACCTTGGGGAACCAGAAAAACCTAAGGAGATTCTTGTGGGTGATGATTGGGACCCCATACTGAAGGCGGCAGCATTTAGAATCATCATGGAGTATAAAGATGCCTTTGCCTGGACGTATAAAGATCTAAAAGGCGTACCCCCGGAGTTATGCGTACACAAGATCCCTCTCGTACCAGGAGCCCAACCCGTACGGAAGAGACTGTATAGAATGAATAAAAATTATGCCGCTAAAGTACAAGAGGAGATTGAGAAGATGTTGGAAGCGGGCATCATTTTCAAAGTGGATGTCAGCGAGTGGGTATCACCAATCATCATATCCTTGAAGAAAGAAAAGGAGCAAATTAGAATATGTGTTGACTTTCGGAGTCTGAATGCGGTGACCATCAAGGACCCATTTCCTATTCCCTTCACCGACACAATCCTCGAAGAAGTTGTCGGGCATGAAATGTACTCGTTCCTAGATGGCTTTTCGGGCTACAACCAAATCAGTATCATGGAGGAAGACAAATTGAAGACTACGTTCGTGGTTGAGGACAGGGTGTACGCATACAACCGGATGTCGTTTGGGTTGTGCAATGCGCCAGCCACGTTCCAGAGGATAATACTCCACATTTTTGACAAAATGCCTGTAGGTAATTTCAAAGCCTTCCTTGATGACTGGTCCTCGATGACTGGTCAATTTACAGTGATAAAGAAGAACATTTGAAAGCTTTAGGCGAGTGCATGAAAAGATGTAGAGCAGCCCACCTTGCTTTGAATCCCAAGAAATGCAAATTTATGGTGCCACAAGGAAAGCTGCTCGGACACATTGTGTGTAAGGCTAGGTTGAAAACCGATCCCGACAAGGTGCGAGTAATCGTACAGATGGAGGCTCCAGAGAATGTCACCGGTGTGAAGTCCTTCCTCGGGCATGTGGGATACTATAGGAGATTTATTAAAAAATTTGCGCAAGTGTCATATCCTCTTGACCTACTGACGAGGAAGGGCCAACCATTCATATGGGCCGAAGAACAGGAGAAGGCATTCAACAAACTGAAGGACCGATTGATCAGCTCACCTATATTGATGTATCCGAACTGGGATAAGGAGTTTCATGTACATGTGGATGCCTCTAATTTTTCCATTGGAGCAACACTAGCACAAGTGGGAACACACGGGTTGGACCACCCCGTATTCTTTGCCAGTCGACTACTTTCAAGAGCTGAAAGGAATTACAGTACGACCGAGCATGAAGCACTAGGAATGGTTTACTCCGTACAAAAGTTTAGGCACTATCTCCTAGCCACACCGTTCACCTTCTTTGTGGATCATCAAGCCTTAATGTATTTAGTGAACAAGCCAATCATTCAAGGACGAGTAAGCAGGTGGCTATTACTGCTACAAGAGTTTACATTTACCATCATCGTACGACCGGGTAAGAGCCATGTGATTGCTGATCAGTTGTCCAAAATCCGGTCGGGCGAACCTGCCGAGGGAGGCATGAATGAAGATTTTCCGGATGCACACTTATTTCAGATTGCAGTACTACCCTCGTGGTATGAGAAGATTGGGGAATATTTGTCCACATCCACATTTCCGAAAGAAATGCCACCAGCGGAAAGGCGAAAGCTCATCTTGAAAAGTAAGACGTTCCAGTTGATCAATGGCTTGCTTTACAAGATGGGGCATGATCAGATACTCCGGAGATGTGTTATAGAAGAAGAGGTACCAGGCGTACTCAAGGAGGCACACGAAGATCTGGCTGGCGGTCATATGGGACCAGATGCTACAGCAAGAAAAATTCTTTTGGCAGGCCTATGGTGGCCAACAATGCACACCGATGCCAGAGAATGGGTGTTAGGCTGCGACACCTGCCAGAGGGTCGGGAAACCATTGAAGCGGGACTTCATGCCACTGCATCCCTCACAGCCTGTTGTGACCTTTTTCACACATCGCCCCATTCAAGATGGGGACCCCTAATTTTTGCTCCATTCTGGTCTTTTGGCTTTGGTTTTTGTCCCTCTCTCTCTGTCTTTCTCTTTTCTGATGTCTACCTTTCGGGGGTAGGTCCACCATTGAGCTTAAGCGTAAAATTTTGGCCAAGTCTGAAGATTAGGGTTTGTACTTTCCAGCCAATCTGATGTCGAACGAGGTGAATAAATTGAAAACAGAACTTAACATTGCTGTCAGTATGCTTCTTGTAGACTCTCAGCTGAATTTCATCAGATTCTGACAACTTACTATTTTTAGTAAGTGTGTAATTCCAGGCGTTCCTTCAGCATTTTCAAGGTTTCGACAATCACACTGAATTCAAAACATGTCAAGCTACTCATCTACAAAATTTGAGCTGAAACGGACAACTTACTATTTTTAGCAGTCCAACTTCTGAAGCAAATTTCAGGGGTTATATGCAGAATTTTCCGATGCATGTCTGAGGATTCCTTCTGGGTTTTCAGAGACCTTCGCGATGGTATAACATGCAAAGTGAGATAACGACTTTCAGAGTTCAGCCTTCAGAAGCTATTTTTAGGGTTTGAATGTCAGGGTTTCCTTTGCATGTCTGCATATTCCTTATGGGTTTTTCGAGAGCTTCGCAGTGATATGACATGCAAACGGAAATAATCACTTATTCAGGAACTTACTATTTTTAGCAGATGCATTCCGGCAGCTGCCTCCCAGCACTTCAGAATCACAAACTGATCGCAATGCAACAGAAACGAGGACGAACGGAGGCCATTTGATATGCATGCAAGACCAATCAGGGTTTCCAACTTCAGGACCCAAAAGGAGGGGTACAAAGTTAGAATTTTCGAAAACTGGTGTATACCACCGCAATCAACATCTTTCGAGCTATCCACCAGTAAAATTTGAAGGCAAACGGAGCACTTACTATTTATAGTAAGTCATTTCAGAAACTAGCTAAAAATAGTAAACCAACAGCAGGCGCCAGTGTCAACAGGCAGGTCACGTGGTGAGGAGCATGTCATTCGAATTTCAAGTCAAACGGAGCTGTGAAGGTCTCAGAAACAAGCAGTTACTATAAATAGTAAACCACCTTCAGAAATGGGCTATAAATAGCAGGCCAGCTTAGAATAGCAATGTCAACAGACTGATAAGGTCATGAAGGTCCAGTGTTAAAAATTTCAAATCATTCTGAGCTTCAGAAGTATGGAAATCATGGGACTTACTATAAATAGCAGGGCACAGGGAAGCTTGGCATGAGATGAGAAATTGCTTAAGTTTGAAGCTTCGTCCACCTCCAGGGGCTAAATGCGCCTAGCTTGTCTTCAAAATAATGAAAAAGTTTTGTAAGTCAAGGTTCAATCTCGTCCTACTCATGCCTCTAAATGCGCCCAATCTACCTTGAGGCCTCAAAAATGGCTAAGTCAAAGATGTTCATCCTCTAGCCTAGGAAAAATGCGCCCTCACAAGCAAGGTTGATAGCAAAATATTCTAAGGCATAAACTACATCCTCCACCACCTAAGAAATGCGCCCATGCTTCAAAGAAGGTCAAAGAGTCAAAAGTTTTATCCTTCACCATGTAGAGAATGCGCCCAAGGTTAAATCCCTCTACACAAGCAAAATGCGCCCAAATGAGGGCATGTAGAGACAAAAGAGGGAAGCCCAAAGGTCACAAGGTGGCGTTGAAGGTGTTTCATCCTTCATGACATCAAATATGCGCCCATCTTCAGCTGGAGAACAAGAAAAAATTCTAAGGCGTGAAGCTTCATCCTCCTCATATGGCAAAATGCGCCCATCCTTTAGCAAGTATAATATGCGCCCATAGCAAAGTCAAAGAGTCAACATGAGTTTGATCCTCCTATGGCAAAATGCGCCCATGTATTAGACTTCATCCACCTCACCATAGGAAATGCGCCCATAAGAAGGAAGAGTCAACAAGTCAAAGGGGCGTTGGAAACTCCATCCTCCTCCCATGCTTAAATGCGCCCAAGTTAAGACATGTGAGGACAAAGCAAGCTCAAAAGGTCAAAGGCATTTGAATAAGTTTCATCCTTCACCATGTGCTAAATGCGCCCAAGACACAAGGGTGGCGTTTGAAATTTTATCCTCTTCCTAGTATGAAATGCGCCCAAATGAGGGCATATGAAGACAAAACAAAGGAGCTCAAGGGTCACATGTTGGGCGTGGTAAAGATTATTCCTCCTACACATGCTAAAGGCGCCAAGTAAAGAGTGAATGTTGGGTTGAAAAATATGAATAAAGGGGAGTTGAATATGCTAGACGTTGAAGGTGGTGATGGTGATAAAAATTGCTAAGGCATTGAAAACAAGGAGTACGCTAGGTGAATAAATATGCGAGGCAAAAATATATTCCTCATGAAGTACAAAATGCACCCAAGGCAATAGACATTAAATTGTCTAAGTGAATTTCTTCACCACTAGAAGAATGAATTGAAGATGAGATTAAAAATTTTCTAAGGAGAAAATTCAAAAAAATGCTAAGTGATTTAAATTTTTCTAAGGCACAAAATTTCTCCCATGGGAAAAATACGCCCAAGTTGAAATATTGGTAAAGTTGACTAAGATGTGAGTGAATTTTGCCAGAGATGTAGTCAAATGATGCCAGCTGCACGAGAACAATAAAAAAATTCTCAAGTCAGAGCAACAAGAAATGTTCACAGATATGAAGAAAGGAATTAAAATTGTTAAAATTTATTTTTCTAAGGTTCAAAATTCAAAAAATTAAATGAACCCGTTCGTTGTATACCCATGAATTCGACAAGTTCTGAAGAAAATTTTCTTCTGGGTATTGAAGATCTTCGATGAGAAGTTGATTTCCAAGTCCTCTGCACTTTTCCAAGACCTTCAGGATGAAGAATTTAATCGGTGCTCGAATAATGAATTTTCCTAAGGGGAAAATTTAAAATTTTCTAAGGCAAATTGAATAAGAGGTGTTTTCAAAATAAATTTCCCAAATGATGGATTTGAAGTGAACTGCCTAGATAATTTCGGTTGAATTCTTCACAGGATGAATTTTCCAGAATCAGAGGTAAATGAAATTAAAATTTGAATGACAAAGCTCCGGCTGGTGAGTAAAAATTTGTTAAAAGGTGAATTTAAAGTAAATATTTTCGAAAGTGAATTAAACTATGCCAGTGAAATTTGAACTTCTAGAAGACCAAGATTCCAGGCGTCGGGTGACAAGTGTTGAAATTGGCAAGAGGGGGAAAATTCAAATTCTTGAAATGAAGTAGTGGAGATTTAATGTATTGGCTAAACTTAGCCTCTTTCTAGAATTCAATTTTGCTATAAGAGCTGAAGGTTTTTCATTTCTCTTCACCAGTTGAAGAAATTTGAATTTGCTCTGAGCTTAGTATTGCAGTGAGTTGCTGAGGCTGGAAGTATTCGACTTAGTGTTGAAGGAACTTGCTGAAGTTTGAAGTTGCAGTGCAAGTGAAAATTTTGAAATTCGTTGAAGAAGATTGCTGAAGCTGAAGATTGAAATCTGAATTTGTGGCTGTAGCTGAGTTCGACTTGATGTTCTGAGAAGTTTGAAGTTGCTGAAGCTAAAAGAGGCATGACTTGAAGTGAGTGAAGTTGCTGAGAGTGTGAAGTGCGAGCTTGAAGTTGCTAAAGTGCGAATTTAAAAGAGTTTAATTGTTGAAGCGAAGTGTATGATTTTGCTAAGTGTTTAACTTGCTGAAGCTTGCTTAGAAATTTTCTAAGTGTTGACAGTTCAAAATTTGTTGAAGGAGAAGTTGAGGATGGCTGAAGTAAGAACAACTGGCAAGGACAACAATGGTGCATCCAGGCAAGCTGTTATCAAGAAGCTGAGCAAGCCTTTCATGCCAGAATCAAAGTTTACTTCGAAGTTGGCCAAGCTTACTGACACGAATTTGGGCTCTTTCAACTTGGAGACTTTCAAGAATCAGATGTTGGGGATTGGCAGTCACCAACCTTCAATCACTTCGCACAACATCATTCGAAGTGGACTATATGCAGCTGCTGGTTTCCCACCAGCTATTCAGTGCTCGGAGCTAATGATGGAGTGTGCCAATTATTATGAGACTGACCACAAATCAATTATGTCACCAGATGGCCAAGTGTTAGCCAACCTCACTCCTGCAGCTATTGGCGAAGCTTTTGGGATTCCAGCACACAAGAAGATGATTTACAAATCAAGAGAATGAGCTGAACGAATGTATGCTTCTACATTCGAGAGATGTACAAAGACGATTAATACTCGCTGGATGAGCAACCCCAAGCCCTCTCGTACAAAGCTGCCGAGGCAAATTATATCAGATGACTTGAAGCAGGAGTACTGTGATCTTATCATGATGCTGAGCAGAGTTGGAGGTTGCCCGCAAGCTTTTATTTTTGAACCGTGGATGTTCTATTACATCAACCTGGTGCTGGAAGGTAAAGAGCACATCAACTGGGCTGAGATGATTAGTGATAATTTGCACGAGCAGCTCCTGAATTTGAGAAGAACAAAGACATTCTATATGGGCTGCTACCTTATTTACATGCTGGCTCGTATGACGAGATATAGAGAAATTTCATACAAGGAACCAGTTGGTTGTGGCTCTCATCAATTCAAAATCCACGAGGCTTGTCCGCAGTTGCACCTGACAAGCACTACCCATTACAAGCGCGTCAATGATGCCTTTACCATGCATATCACAAGATCGCTTCAGGAGCGTATTCATCACAGGATCTCGAGGGAAGCTCGGGAGTTAATAGAAAGGTATGGGTGCTGGTTTATACAATTTCCGAAGTTTTCTTACATCAGGCTGCAAGGTTTTTCTTCATATCCATATAGGTTGCCTAAGTACCCAACCAACAGGATTTTAATGTTAGAGATATCTAGGCAACTAGTTGCCTACGATAAGATTCAAAAGAGAAAGAAGAAGGGAGGAGTTGAGTTCCCAATTGTCATGGGTAATTCAGACAAAGTGTGTCCTTCACTTCAGGCAGCTAGAGAAGCTGAGAGTGAGCTTTAGTTCTTTCATTTTTCCTATCACACCAGTAGACAGCATTATGATCCACATAGCAACATCAAGTGGATACTGTCAGAAGAATTCAAACATAAGGCAAATATTGAAGATTATTGGGCTGGTGCATCAGACGAGGCTGAAGTCAGAAAGAGGATGTTCTCTAGGTTGCCGTTGAGTATGATCAGGGAGTGCGAAGTCATTCCAGTACCAGACCTGGTGAGCGAGGACATGAATGTTCTCCATCCAGATTATGAGGCGGTGAGAGATACTCCACTTCCACTTCCAGATTGGTCAGAACCAAAGATTGTGGATTTGGACACACTTTCCATTCCAGTCTTGACATTTACCAGAGCATGGGTTGACAAGCATGTGAGCAGACTAAAGGGTAGGTCAGTTTTGTTGACTTACAATTTGATGGGAGATCACAGGACACCCACTACTAGCAGAAAGAAACAAATTACTCGAGGTCCAGAATCTCGAAGGAAAGAGCATGTTTAGCCGGAGCCTCTGAGAGTTGTAGTTGAATCACCCACGCCATTGGAGACATGTTCTCCAAGCATACACGAGGTTTCTCTCTTTGCTAATCAGAGGAATGCATTGAATCAGGTGCAGGAGGTACATGAAGAAAATCAGCCACCACAGAGAGAGTCGGTTGGCCAAAGTGTTAATGCGCCTACTAGGGATGATCAGCAGGGTGATGAGGAGACTGCTACCGACCCTCAATTTCAGCATGAGTTAGAGGCGGCTTTGGAGGACGATGATATAGTTTCAGGAGATACTCAGCCACTTGAGGCTGATGAGCCTCGCCAGAATGATATTGAAGTTGAACAAGTCTGTGAAGTAGAGGCACAAGAACAGCAGCCATTTGTTATACAGCATGTTGTACCTGATTGGCTCAGAGATAGAATGAGAAGAAGCCCCAGTGAAGAGATTGATCCAGCGGTAGAGATGGAAGAGTTTTTGAACAAGATCAGCGTGCCTCCACAAAAGAAGAGAGCACGAAAATTTTCAAAGATATCAACTGATGAGGATGGCTCCCGCACCCTTCATATGGCGGTGCCACAAGTTGATTGTGATCGAGACGAAGCAGTGCCAAAGAATTATGTGGTCACAACTTTGGAGTTAGGACGCCCCATAGGTGCACAGATTGTTGAAGAATGTGATAACTCCTATCAGGCGCTCAAGGACAGACTGTTTAGGAAGGAAAGTATAAGAAATTGAAGAAAGAACATAAGACATTGATAGGATACATGCAACACTTGTCTCGTCCTTGTGGGCAGGAGATTCCAGCAATAGAGCTTCCAGCTGAGTTATCCAGGGAGTCAGTTAGCGGCTTGTTGGAGTTGAGAAAGATGGCGCAGGAAGCAGATAAATGGGTTACAAGAGTTGGTGTCGAGACAGAAAAGTTCATGGAAGACCTTGCTTGTGCTTTCCAGCAGGCTTCCAACATCACGGCATGCATGGAGGCAGTTGATCAGGCCTGGGGTGATGCTTCTGTTTATCAGAGAAAAGTTATTCAGCGTCTAGAGGCATTGAGGCATGTTCCTTTGCGGATGTTGATTGATGGAGGAGTCATTCAGGAGAATGATAGATAGGACTTTTCTAGATGGTACTCTTCAGTAATCACGGGGCGTGGTTTCTTTGACGCAACACAGGCGGATTCAGTTAGAGTCAGGAAGGCTATGATGAATATTGTTGATGGAGTCCTAAATACTTTGGAGGCTATCTTTCCTAGACGGCTGAATCCCGATGAGGTGACTACTGATAATTTGAGTAGGCTGGCACCTTTCTTCTCGGAGGTGAAGACCTTTGTGCAAGACGACTTTGAGAACACTTCTACTTTCTCCAGCTTGATTCAGAGTACACAGGATGCCTTAGTTACTTGGAGAAAATCCTGCACACGACATGAGCAGTCAGTCACAGTGTTAGAGTTTCAGCTTGATTACATTCCACCTATTTCAGTTCAGGAGGTTTAGGCCGTGCTTACCAGGTTTATTGAGTTTGCAGCCAGAGAAAAGGAGAATGGGAATGCACTTTTGGATGATGATCTTCTAGAAGACTGATTGTGGGCATTTATTGCCTTTACTATTTTGGGAGTGAGCAGGAATCTTTGATTCATTTAATGTACCACTCCCTATTCTGGCGGTTTTTAGGGTTAGGGTTGAGGTGGCTCAATCTAAGCCTTTGATTTGATTGTAATCTGGGCCGTCCATTGGACTTGGCTATCTATAAAAGGGGGAATCCCCCTCATTTGTACCTCATTAGAATTAGAAATTAGAGTTAGACATCAGACATCAGACTAGAGACTAGAGCAGGGAGATAGTTTGATAGCTTAGCTTAGTGTGGAGAAGAAGGAAAGTTTTCCTTTGAAGACTTTTGTAAGAGATTGTTGTGTAAAACTTTCATAATAGAAGATCTTTTCATTGATGGTGAAATTTGTCTTTGTTATGGATAGCTAGCAAGGTTTCTTCATCCCTTCGACTCCAAGTAGCGTAAAGTAGTTTAAAGTAGCACAATTTTCATTTCATGCAAGTAGATAGTAGCTGTGGATTTGTGGCATTGATCAAGGCAACTTCGTTTTATTCCATACCACTAGCAGCTTGCTGACGGCAAGTTTGCCTTGCGTGGTCTACTGGAGCATTTCATAAACTTGACTTTAGTTGTAATCCATGTCTTGGTATGCGTCGTTTTGACGGTATCTTGATGCTGGATTGTAACTTGAAAATTACTTGCTATCCCTTTGAAGATTGCACCTACTTTGTGTAAGCTCTCCAGCGTGAGGCGAAGCAGAGTTTGGTTGAAGCTGTTGAGATTGATCCCACGTCCCGCCTTTAGAATAGAACATAAACTTCTTAGGCCCTTATACTCATTTACATTCCGTTCATTTCTGGTTAAGTTTAGGAAAACCTACCCAATTGCCAATTCATACGCGCAAAATCCCCTTCAAATCATCAATCTGTTGTCAACTGCAAAACCTTTTGAACAATTGTGTAAGTCCCCTCGTGAAAACAACAATTCACATCAAACCAACTGAGGGTATTCCAAGTATTTTGGAACCTTGGAGTTGAACGTGCGAACTTTCTTGCAATCTTATCGCACGGAATACTTTGATCAAGAGAGAATGGAGTAGCCTTCGGACAACTTTGTTCTGCTGATTGGTGCAGTCACAAAAATCACATCAACACAGCCACAAGAGTTGTTCGAACAATGGGGATTGGATTTCATTGGACCATTGAAGGTGAGTCAGTTGCATCGATGCCGATACATTGTGGTTGCTACTGAATATCTGACGAAGTGGGCTGAAGCTAGAGCATTTCCAGACAACACAGCGCAGAGTACGGCAAGATTTATCTATGAGCAAATAGTGACACAGTACAGCATTCCCATTCAGATCACGAGTGATCGAGGAGGGCATTTTGTCAATCATGTCATCAAGCTGATGACGACAGAGTTCCGGATCTTTCACAACCTATCAAGTCCGTACTACCCGCGAGCTAACGGCCAGGCGGAGTCTACAAATAAAGTGCTAATATCAGTCATCCACAAGTCATGTGGCGTAGAAGAAGTTGACTGGGAAGAGAGATTACCAGTTGTCCTGTGGGCATACTGTACGATGTACAAGGTAACCACAGGCCACACGCCCTTTCAATTAATGTACGGTCAGGAGGCAGTGATGCCGATGGAGTACATAGTACCCAGCTTAAGGATAGCCGTGGAGAATCGACTAGGGGCTACTAAAAGTTTAAAAGAAAGACTATACCAACTTAATAAACTGGACGGGCGAAGGATAATGGCACAATGGGCGACGGAGAACATGCAGCGGCGAAGGAAGCATTGGCACGATAAGCATCTCTGGCGAATGAATTTTCGGCCAGGACAATTAGTTCTGAAATATGACGGTCGCAACGAGATTAAGCCGGGGAAGTTCAAAGTCCATTGGTTAGGACCGTTTCGAGTTCGAGAAGTCTATGACAATGGCTCTATAAAACTTGAGAATTAGATGGGTCACCCATACCAGAAGCAATCAATAGTTCTAAGTTGAAGCAGTATCAAGAAAGAAAGGAGAACGCCATTGCCATCAATATGTTGGGCTATGCTACTAAAGAAGATTGGGCTGTGCAAGCAGAGGATTCGCCAGAATATGGCTGGGGTCTGGGAGGCCCCGGCTATGCAGCCGAAGGAGTTTGGATGGAGTCAAGCGTAGATCAAATCATTGAAGAGAGACGGGTGCAAAAGAGGGTAGAAAGCATCGTTGTACCCCGGGTGCACAAGCATCTGACCAATGCAGTATCTGGGACACCAGCATTATGGCGGAGAATGGGTGGACATTGGTGTTACATAGCTCCGTATGAAGGCCTCAAGCGAGGATACCTGGCAAAAGAATTAGACACCGAGGCGCAGAAAGAGAAAGAGGAACAACTCGCCCATGAACAAAGTCTGTGTCAACTTGAGGATGCTGATGATGAAGCAAATGATTGGAATGATGAGCAATGGGAAGCCTATTTCGAATGGACAGCTCCTTGTTTAAGGACAGTAATGATGACAAAGGATATGTTCATTTCAAGAGTAGACGGGTACGCTAAAGATGTGATTAAGCAGTCAAGACAAGAACGGAGGAAAGTGCCGAGGTTAGTGACACAAGGTGGGCTTTGGAAAATAATACCTAACTCAGCCGGACCACCAACTGTAGAAGGTGAAGAGGTTACGTGGTACCAACGTTACGGCGGACGATACATCGATGGCAATTTTAAAGGTATTTGCCCTTCTCCATTGCTTGATAAATGGTTTGATATACAATATATAGGATCATGTTGTGAAGAAGAATGCTATAAGCGGCCCCCGCATACATGCAAATGGTACTATGTGTCTAAATTGAAGGTTAAAACAGATGAAGGAATATGGGGAATAAAAAGAACATCTAAAAAAGAGGAGAGAGGAGATGAGAGAAAATAAACAAATATTGAAAAAATTAAAGATAGAAGAGAAAAAAATTAAAAGGAAAAAAAAATGGAGGATAGGAGAATGAATGAAGAAAAACAAGGCAAATGGAGGAGAGAGGAGAGAAAAAACGGAAATAAAAGAAACATGGATTGGAAATTAAAAGGAATTGAAGAGAGAAAGAATATTAAAAGGGAAAAATAAAAGTATTAAGACGGATATATTATATGGAGCTACAAAAAACAAAAGAAATGGACTAAGGGAAGAAGTGAAGCCGACCAAGGAAAGAGAGATTAAAATCAAAATTACAGTGAGAGTTTTGGCCATCATCCGCCGATGGAGAAAAGTCGTTGAAGGAAGTAAAACTCAGCGAAGTATTAAAAGAGGAAGCTTTAGACTGCAAAACAGTCAACGCTTAGCAAAGAAGGATGAAGTGCGACCATCAAGAACACTCGGCATAAGAAAACATAAAAGGAATTGAAGGGAAAAACAGATTCAAGTGAGGAAGACATCGACGCACAGGAGGGCTGGTGTACGGCATCAGGGACTTGGCGTGTTGCATCATTCAGCTTATTTGCAACTTATACAGCATCAAGGATTCCAAACTCAACATACTTTGCCAGATAAAGAAGTCGTACGACATCTCAAGTACCTTAACGTCATACGAGGTTCTGAGGAAGCCTCCCAGATCATACGGCAAGGATTGACTCCTTCATTCACATGGCACAAATTGTTTCCCCTAGTCATACGGCGGCCCAGGTGTCTTGAAGTCGTACAGCATTTAAACCATCTTCAAGTCGCCCAACATTCAGGCTCTTCTCAAGTCGTATGGCATTTGGGCAAGGTCTACATCGTACGGCAATTACAGGTTGGAATTATTCAAAGCGTACGGTATTCACAAAGCATAGAAAATTTGCAAGCTCTTCACTCTCGAGTTGAACAATGCCCAGAGACTCCAGACATACGGCATCCTCAAGCTCTTGGCATCGTACGGCTCTCTTAGGGTTTTGACATCGTACGGCTCTGTCAATATCAAGTTTTCCACATCATACGGCTCCTTCACCTTCAAGATTTTGACACTGTATGGCTCTATCAATCTCAAGTCTTCCACATCGTACAGCTCTCTTACTTCCAGGAATCTCACATCGTACGACTTTCTCAAAGGCTTCAAGTTGTGCGGCATACAAGACCATTCATTCATACTGTATGGCAGTCATTGATCCCTCAAGGCGTACGGCAGTTATTGGAGTTCGGCAGTTTCGGCAACCGCCTAGAAGGAAATAAAATCAGCTGGAATCACCGCATCAACGATACAATGGACAAAGGCAAGAAAATTGTGCAGCATAGGCCGAAGGTAGCCTCAGCAGCCAAGAAAAAGAAAATGGATGCGGACACGGATACAATGTCTTGGGAAAATCTAACTGGCAATGAGTGCAAACAGTGGTGGTAGAGCACAGCCGATGACCATCCTATGAAGTTTGCACTGCAACACGCTCGGGTGGATAAAGCCATTCTGGTGCCATTTTTTAATTCACGCAAGTTCGAGCCTTGGCTGAAGGCCACGGTGGATAATTATTGCCGACACAGTCACAAATCGATGATCGACTACAAAGGTTGTACAGTCACAGTTTCCTTTTGGCCGCAGGATTTTGAGCGAGTTTTTGGCGTTCCAGCCACGGGGGTAGGAGTGAATAAGCCAAAGAAGATGACACAGCAGCATAAGGAAATCTTGATCAAGCAGGTGTGTCGCCAAGATTTAACAGCCGAAGAGAAGGATACTATATGGAATGCAGGAAATCGAGGCCTCCGAAAACATTACCTGGCAACTGCCGAATGGAAGTGCCTGTTAGACTTAATGAAATGCCGACTCACTGGTGCCAGCTGAGCGTCCGACATCACCATCTGGATGGTAGATTACATGGTAGGGTTGAGCGTCGGCCGAGCATATAACTGGGCACGGTTACTTACTGAACGAATCCGAGAATTCTTAGCCCAACGGCACAAGGCTTTTTATATGACACAGCATGCCATTGCTCTCTTTCTCGATGCGGTGCATACCCAAGTACCGGAAGGAAAATGGGGCCGATTGCAGCCTCTCACTCATCTAGACCTAGGACTACCCATGGTGTTCTACTGGACAGAGTTGGAACTCAAGCAGGTCGGTGAAGGCACGACTACAGGAAAGAAAAGGAAGCGGAAAGAGGCATCGGTGGAAGAGGAAACATCGGCTGAAGAGGCATCAGAGCAAGGTGATGCATCCGAAGGGGAACCTGTTGATCTGTCCTCCTCAACATCGGCTTCTAGTTCACCAGGGGATGAGGAGGTGTCCATAGCTATTGGTGGCCAGACAGCAGTGGAGGTGGAGGTACCACTATTGCAGCCAGTCGGGTTCACTCTTCCAGCACCGCCAGTGAAAGAGAGTGCACAGACAATGACTTTCACTCTTCCAGTCTCGCCAGTCGGAGTGGTCAGAACATTGAGAGTAGCAGCCTCAGCACCAGGCGCATCGCCAGGATGGGCGCCACTTGCTACGACGTCGTCTTGCTGGGAGGCCACTGCATCGGCAGCTTCCACAGCTTTTGTTGAGATATTACCAGAGGCTCCAATGGGTGAGGAGCTACCAGGTTTAGGAGGTGCAGTACCAGAGAAGCCACCGGTGACAGGGAAATGGGGGACAATCACGACGGATGGGGAGGCTTCCCCTGTCACACCGCCAGGAGCACCAGGGGTAGCTCAGACTGACAGTTGGCTAGGATCCATGGGCCTCACACTTGAGGTGGCCGAGCAACCATAGCAGCCAATGGGGAGTCCTTCTCAGAGATTAATAAGCGAGGCAGGCCCCACTGTCCACACCCAGCAGAGCGAGACAGCCAAACTCGCTAGGGAGACACTTACCCAACCTGAGGCTAGGGTGGAGATGGCACCAGGGACAGCCCTACCTGAGCCTGAGCAGACAGCTAGGGAGGCACCTCAGGAGAACAAAGAGCCTGGCGATGAGGAGGATGAGGAGGGTGACTCCACTGATGGACTTGTAGTAGAAATGTCCCAACTAGACCCATCGGATCCAGTTGGTACAGTGCAGCGTTATGTGGAGGAGCTGGAGCATATGGGCAGATTGATGATTCGGGTAGGCCAGGTTTTTCGGGAACTTAAGATTGGCCGATCTCTACTCGTGAGACAGGAGGTCCAACGCATCTGAGGGTTTGTACAGATGGAGTGTGAAGCAGAGTTTACTCAGGTATTTGGTGCAGGATGGCCAACAGGCGAGACTACTACGATGAGGGCATGGCGGGGTAGGCCACCACAGCTGGTAGGCCGAGATGCTGGGGTTGTTGAGAGTCTATACCACATTGAGCTTGCATTCCGCGATGTTTTTTATCTCATGAAACGTCAGGTGTTCTCCACTGAGGTTGCAGTCTCACATAGAGTGGAAGCATATAGACTCTTACAGAAGGTTAAGGAGGAGTCAACCATTCAGATGACAACTATTCAGACAGACTTGATAGAGCAGACCCGGCTAGCCCAGGATAGGGGAGCCCAGTTGGAGGCCTTGGAGACTCGGGTGCTCACCTTGGAAGAGGAGGCACGACAGAAAGAGGGGGCATGGGAGTGCATTGTGAAAGACTTGGAAGATCAATTGGTAGCAAAGAGTGCAGAGGCAGCCAAAACTAAAGACCAGTTGATGGAGGCAGCTCGTATGGTGAAGGCCACCAAGGAGAGGGAGATACTTGTTGATCGCCAGCTCTGCACACGCACAGATGAAGTGAGGCGACTGCGGGCAGAGCATTCCTCAACTACTCCAACATCATCTGTACATCCAGGGACGTCCTCACTTCCCCCTCCTCATTAATTCTGTATATTTGGTCATTCATTCCCTTGGGTTGTTATGTCGTCTGGAAGACGACTTCTTTTTAGGGGGGGATGATGTAAGTAGTATATCTTTACTTTTGTTGTAGTCAGCCGTAGTCGGCCTTGGTCGTAGTCGGCCAATTGCTAATAAAACTATAGTTAGTAAGAATAATACATGTCATGTACTTTCGGGTAATCAAGTCCCGATTAGTGATAATGTTGTTATGAAACGTCGTGTCGGTTGGTTATCTAACTACCGCTGAATGTTATATGTAGTCGGTTGTGGTAGTCGGGAAGGAGTTATGTGCGAATGGTTATATTAATAGCACTCTTGATACTCTGTGATTGTACATGGTGATATTTTTGATAATGAATAAAGCTTTTGGTGTTCAAACATGATATATTTCTAGTTTAGTGTTATGTTCCATGTTCTGCACATGACTTAGTTTGCCAGTAGTACGTAGTACTTGAATTACATTCCGTAGGCAAACACTTGAACTCATTTTAAAACTTGACTGGATAAACAACATAGCTTAAAATGTGAATGAGTGTTGGTCACTCAAATATCAACTTTGTGAGCTCAATGATTTTTTAAAATAAACCCAATTCAGAAGACAATGTTGTTTGAGTTGAGTTTTCAGAATGTAATCAGAAATGCAAACACAGCAAATTACCAAAACTTTCTAAGATTAACCCCAATGCTGATATGAGCAGAAAAATTACTCAGAAATTACTGGAAGGATAACAACAATTCACTGGGCTTGGTTCAGTGCTAAAGAGCAGATTTAACATCAGAAATATATATCAGACTTGTAGATATGCATTTATCCACTTGGTGTGAGTTACAGGAAAGGACGTTCACCACAAGACAAGTTTCAGAACTCAGAACTGATTAAACACTCCCAGAAAACATTCCAAACAAATACTGAATATTTTGGGTTAGAATAGAGTGCAGATATAATTTCTTTTCTGAAAAGCTAAATTTTTGCCTTATATGATTTGACTCTGTTTGAGACTTGTCTTATCTAGAGCTTGTTTGTCTTTCTTGCCCACGTCAGATTCTGAGATTGTCTTCACTCCCAATTTTGTCTTTAGCAAATTGTTTAAAGAGACTTCCCTTATGTGCTGCGTTTTGCTTTTTGGAGACCCACATTTGTCTTATTTGCAGATATTTAACCACTATTTGTCTTTTCCTCAAGCTTGTCTTTTTCTGGACTCTTGTTTTGAATAAGACAAATATTATATAATCCTGATGTGCTGGCACCTGGCAGTTTTGTTTTTATTTGCCTTTTCAAGTTCGTCTTTTACTGCCTTAAAACTCTAGCGATGGGTGTTTTGGAAAAGTGACTACCTTCAATTATTCCGGCTCTTTCAAAATTTTCTTTGTCTCTATCTGCAAGACAGTCCAGATTTTGTCTCTTTTTTGTTTTACTAATAAGGCTCATAATACAAATCTGGGTGCAGGTCTAGTTTGATTAGTGGACTTCCCAAAAGCTCCACGTCCCCTCTTACTTAGCATGACTCACCTCCTTACTCGGGCGCCAGTAGATTTTGTCCCTTCAACATTTTAATTTTGACTTCTTCAATTGGCCCGACTTTTCTTATTTAGTTGGTGGCGGCAACAAAACTCAAGTGTCTCCTTCAAGAATAATATCGGCCCCTTCAAATCTTATTTTTATCTGCTTTACATTTGTCTTCAAGCATTGAAAATAGGAAATATCGACCCCCACAAAAAAACAAAAAACCCAATGCAAAAAAATTCAAGCTGCTATGTTTTTTTAAAAAAAAGTTATGATTTCCTTTATATCATGCCCGATATAAATATTAATTCCGATTTCCTTGAACTGCAGCGACATTTTAAACCTTGACCAATTTGTCTTTATCTGCAGGTGTAGATTCTCTTTCCCCACGTCTAAAACTTATGCTTCTAAACTGTCATCTCAACCTCGGAATATTTAAAAAATAAACCAATACTCTGAAAATTTTTATGGTAAATCTCTACAATTTTCAATAAATTCCCAAACCCTAAATTTTAAGAATTTTTTCTTTGTATTTGAAAACAATTTCCTAACACAGGTTGGCAGGAAACCGCTCTGATACCACTATAAGAGACCTATTGTCTCTAACCTTGATAACTAATCCTGAGTGATGAGAGTTTGCATTTTTTGTGTTTTTCATATAATAATGCATAAAATGTAGGAAATAAAGACTAATTTGGAAAATATAAAACAATTACAAATGCTACAAGCATATATCTTTATTCATTTATTCTTCAAAGATTTTATAGCCAAATGCATACTAGGAAACAATCTTTTGATCTTAAAGAGATGGTGAATCCCTTATTCTGAATCTCTCCTATAAATCTGATAAAGCACAATGTTGACTCCTAGATGAAGCCAATCTAAACAGCAATCCTTCGGAAGATCTTTCACAACCTTAGGTATGTGAATCAATGAGAGTTTTTGTTCTCAATGATCAAGGAAGTGCAGAAACCCTAGGTTTCCATCCTCAAGCAAGCTCTCCAAAGCACAAGTTCAATATGTAAAATGATCCAATGATGCCTTCATTTACTTTTCGATGGCATATATATACTTCTCCAATTAGGTCGATCCCTTCTAGAAGTCTCTTTTAAATCATTTAAAATGATATTCAATATTTTCCTTTCACTTTAATAAATGGGCGCTCATTAAATAATAATATTTAATATACTTTAAGTGACCTTTTGAGGGTCATGTCCCCATCGGACATAAAGTGAATTTAAAACTTTATAATTGCACTTTATAATTAATTGTTAATAAAGTAATCACTTTATTAATAATTAAATAACATAACTCCACAAATAATCATTATTTCTCAATTCCATTTGAACCTGGGAGTTAACCATTGTATCCACTCTACATCCAACTGCCTTACTAAAAATAGTAAGGGTCCCTCTCTAACATCCACTTACTTATAGTAAGTCCCTCTATAGTAAGTCCCTCAAAACTGAACCAGAGACCTCTCAATATCAATGCCTCAGAACATAAGAAGGATCGGGAGAGATGAACACTGACAACTACCACCTGAAGAGCTCCACAACTCCCAAACTGAACCCTCTAATCCACCACACTAGCCTATGAGGGTCAACTAACAGGCTAATCCTTTGAACTCTGATGCTCACGAAAATGGGGACATTACAGTCCTCCCTCCCTGAAATTGCTTGTCCCCAAGCAATCTCTACTACAAAGAAACACCACCCCTCGAAAGGCCCAAAAGAAGAACTATGAAATGTCCCACGCATCTCTAACGGACTCTTGTAGCACCAACATAAACACAACTAGGCAAGCTATCCCTGGGTCCCAAACCCAAAATGGAAGTCTATAGTGTCTATGGAATGTCCCCGAAATTTGATGCTAAAAACCCTAACATTGGAATGCACATGATTAAATAAAATGGGGATGCAAGGGAAAGGTGCAACCTTCTGCGTAGAGACATGAGGAATGAATCAAATAAAGAGAGGGAAGAACGAGGGTTCAAGGCATGGAAGAAATATATAAGGATTTATATTTTGAGTGGAGAGTCAACAAATACAGCCTTGGGGCCGAAAGTTGCTTATAGAGACAATAACACCAACAACAAACAATGATAGCCGGTACATAGTGATCTGATTTTGGAGTAACACCATTCGATGAGTAATATCCCATGACAACAGCAAATACAATAATCATCACATTGGAGGTAACTAGCAATTGCTTGTGATATTATATCTGTCGGCTTCTTATGTTGCTTATGCGGGGACATAATATTCCTTCCAAAGAATAGATCGCATGAAGAATATGAGTAAAGGGGAACGAAAGAATATTCAATGGATTACATGAACCTTATACGTCGACCCTCATTATGGAGGTTCGGTATGGTAGAGGAAGAAAGGAGTGCCAAAAGCTACATGGCAAGTATGAAAGGAACCACAGGTCCAAAGTTACCAGCGTTTGGTGCAAGACAAGCCATTAAGGGGACCACTATACCTATCTAAGTCGCTTTGGAAAGGGTGTACCGATCATGGTGATAGCAGATAAATTAGGGAAGACATAGTTTATTGAAGATCGCAACACTTTCGAATTTGCATATGAAAGACAAAGGTCATAACCAACTATATTGATCCCAAAGAGAAAGAGCTAATTGTTATGTATTTGTTGGAGCCACCAAAAAAGAAAGAATATAATATAGAAGGATTTGATACTCAGTGGTATTAAGTATGAGGATATTAAAATACCACACAGGAATCACAACACATCTGCTAACTTAATCCAAAAGATCAAAACGGAGAGAGAGGTGAACAACATCGACTTTGACTTGGAAAATGAAGTGAATGGTCTGGATGTATACAAGAAAGGTGAGAAGATAGAGTGGGGAAAGTGGAGGTTAGGACGATGGAGAACGGAATAAATCAATACAGTTTCCTAAACAGGTAAAAGACACTCTAGTGAGTGTCTGGTCCCCCAATGGGGCTGCCTATCAATGAAGGGACTAAGTGTTAGTGCTCCAAGGAGTATTGAACCATTAGAAATAGGAAAACCTCTTGAACATTAGTCAGTGGTTATCTATATGGAATAGTTTGGGAAACCAGTTCACTCTCCAGTCAGAAGTATCAGTTAAACATAGCCGGCAAGCAATCATTTCCAGATAGTATACACAACAGATATAGTATTCTTTAGAGCCTCAATCAGAAGACAGAGATTCAGAAGACAGAGTTGTGTATGTACTAAACACTAGATGACAGAAGTGGTGTACAGATTATAAATTGGAACATGTCCTGAAGCAACCTATAGACTTATAGATCAAATATATGTTGAGGGCAAATATGTACCATGGCAGTGTAAGATACACGGTGCAATAGTTACAGCAAATACCTTTTGATACTTACCAGTATATTATATATACGTAAGTTTAGTTATCAAGCCAATAGGCATTTGGAAGGTTGATTGTAATAAGATTAAGACTTATCAATAAAATCATTGGCATTTGGACTATTAGATTACCTTCATTTGGGAGAAGTCAAGATAAATCAAGATGGGAACAGAAATAGGAATTCACCAAAGACATTGATCTGTCATAAATGCAACTGCATGGATTCGGAGAGTGATCAACTATTATAGGAAGCAACATTTATTATTAAAGCAATTATCTCAAGAAGAAAATTCTTATAAAGAGAGGCCGATTTAGGGTTATCCCAGTAAGGGGACATTTTGGTCTAACAGCCTCAGACTTCCGCTACGCTCTACTGCCTCCAACTTCACCATGTTGAAAGTGGTGAAGCAACGCAATGAGACCCGTCCAATACTCAGTGCCAAACCTGTCACCACCTGGATCCCAATACAATCTAAACTCACATCCATTTGTCATGCGGAGATAAGAACATCTAGAAGCATCTGCTACACCAATTCTCTCTTTGTCCTCTGCTAAACCCTCATGGATGTGATAACTAACCAAGCCATCATGCCTACTAACACTATAGTCACCCTATAACCATGTACCCGTATGAAAACTCTATGACAAAAGTAGCAATCCTTGTCATATACACATCAGCATGATGGATAACTGACTGTTGTCCCTGCAAGTAATCCCCCACAAATAACTGAGTTGGGTACTTGCAGCCGCTAATCCCATCTTCTGAAGATGGCAAACTCCTATCCCACAACGGATGGTATAAACCTTGAGCCACTCCACACCAACGCATCATCAAATTCCTCCATGTGTGGACTAAAGGAGAAGTGATGAGCACTCCTCACTATGCAATCAAGATAAAATGCTCCCACCTCTGTCAATGGCTGACCATCATAGTCCTAGGGAAACAAATCAGCTGCATGAGATGAAGTGACTGAATTGCTTCTAGGTGAGGGAAACAAATCAACGTGAATACCAACCTCCATACTGGATGATGCCCAACATATCTCCTGTGATGACAATGCAGTAGCAACGTGATCTATCACACAACTCTCGAGAGAATCAACTATCACATTACAAGAGCTCTCAAACACCTGCTCTGCATCACCTAACATGGGACTAACCTCAGGAGAACCCGGTGCAACAAGTGCTTCTCTGCTGCTCTCAACCAAAGCACTCATCCCATCTGAAATAACCGCACCAACATCTGTGATGAATGTAACCACATCCTCAACTTGCTCACAACTATGAACTGTGGGTGTATGATCATCACTAACTGCTGCCATAGAAACCTGAACTTCATCTGTAAATGGTGAAGACTGTGCCAAGCTCAACTCCACGATAAGCTCCCCTAACCGTGACTGTGACTCTTGAAGGGCCAACTGACTACTCTTCAACAAGTCCATGGTCACCTCAAGCTCATGAGTGATCTCATCAACCTCCTCCTCCTTTCCCTTCAATGCATCATAGCAAATGCAATCCCACTCGAGAAGAAAATCTTCGTCCGCAAGTAGCTCTAGGTAATTTTGTTTCATCATTCCAATTGCTTCTTGAAGTGCATGTAACTCTGCAAGGGAAAAACCACTATCACCATGCTCATCTGTCAAAGGAGTACTCCAACCAAAGGTAGTCGACATCTGACGAGCAACATCAAAATGCTCAACGGTTGTGGCAATCATACTGTCATTCACTTTTAGTTGCCCAACCAAATGATGAGGACTCTGTAGCTTATGACTCCCATACAAGTTACGATTTCCTTTATATCATGCCCGATATAAATATTAATTTTGATTTCCTTTAACTACAACGATATTTTAAACCTTGACCAATTCATTTTTATCTGTAGGTGTAGATTCTCTTTCCCCACGTCTGAAACTTATTCTTCTAAACTGTCATCTCAACCCCAAAATATTTTAAAAACAAACCAATACTCTAAAAAATTTCTAGTAATTCTCTACAATTTTCAATAAATTCCCAAACCCTAAATTCTAAGAATTTTCTCTTTGTATTTGAAAACAATTTCCCAACACAGGCTGGTAGGAAACCACTCTGATACCATTGTAAGAGACTTGTTGTCTCTAACCTCTAATAACTGATGCTGAGTAATGAAGGTTTGCAATTTTTGTATTTTTGATATAATAATGCATAAATGAGAAATGGATAAAATGTAGGGAATAAAGACTAATCTGGAAAATGTAAAACAATTACAAATGCTGCAAACATATATCTTTATTCATTTATTCTTCAAAGATTTTACAGCCAAATGCATACTTGGAAACAATCTTCTGATCTTGAAGAGATGATGAAACCCTTATTCTAAAGCTCTCCTGTAAATCCTATGAAACACAATGTTGACTCCTAGATGAAGCCAATCTTAACGACAATCCTTTGGAGGATCTTTCACAACCTCAGGTATGCGAATCAATGAGAGTTTCGTTCTCAATGATCAAGTAAGTGCAGAAACCCTAGGTTTCCATCCTCAAGAGCCAAGCACTCCAAAGCAAAAATTCAATATGTAAAATGATCCAATGATGCCTTCATTTAGTTTTCGATGGCATATATATACTTCTCCAATTAGGTCGATCCCTTCTAGAAGTCTCTGATTTAAGAGTGCATGTTCCGCCAGTTTCAATCTCTGATCTACAATTGGGTTTACAGCTTCAAGTTCCTTCTTTGGCTCGGGATCTTCAACAACCTCAACCTTCTTGTAATGGTTGGATGCCAAGCAGTTTGTCAGTGAACTTTAACTCTGCCAGTGTCAGGATGGGCCGTCTAGTGCAGCTTCCTAATCTTTCTATTGGTCGTCGAGGCATGTTTGAGAGAGGTCTTCAGCTAACTGAGAAGTTGAAATCTCAGGACGAAAATTCAGTCCATATAGGTTTCATGGCAGAATAGTTTGCGCAGATTCAGGACTTCTTAGTTTTGTTTTCACAATGGTGTATGAAATAGTTGTTCGAATTATATGTATGGGTATAATCAATAGTAGGTATAAGGGTGTTCAAATATATGTATGAATGTTTTCAGTATTAGATATAAGGGAGTTGTTTTCAGTAGTAGATTTGGACATAAAAATCTGAATGTTGAATTGCTATCAGCATATTTTCATATATTTGCTGATCAAGGATTATCTGATATTATGTAACATCTTTTTATGATAAATACATACATATATATATATATATATATATATAGGATTTATGCCTTTTGCTTAAAAAAAAAATATTTGCCTTTCACTTTAATAAATGGGCACTCATTAAATAATAATATTTAATATACTTTAAGTGACCTTTTGAGGGTCATGTCCCCATCGGATATAAAGTGAATTTAAAACTTTATAATTGCACTTTATAATTAATTATTAATAAAGTAATTACTTTATTAATAATTAAATAACATAACTCCACAAATAATCATTATTTCTCAATTCCATCTGAACTTGGGAGTTAACCATTGTATCCACTATGCATCCAACTGCCTTACTAAAAATAGTACGGGTCCCTCTTTAACATCCGCTGACTTACTATAAATAGTAAGTCCCTCAAAACTGAACCTGAGACCTCTGAATATCAATGCCTCAGAACAGAAGAAAGATCTAGAGAGATGAACACTGACAACAACCACCTGAAAAGCTCCACAACTCACAAATTGAACCCTCTAATCCACCACACTAGCCTACGAGGGTCAACTAATAGGCTAATCCTTCGAACTCTCATGCTCACAAAAATGGGGACATTACAACTATGTTCCATTCTGAGTTTCCAAGAGGATTTGAGAGGTGGCTTATGAGCTGGAGTTGTCGGCAAAGAGAAGGGTACACAATGTGTTTCATGTGTCTCGTCTCAAGAAGGCGTTGGGACACAATGTGACACCTTCTACAACATTCCCACCCCTGGATGAAGAGGTTAAATTGATTCTTATTCTTGAGGCTATCATTGACACTAGAGAGCGCAAATTGAGGAGGAGAGTTATCAGGGAATACTTGGTGAAGTGGAAGGACCTATATGTAGAGTATGCAACATGGGAGAACGAGAAGATATTGCATCATCCTAAGTTGAGACTACTTGAGGAAAAGCAAAGTTCGGGGAGGGCAGACTGTAATGTCCCCTTTCTAGTCAGTGGACTGGGAGTTAGGGTTAGCCTATGATTATGGTCATCGTAGGCTAATGAGATGTTTAGGGGACCCTTTGGAGGGTATTATGTGGTTCTTTAGTAGGTATCCCTCTAAGTGTTCTACAGCTCAATGACTCAGTATATTGATTGGTGAGCCTTCTGAAGGTAGTTCTAGATGTTGTCTTCCATACTATTTTCAATAAGTATCTTGGTCTTAATGTTCACACTTACTATTTATAGTAAGTTATACCTAGTTCAGTAGTCATTAGCAGCTAGGAAATGTGGTTGGATCACTCTCAGGAGTTGTCAGATTATTATTGGGAGTTGACGATTTAATTATATTATTAAAGTTAATTTACTTTAATAATATTAATTATTAATGATGACTTTATAATTTGACGTTATAAGGAGGTAAGAACTTCGCCTTAATTAACTTCCTTATGGCTTCATGAGGACAATTAGCGCTCTAAAGTCAATTGATGCTTCTAATGTAATCAAAATAGTCGAGACCTTGTGCAACTTGTTGAATGAGATGGTGATGGAGGTGGGATAGGAGAATGTTGTCTAAATAGTGAAGAATAGTGAAACTACATATGTTGTGACTTATGGGGGCAAGGTACGCTACACTATTTTGGAGCCCTTTTGTTGCCCACTACATTGACCTTCTTCTTGAGGATATAAGGAAACTTGGTTGGATGAAGAATGTGATCAAAGATGTGAGGAATGTGCCAAAACATATCTACAACCACACATAGGTCATAAATCTCATTGTCTTACATGCTGCTTCTAACCAATTTGTGCAAACAAATTCAGGAATAACAAGCCCGTGCAAAACATTGTAAGAAACAAATTACACTTTTATGAAAATACTTTCAGAAAGGTTAAATTTTTGGAATAACAAGCCCATGCAAAACATTGAAAGGAACAAATAAGACTTCTATGAAAATACTTTCAAAAAGGTTTTCTTGTACAAAAACTAATATTTGCATTAAAAACATACAAAGAAAGAAACTTCTTTAGGGAATATCACCTGGTGTCTAAATGTAATCCTCGTATTTCGAGTACCCCTTTGCATATAATTGGATAAAGCAGAGAGAGGAAAAACAAAAGCAGCTCGTCCAAGTAGAACTAGCGACATAACTGAAGAAAAGATTCCAACAAATGTTCTAGGGCTGCAAAAGAAGAGAAATACATGATAAGATGTTTGGAAGTCTTTTTCAGCAGGTAGAAAGTTCAAAAAAATCAAGTTCTAGAGTCTCTAAACTATCCTTTCAATTTGTCATCTCTAACTTGGCAAACCCTTAATACACATCTTACCTAAACTTGACAGCCATTAAATAAAAGTGCATGGCTACAAATACAAATGCCAACCTAGTCTACAACTAAAAATGTTGTGCGGAATGAAAGAAATGCCACTTCCTTGATGCTTGAAAAGTGCATGGCTACAAATACAAATGCCAACCTAGTCTACAACTAAAAACATTGTGTGGAATGAAGAAATGCCAGTTCCTTAATCCTTGAAAAGCTCACATAGTGAAATACACAAACCAAAAATACAAAAACTGAACAAAAGCTTATGGCTCTTTATTGTATTTTTTCTTAAAAATCATTAGACTACAAACTGAGCCTATTATGTCTTCCTCCTGCAAAATACATTTATATGTGTGACTTTTAGAATGCCTAGACCAGTTGAGCTACAAGGCTTGATAGATAGACTCCATGGTAAGTTCAAGCATTGTTAACTTCCTTGATTGTCTAGAATATTTTTATTCACAATTTACAACAAGCAATAAAATAAACTTAATTAAAAAATAAATTTAAAAGCAGCAAATGTTCAAAGACTTACAGTAAACCTCATGCAGGGATCAATATTACACTAACTATAACATAAATCTGACTGAATTTGTCTCTGAATAAATCATTAATATCATAAACATATGTACTCCCAAACTGCTTTATTTTCCAAATCAGAAGGTAACCCATCATATGGAACTACTTGATAAAACAACTCAAGAAAAAAAGTAATTATAGACAAATAGTGCTTTCAATTAAAACATTTTCACTGTGCGGGAAAGAACTTTATTGCTTTGATGCCCTCAAAAAAAGCAATGTTCTTACACCATGGTTTTGCAGTTACCCTTTTTTTCAGTTTGAATGCTGTTAAGTGGTTTCTATGAGGTACAGCCTTAACTATTTAACCCTAAGATTGTTGACTAGTTATGCAAATAAATTAAAATATAAATTATCGTTACTGTAAACATGATGTAAATGATGGAAGCATGGTCCATGATGTTAATACTGAATATAGATAATAGAAATCATGCAACCACATGGCTAGGTACAATAACAAAGTTAAACACTTTAGATGCTATAAACATGTAATTGTCAATGTGAACCAACAAGAACATTAGTATCTACGTTATCAAGAAGAGATGGCACCAAAATGTCAATAATAGGATATTTTATATGTGATTCTATCTCCAACGTCACAAACACAAAATTTTATCAATATTTTCATTTCTATAGACATTTAAATTTGTTTCCATCTCAAGGAAGAGCGCGTCCAGAAAACTTGGAGCAGCCATTATATGATGTGGTGGTAAGACTACAAGCCACCTTACTCTAGTGTGTAGTTAAATCTGGGCCACACACTTATGAATGTAACACATTTTCAATACTCCATAACCTCACTAACCCATATTTCAACATTTAACAAGCTCTATGACATGCCCTCCAAGTTATGGGTCACTTTATCATTACACCACAAACCTTTGGATTTTTTATTTCTATATCTATTTAAATCCATGAATTGGAAGGATCTACGCATGTGATTGTTAATGAAATGTTTTTCTTTGCAATTTCCTATGGCAGTTCACACTCATCAAAAGTTCAAATAAATCTCATGTCCATCCTCAAAAAAAATAGCAATTCTTAAGTACCTATGGATTTTTAAAACAAGTACAAAATCTGTCAATTTCATTCTCCTGAATCATCTTGAATCAACCATTAAAAGAAATCTCCAAACTTGATTTTACACAATGGTGGAGAGTTAAGCTAGAATTAAAAACTGGAATAGGATAAAAAAAATTGTAAGTTATAACATACATAGAATAATACCAAATAAAGTTCCTTCTAAAGATTACCATGCATTTCTTCAATTTATCTCTTTCTAAGATGACTAAGTGAATGGAACATATTTGGCATCGAACATTGGTACAAAGATATGTGTAATGAACAGCCCCAAAAAAAAAAATTTGAAAATCTTGTTAGCTCAACAATTGGGAATTGGTGAACTTTTTTTCCCACTTTCTAATCACCAAGTTCCTAGTGTGGGCGAGGTGAGAGCATACGGTGTATGGGATAACAATATACTTGAAAATGAAGCAGCTGAAAGTAATCCACTTATCCAGTGGGGTTAGCTTAGCACTTCCACTTTTTAGTGGGAAAGCTCATACAATACTAGAAATGTAAAGTCAACTCTTCCACTTATCAGTGGTGAGTGAATACAATACGCAAGAGCAACTCTTCCACTTTTCAGCAGTGAGTGAGAACCTATGAGCCACTTATTTAGTGGGGTGAGTAACAAGAGCCACTTATTCAGTGGGGGTGAGTAACACAAAATATCATGAGCAGATCACTGGTAGTACTACTACTCAGTGTTACAATGTTAGCTCAAGGAAATCATCTATAAAATGAAATGTACTACTGCTGATGCAAAGTAACTATTGTAACAAAGATAAATATCAACCCTAACAGCAAAACAATCACCAAAACAACAACCAATTCAGTATACCTAGAAATAAGAGTGCTGGTATGAACAAGGCTGAGCTGACGAGATGGTTGCAGTTCTGTTACTCCTCTATTGTAGATCAAATAGCCACCCGAAATCATTCAAAAAGTCATTTTATGCAACCAAGGACACCCCAAGTTGATGCCCAACAATTGGAGACATAATACACTCTACAAACAGCCTCCAAAATGCGTGGAAACAGCAACATAAAGGTCTGATATTCATCTCAGATTTACCCAGACAACAATATGATGACCCAGAAATCATAAAGAATGCATACCCAATTCATCAAAGGACAGTATGAACTGCTGTAAGTAGTTCCCAATTCAATCCCCTTCATCTAACAACACCAAAAACCCAAGCAAAGGACATTGCAGGTCTGAAAATCACTAGATAGAGTGCTGCATGTGTAGTGTCAAGTCTATTATGACAAGAAATGCTATTACAAGGTCTGATATACAACTTTTGCAAGTCAAAACAGCCATGATGAATCATCAAGCTCCCTTCAAACCACCAAAGTTCACCTCCTAACCACATCCAAAATCTTTGCAAATATTCACCAAAACATAAATCCCAAAATCTGCAATCAAAATACTTGGAATTATCTTCTTTTTGAAACCTTAGAACTAAAACTCCGTTGAAGCACAATGCGATTCCTAAATAAAACCACTCCACTAGCTAGGGATTATCTTTCAAATCCAAAACTAGGAATCAAATGAGGGTTTTCGTCCTCAAACAATTTTTGGAAGAACTCACAGGTTCAGTCCGACAACATAACAATAGGTGTAATCTTAACCATAACCAAATGAGCCCCCAACACCTTTTATAGCTTTTTTCATTGCTTTTTTGAAAGTGTTTTTTTGTTGCTTTTATGAAAAATAATTTTTGTTTTTTTGTTGTTTTTCCAAAAAAATACTTTGTCTTTTTCATTGCTTTTTCCAAACAAGCATTTTTGCTTTAAATTAAATAATTCATTATGTGCAAACATTTACTCACCTTTCCAATGAGCTATTACACTAAGTTGTCCTCTAATTATTTCTCAACATTAGACAACTGTTGTACCCAAAACAATTTTTTTGCTTCATTAAGGCATTTTGATTAAAATAGTCTAAATCTTGTAAAAGTGTCGTCAAAAGTCGGTTTTAGGTCAAACCAAGCATGGGATTTTTGTGTAATGTCCCCATTTTAGCCATACGCTCTTCTATGTCTAATAGCCTATTTTCGGAAGCCCGTAGGCCAATTAAAAGCTGAAATTAGGGTTTCCACTTTTAGAGGAGGTTTTGAAGGCTTGCATGCAAGATTTTTTAATGCATGTCTAATGGAGCTTTCTGGGTTTTTGGAGAGCTACGAGATGTGGTAACATGCATGACGAAATAATGACTTGCATTTTTGGTTGTTTCATTGGCAGTTTTGGAGGCTTGCATGTTGGAGTTTTATAGTTCTGATTTTGGATTCTTTCTAGGTTTTCAAAGAGCTTCGCAATGGTGTGAAATGTAACTAAATTAGAGAACTTTTTCAGACTTACTATTTTTAGTAAGTTGCAACGACTGCCCGGTTTGTGCTCAAAATGAGTTTGGAACTTACTATTTTTAGCAGTATGCTATTTTTAGAAAGTACTATTTTTGGCAGTGCTATTTTTAGCAGCTTTTCAGTAGCTCAGTGCAGCGGCTATTTCTAGCAGTATGCTATTTTTAGAAAGTACTATTTTTGGCAGTGCTATTTTTAGCAGTTTTTCAATAGCTGAGTGCAACGGCTATTTCTAGCAGTATGCTATTTTTAGAAAGTACTATTTTTGGCAGTGCTATTTTTAGCAGCTTTTCAGTAGCTCAGTGCAGCGGCTATTTCTAGCAAGTCAGTTGAGCAATTGGTCATCCAACACTCTTGGAGCTATTTTTGGTAGGCTTGAGCTTAAGATGGGCGCTTCACTTGAGGAGGTAAAATATTTTAAAATTTTGGTGAAATCTTGGCTAAGGCTTGGAGGACGAATTATTTGAAGAAGTAATTAAGTTATATTTTAATATATCTTAATTGGTCGCCTAGCCTGGAGGAGATAAATACATTTTATAATGTATTTTGCATTTGACAATATGGGATGCCCAAGTTAATGTTTTAATTGCAATTTAAATAAAGTCATCTCATCTTGGATGCCACATTAGGAGAAAGGTTGGATTTTTTATGAAGTTAAATCACTTATTATTTTGGGCACCTACTTTATATTTTATTGGCACTATTGAGGGTGGACGACTTGGAGAGATGATCAAATGAAATGAAAATGACAAGGGTGAATTTGAATGTGAATGTGGATTTCCTTGGGCGCCCTAAGTGGAGGGAAAAGTGATTTTGAATTTGAGGTGGAAAAAGGTTATAAATAAGAGTTTTGGGCTCTTCATGGGATTATCCATTATCATTCATACTGAAATAGTGCTAAAATTGTTTCAGGCCTTGGCTTCGAGGAATGCACACCTCCTAGTTCCTTCCTTCCAGTCTTCGTGCTTGAGAGATAGTCCCTAGCTCGGTATGAGACTGCTTCTCATTCAGAGATAGCAAATTGAGCATTATTGTTGAAGTTTTGATGTTTTTCTCAGTTTTACAAGTTGCTGGTTTGAAGTGTTGAAAGTGATTTTCGATCATAGCTCCATGCTCGAATTTTTTATGGTTTTGGGTATTGGCCCATTGTTTGAGTCTATCTAGGGCGCCCCTTCTTGCAAAGTTTCGGATTTTATTTTGGAGCCTATGATTTTATCTTGTTGGTCGCCCTCTTGATGGTTGTATCTTGCCTGTCACTGCATTGGAAATTTTGTTTAATTCATGGTTGGGTGTTTGATGCAATTTGTTCACTTAGACTTGGTCGTCATCATCCTAGTTTTCATTTGCAGCTGATTTCATGTCATTTCGTGAAGTATTGAGTGAGATAGGAGCTTTCTAGTGCGGTTTCTAGTTGTTGGTCTGAGTTTTCAGTTTGCTGGTCTGTTATATCAAATTGTGGTAGTTGGAGTTTTTGGCTTGTTTTTCATGATTGGAAGTCTCAAGGAGTTTGGAAAACCACTTGAAATAATTTGCAGCTACATGGACATCTCTAATATTTGGCTATTGCAGATTTTACTTCACATTGTAAAGTTGTTTCAATAGTACTGATCAGCTATTAATATTTTTGCATATTTCTTTGTAATCCCCACTTTTAGTGGAAGAAGGTTGGCCTCGCCGCCTTATTTACTTTTTGTATAAGCATTATCATTCCCACCCTTGGTGGAAGAGACAGGCCCCGCCATTTTATTTTTTGTACTGCCCGCTAAACAACCAGAAGGGGTTGGCAAGCCGCCCATTTACTTTCCTTGTACTTGTATTCTACATCATGTTGATTGGCTGAGCCGTCAAAATCACTCCCGCTGAATAAGTGATCAAATTGCATAATTTACATTTCCAGCATTGTACTTTCATTCAGTTTGTTACTAATTATCCCAAGCGCCATATGATATCACCTCACCCACCTTGGGTTTCAGTGAACATTCTTGGCGTAGGGTTACTTTCATCAGCTAATTTGATTATGCTAACACTAACAGGTGCCATTGTTGAAATGTTGATTGTGAAAAAATTAAGAAAAAATATAAGGGGGTCATTTCATTTTGTGGGTTTATTGTATAGAGGATACTGGCAAAATTTGAAAATTTTGAAAATTAGGGTTTCTGGGCCCCTATTTTTAGAAAAAACTCTAAAAAATAGGATATTTCCAGAATTGACTAAAAATGATTTTGATTGGCTTATTTCATGTCACGATCACATTGGTGAATTCAGAATCAGGAAAAAATCAGTTTAGCTTTGGTGGGTTGTTTTCACTTTTTTGAGAGAAAAGTTAGGACCACCAACGTCGTCAATGGCAGTTGGCCAATACCAGGTGTCAAAATCTAAGCCTAAAATACATTGTCGAAGATTATGTGCCAAAAGATGCTTCATTACAGAGGAGATTTTTAAAAGGTGAAAAATGTAAAAAATATTCTAAGTCTAGAAACACTTCGCCTTGCTATGCGGGAGATGCTTGTGCAATCATCATCCAACTCTGCAGTGTTTGTACACGTAAAAATGGTGAAATGCAATCACGTACTCATGTCAACAACAGTAATGCTTTAACTTAGTCAATTCAGCAAGTGACACGGTGTTCGCAAAGTGCGAAAGAGGTAAAACTGTCAAAAAATTACCAAGTCTGGAGCTAATTGCGCCCCTGCAGGCTACGGGCGCCCTTGAATTTGAAGGCCTGAATGCAATTATTAATGCTTGCAAATACAGTCATCTTCTTCGGATTTTCGCCAGCTTTCTAGTGAACTGTTAAGGGAATCCATCAGATTTGTCAAACACCGATAAATGAAGGAAAAGGCAGAAAACGCGTAAGGCAACGAACGTCAAAGATGGCAATCAAATTATAGAAACTACGCTCCTATAGCCTAGGAGAGCCCAAGAATAAAGCCTATCAAATGTTAGTGTTTGATTTTGCTATCTCCAGATGATCTTTCCGACTTTAGTCCAGCTTCTTGATAGATTCGTTTGCCAATCCATATGACATACTAAACGACCGTAACTGTTGATCCAACAAGCACATAAAACAAAGGATTAAATGAAAGTCAAAATGTCAAAATGTACCTCTCCAAGCAAGAGGCGCCTAGCCTTTTGGTCAACTAGATGAGATTTTCAACAGTTTTCTTCTTCAAGAGATCTGTTTCGAATCCTTCTAGCTATGCAAAGAATCCAGCAGTCAGCTCACGAGACTTGTCAAATGCCCATGGATGAAGAATCAGCGTAAAACACTGGGGTCGAAGGCAAGTTAAAAGACATGGAAATTTGGCTAAGTGTTGAGAAAAATGCACCCTCCTTGGAAACGGCACCCAATTTTTTGGGGCCTCAGATGCAATCTTCTGACTTCACAACTCTCAGGATCATCTCTTCAGAGTTGTTCAAACTCTGTAATGAGATCATCAGCACAAACATTGGAGCAGTCTAGCTCCTGGTAGCGAAGGTCAAACAAGAGTGTTTTCTTGAAAGTTACAAGTTGCAAAATGTATCTCAGAATGCCAATTGTGCCCTTGTAGGCCAAGGGCACCCCTGCATTTGAGCTTTTCAAATCAACTTTCACATGTTGCCATACCAATCATTCTTTCCAGAATCGAACTAGTTATCCATTCCATATCTTGACGTGTTTGCAGGATTCGTCAGTCACTGGCAGCTGCAGATTGAAGCACAAAGGGTTAAATTGAAGAGGTTGAAAAAACATCAAAAAAATGACTAAGTTTGGTGAAAAAAGCACCCTTTTTGCAAAAGGCGCCCAAAATTTCAAGGTATCAGATTCAGTTTTTAGCACTTGCAACTCCCAGCAACATCTCATTAGACTTGATCCAGCTCCGTGATGAATCTATGAGCTAAGCTTCAGGATCAACTAGGCATCCAGAATTCAGAGTCAAACACAGGCAGTTAGTCACAACGGAAGAAAATCTTTGAAAATTTTCTAACTCCCTCAAGCTTGGGCGCCAAAAGTCAAAGATTGACCATTTTACTTTCAGTTGTGATTTTTGCATGCTACCTCTTGCATATGGCATCCAAAATTAATGGAGAACTTCATTTCGTAATGCATGCACGAGGATTAACTCCATTAGGGTTGGCACACCTACTTAACTAGCAGTATCACCTCCAAAATGCTTATTTATTCATGTAACGACCTATCCCTTGCGTAAGTTAAAATTTTTCCAATTTCACTTCAAACATATAAAAGTAACAAGTAACAAAGACATTACAATAAAATTCCTCCTTTGTTCATTGATAAATACATACAAGTTACAATATATTTCCACATGAATTCTATTTTCATTGCAAATATAAATCAGAGTACAAAAGTAAAACAATTACATACATAGCTTGTAAGCTTTTGCACAAATAGTAGTAAGATGATCCAGTTTCCTTTCCTTTCAAATCTTGGTACATCGGCCGCTTGCTATGGAGGAGAAACATCACTCTGGCGTTTTTCCGCCAACCACAAACTTATAATGCGGTCCCCCGCACATCCATTATTTAATAGATGGCCCTCCCTTCGTCAAAGAGATTGGTAGGGTATCCTTTGACAATTACCAACTGAGCATAGTGTTGTGTCCTACACAACTAGAACCTTGCTATTTCACAATCTCGAACTAGTACAAGGATCACAATGAACTGACAGTGTAGTCTCAACTATCTCACACCTAAGTGGATTTCGTACATTTCACTACTTTGGCCAAAGTATTCTCATTCAATACTTCGAATGAAGGTCATCTATCATGAACACTACTCGGGGCCGATTTGACTTAAGGCTATTTTACTCTACACATAGGTTGTGTCCTTCAATGGGTATTCAGTCACCCCAAACTACCTACAACAAACTATCTACTTGGAAACGAAACAGTCTACAAGTGTCTTGTGGCATAACTCCTAATCAGGAAATCTTTATCCTAGGAGTGTTTAGCTTGTCACAGTTAACCTAATAACTTAAGCTTAAGACCATACTTGGTTCTGTCATCATTTCGATCCAAGTAGGTAATAAATACTTCTATGTATTCTCCATATACGAAGATCATACACAAAATGCAATATTCATTCAAAATGCATATAAATCCTTCCCTTTTATCTTTTTCCATTATTTCCTTTTAATGCAAAATAAGTAAACTAATCCCTTAAGCTCTTTACAAATATAATCCCCTTTTCACATTCCCTTTTTCAATGAATCCCTTATACAATTTCCCTACTATGCATTGCTTGTAGATGTTTCAACAAAATAGTTCTATCCTATTAGAACTGTGGAAAACAGCAACCATAAGATCAAAAAGAAACCAGCACTTCAAATAAAAGTTACATACTAAAGAGGATTCATGCCTGATTTTAAGCTTCTCCTTCCAGAATTGCTCTTTTAGTCTCTCCTTCAAACAAACTACCAGAATTTCAAACTGAAAATGGCTTCTTTATGAAAGTATTTCACTCTATAGTGTACTTCCTAAGTCTCTTCTCTCAATTATGATTCCACCACTAAATTCTTACTAAACTAAAACTCACAATAACTTCACTCTAAGCTTAAAATGGGATATTCATTGTAAATGGCAATTGCTGGTAAAACTCACTGTATTTTCAACTCAGCAAAACAGAAAATACAAACAAAACAATGAAATGGATATGGGAGCTCAATAAAAATGCTAAACTCGGATTGCACAAGTGATGATACACTAAATGGCAAGGCGTCTATATATAGGCCCAAAATGCAACGATTTCCACTAATGGAGGCATGTGTATTGACAACAAAGTGCCCAGAAATATTCAAAATGACACCTAGCAGGTTTCTAAACCCTTAATCATCAAAAATAAGAGTGAACTGGCATTATTTGGGCCACCAATTCAAGACTTATTCAACTCAGAAAGGAAGAAACGCCACTTACAGTAAAATACCAGTTTTGGCGCTCAAGAGGAAATGAATCATCATTTCAGTGAATTGGTCAAGATACATCTTGCAACACCTCATAACCTTCAGTTGTGTCGCCCTCTTTCCAGCTCTTTGAAATTTTCCTCCAGAATTCCCTGCGTTTCTCTCCCACGCCATTTCACGGGAATGAACTTCTACAGAAATATTTTGTTCTCATTTAAATGTTTACCTCAAATATTTCGATTTCACTATGGCTTTTATTTTAAATAAAAGGGCTCGATTCTCCTTTGTTGAGATTTATTATTTTCTCAATAATTTTAGAGATCAATTTATTTCTCTATAGTCCATTTATAATATTTACTCCAAGTAAAAGATTTAAATCTTTTAATTTTTCACTTTAGAGTTTTAAAATATTAAACTATATATTTTTACTATAGAAATAATTCACTTCACATAGGTTAAAGATAAATATTTAATTTATCTCGAAATTATTTAATTTCCAAAGTTGTGAGATTAATCAATTAGGAAATTATATATTTTATTATATAAATATTATTATAGTTTTAAACATATAAAACATATATATATATATATATATATATATATTAATATAACTATAATAATATTTTATATAATCTGTAATATATAATTACATATATATTTATATATTTAACAATTATAAAAATATCATGAGCCAGTCAGCAACCCGATATATAAATAAATATATTTATACATTTTTACGTAAAGTCATCAAGCAATAATAATATTATATTATTAATATCCACAAATAATAGGTAGCATGTGTATATATATACACATATATACTCATATATACCTCAGTGCATACATATGTGTATGTACACCATGTCGACACATACGTATGAGCATATCCATTTGCCTATCATACGTCTGTAACAATATGTTTATACATATGGATACGTGTACATAATGTATACATGTGTATACATACCCACTCAACCTATACACATATATCACTCACATTTTCCATGCTAGGATCACAGTATAGTAAGCCTGATAAATAAACAATCATCACTCATAAAGCACAAAGAAGTAAACCAAACTCCTAAAGCTTATGGATGACTTATCAAGACCAACATATATATCTTAGCTTACTCAGTCTAAGGAACGTGTGTGTGTGTATGCTCAAATGGTTCTCGTTACTATTTACCCGACCAAGCTCCTCTCCCGAGTGATATTTCTCCTCTGCTTGGAGGAATGGTCCTCATACTTGCATCCACCATCATAAACTCACGACAATCAAATGTTCACAACAATAGTAGTATATATAAACTTCACAAGATATATCACATGATTCATCAACCTCATAATGCATATTTTCACCATGAATAACATCAATCGAAAAAACATAAAATGAGACAATCATTAATGTACAATACTCATATTGATAACAAGGCGCAACATATCTTATTCATTCACAGAATTGTCTTTTACAATCACTTATTCCCTATGCAATAATGATATCTTAGGAGTTATACAATTGGGGTGTAACAATTCAAGCATAGGGGTCACAACTTCATTATTTCTTGCAGGTTGAAGATAAAATCAGCTATTTTCTCTCCAATGCCTTTTGAAGGATCAAATGAAGGCCATTTTCAGTGTTGTTTGAGGTTCTTCGTTCAGGTGGCACAGAGGAATAATATTTTATGCTTCATATTTTCAACACGTTCTTGCCAGGGATTCATCAAATTGAGGATTGAAGGAGGTGATTTTCTTGAGGATTAGACAAAGGCAGTTTATAACTTCTATCTTCTCACCCTCACATTTCTTCTATCCTTGTCTTAGGTTTTCTCTTGCATGTCCAAGTAAATGACAGTTTTTCACATTTCTAGTCAATCTGGGTTTGTTCAACACAACGTTCTCTTCAAAACCCATGTGCCGAAATTTTTCAAGAAAATTGCCTCATTGCTTCTCTTTTTGAAGTACTATGTTTTTTTTCTGAAGATTCTTTTGCATTATAAATTTGAGTCAAAATTTCGAAAAATGAAGAATCTGGGTTTGATTAGCACATTGAAATTTTTCATAAAAATCGCCCCTCAACAGGGTATTTTTCGCCACATTAGTAGCTATTTTTAGCTTTCCAGAAAAGTTCTCAGAACATATCCATGTTTACAGTCAACAAGCTAGTTTTTTAGTATGCAGTTCATTGAAGCTAAATTCAAGACCAAATCAGTCTTAATTCATGATTTCATCAAAATGACTAACACAAATTTGCATCAAGTGGATCCAGAGGTTAACTTGAACTCTTTTGAGGTAGACCAAACCACACTTCAGAACATTGAGGAATCTAGCTTACTTGAAGTGGCTTCATTTCCCATCTCAGCACAGTGTATAGAGTTCGTAATTGCTTGTGTAAGGCATTACAACCCTACTGCACGAGAAATTCAATCAGTGGATGGGCGAATGATATGTAGTCTCAAGCCCAAAGACATCAAGAAATGCTTTGGTATTCCTCCGAGTACAACTAATTTGGTCATATTTATGGAGAAGTGTGAAAACACGTTCAATTCTTAAAAGGAAAAATGTGAGAAGGATGGCATAGAGATGGCTCAAATAGAAAAGAATTGATTTGCCAAAGAATGTAGGTCGTGGAGAGTTCAGAGATGAATATGCAGTAATGATCACCCTACTCAACCATGTCACCGTTCAAGCGGATGCCAACAAGTTTCAACCTTGGATGTATTACATCATGGCTCAACTTGTCAATAATAAGGAACATTATGATTGGGCTTCCTTGATTAGTGACATCCACAAACAAATGACCAATTTCTTGGTTGCTGACAAATTCCACATGTGTTCATACCTTGTGTATCTGATAGCCTTCCAAGGCCAGTTTAGAGGGTTGAATACTATGGGAATTCGAAGTGTACAAAAAGTTCATTAGTATTACTCTCAGCCTGAATTCACACAAGCGGAGGGATACTTCAAGCAGGTGCATGAATCATTCATAATGTACATAGTGAGGAATCTTGAGAGTGAGCTACATGTGTGTATTTCAGTAGAAGCCAAATTGGTGATCGTAGATTCGGTAGATTGGTTCATCTAGTTCCCTACTTTTACCTACATCTGTGTGTATTGATACTCTAGTCACCCAGTCATGTTACCCCGTTATCCATCGGATAAGGTGGTCTTCATGGAATTTCTATGGTAGTTGTAGTACGAAGTCCACTCCTATCTGTGAAACAAACACAAGACAACTGCCACTTTTCCATTTCAGATGGGGATTTACAGGTGCAGGTCAACAGTTGATTCCAAGGCAATGAGCCATGAGATGACATTTAACCTTAAGTATCTCATTGAAAGATGCTCATATGACCCTTGGGGTCACTTTTCAGCACGCCTTTGTGGTCGTTCTTCACACAAACCTTCTATCGAAGACTATTGGTCCAACAGTGAGGATGAGTTTGAGGTACAAAGGCGCAACTACAGTAGGTTCACCCTTTCACAGATTGTTCATTTCATGCCAGAGGATGTGGAAGCGTTATCAGATGATGATGAGGATGTCACACTTCCTCAATTCTTCAAAGATCAAGTTGACACGCAACCGCTTCCAGCTCTTGATTGGTACGCCAGAGAGAGCACATCTGTTAAGGAAAGAACAAGCAGGGTTGTGAGAAACAACATACTTTATTTGGATACCAAGAGGACAAGAAAGGAAACCATGCCAAACACAGAGCCGCCACCGATTATTACTTCACTTCCTTCCACGTCAAAATCAAAGCCTAGAAAAAAGACATGGAGTAACCTTCGTAAAGGAAACAGGTTCTCAGGACATACAAGGGGAAAAGCACCAATTGTTGATATAGACCAACAAGAACATGTAGAGATGGCCACAGATATAGTTGAGAATGTGCCAGAAACAAAAGCAAGGCCTTCCATCCCATCACCACCACAACAGTCTCTTGTTCACATAAATTTGGAGCCAGATTTGCCACCATGTAGCAATGCTTTAACGCATTCTCACTCATTAGGAGTTCCTAGGGCTAGCTCCAATCCTTCCAGCGAGATTAGTTGAGATTCATCTTGGCTTGAGAATCTCCTGGATAGGAAGAGGAGGCAACCATCCTATCAACTGAACTTTGCGGAATTTGATCATATCTATCAAGACATGCCAAATAAAAAGTGCAAGAAGCAAGTTCATGTTGAAAGGAACACTGACAAGGAGATTATCATTGGAACCGCTACACCACTAGAGGATAAAAACTTGGACAAAGTAGAAGTTGATGACTTCACTTTGATAAAGGTCAACCTTGGTAAAAGCACACACCAAGCAAATGTGGATTTCCACGAAGTTGCAACAGAAAACATAAAGGAGAGAGTGATAAAGGATGGTGAAGATAAAGCAGCCCTCAAGGCTGAGAACCATCAGCTTCGCCAGTATATCTCCAACCTTATGCACAACACTGAAAATGTCACCGCCTTGCTCCCACAGATGTTAGAGTTGCCAGCAAAACAAAATCAGCTAAGTCAGCCGGTAGTATATGGGAAGCGCCTGAAAGACTGGGAAGAAGAATTCATCACAAGGGGCCGCTTCATACTTTCAGAGTTGTATTAATTGAGGTACAATGCCCACGAACTTCACCCACAGATTCAGGAGTCTCAGCAAGACATAGCGGTTAACAAAGCACAGAATGAGATCATGATCTCTCACTTGAGGACAGCATATGACTCAGTACTACAGAAGAGGATAAGGATGCAATTTTCACTTGGAAAGAGCAACAAATCTTCAAGGTTAAAACGCATGAAACAATTTTTGCAGAGTTAATTGAGAGCAGAGAAAAGGTGACAAGTGCACTCATGTTCCTGAGAACTTTCGTGTCAAAAGTCCCTTGCCAGTATCAGCATGAGGATGGTGTATACATCAAGCTCGCCGACGTACATTTAGAGTTTACAAAACTCATCCATAGCATTTTCAGCAATGATTCAACCGGCTATAGGTTGAGTCAACTTGCAGCCATGTCAGCACAATTTGATGAAGTGGCCAAGAGTGGAAGAGAACTGGAGAGTCGAATCACAGATGGTGAAGAGATGCTACGAAGACATCGAGTACTTTAGAGGAGTATCAGTGCCCCAGATGGAGATGCAATTAACATCTTCTTGGAGGAGTTGGTTGCTCAAAGACACAGCCAGTGAACTACTAGTTATTGGGTGTTCCACCTTTCCAAGATAGGCATCAAACACAACAGTTAACATGATGTCTCTTTCCAAGTTAACTCGCTGTCCTTCCTTTTGAGCATGTCTATTTTGGAGTCACCTATGTGCATTTAGAGTTAGATTTCAGTTAACTGATGTTGGTTATCAATTGACTCTCATATCAAATAAGACTTGCATGTTGCAAAGTCCAATCAGTTTAGTTTAGATTCAGTTAACTGAGGTAGTTTTTCCAGTTAACTATTAAATTGCATACATTTAGACTTAATAATAAATCTTGCATGCTTGCGAGACTGATGTTAACGCAAGGAGATTTTAGGGTTCCCTACTCCTTCGAGCTTCTATAAATAAGAGCAAGATTGCTCATTATTTCTTTAACGTTTGTTGTGATAACAAATTGCTATGCCCACCTTGCCATGCAATATTGTTATTCTGTATTGGTTCACTTTGTATAAAGCTAGTTTGATCGTCTATTGGGTGTATATCACTATGCAATTTGTTGTCCCAGATTTATTGTTGTTTTAATATTTTTTCTTTCATATCAACACCTCGGACAGAGTATTTTACCTCCTTGGGAATTTAGAGATGAAGATTATCGTTTAATGTTTGTTTCCAATAATCTACTTTCAACCTACACCTCGAATAGAGTATTTTACCTCTTTGGGAATCCTGAGATCTAGCTTGTCGTTTCATGTTGTTTCCAGTAACCTTCCTTTTAGCCTACACCTCGGATAAAGTTTTCCACCTCCTTGGGAATCCTGAGAACTAGCTTACCGTTTCATGTTGTCTCCAATAACCTTTATTTCAGCCTACACCTCAGATAGAGTGTTCCACCTCCTTGGGAATCCTGAGATAGAGTTTATCGTCAACCATTCCCAATTGCTCCTAATTCCTCTTGCTCTGTTTTTCTAGAGGAGATAGGCTAGTTTTAGCATTAGCCTAGTTGTACTTAAGATCTACGGAAACCAGAGAAAACCTTAGATGTAATGTATTTGGTTTTATAACCTTGTGCCTCTACCAACTGAGTCAAAAAGATAGGAACTTAGATTACTTTACTTTTTACGTATATCAACAAAAGAGGGAGCTTCCCCTCCTAATTTGAAGAGCAGCTAATAATGTGCATAGCTTTCCGTTTCCAATATGCACTCTAGAGGTGCAAATTGAAACACCAACAACAACATTAGTAAAATATTAATTAAATAACTTTATAACTCACCCAAGTTGTAGAAAGTATTGCAACATCATTCGAATCCAATTTTGACCACACCATGATAAAATTGAAGCAGTAGAAAGATGATTGAAATCAACTTGGTGACTTTCTAAAAATAGCCTGCTCCTCCAAGAAGTTTGGAGAGCACCAAAAAGATCAAAAATCGATTCTGAAAGCATCTAAGGGCTCCACCTAACCAACTGAACTCAAACCCAAGAATAATTGCTCTACAAAACTAATCAAATGCTTCTCCAAGAATGTTGGAGTTCTCCCTAACTAACCAGTTAGCCTTCAAAAGACTTGGAAACTGGCTAAATGTGCATGAATTGGCTAAGTGCCAAAAGGGGACATTACAATATGGTAATGCCAATTTCCAACACTATCTCCAAAATTGGTATTCAATGTTCATCTTCTCTTTATTTCACTGAGTTGTCCTCCCCTTGGGTGACAATTTGTATTTCTACCCAAATAATCTCATGAGTGTTTCCCACTTCACTTTGCCTACTTTAGTTATGCTTTCATTATTTATATCTCTAACCTCTTAGTAATTTTTTTAGTGTTTCTTACCACCCTCATACTTATTATAATTGGATGTAACTTTGAATTCCATTCACCTACTTTTGATCCGTAATTTATCATGTTTTTGCTTGCTAGAATTAAAATCAGAGTGTATACTATTACTACTTGAATTATAATTCAATGACAAGTTGACAACAGATTTGAAAGAATTGTGTTATAATTGGCATGTACAGTTGCTGGAATGAAAACATGAATCAAATGAAAACCAAACAAAAACGCAAGAAATTTTAACTTAGAAACTCCAGGGTTAGGAAAAATAACTCGAAAGTGTCAACTTATAACTTCCCAAAATCCCTTCCTTCACTTGAGAAATTACAATAAGCCAATTATGTAACATTCTTACAAAAATTAACTATTGCCACACTTCTTTCAACTCTCTATTACCTCACTTCTCTCAACTTAAAAACAATTGAATTCAAATCTACTCTTCCTAAATTACAATTAGGATATTTCCTTTCTTTTTAGCAAGTGTTGGAGGTGTCCTTTCATGCATTAAAAGACCCCCAACCATAGAGAATTGAAAAAGACGATTTATTGTAAGTTACTTGAATTGGTGTTGAATTTGGGAGAAACCATTGTTGTCATTAAGACAACCATCAATCTTGCATGAGTAATTCCTATTGACATAAATGGAACTATCAGTTTGCAATGAAAATCATCCCCGTGGTGTTTTTACCATACAACAATACTTTACTTTTTGCTGACCTCAATAGAATCCTTAGTTGTTTGTTCCCACAAAACCTTTCTTTTTTAAAAGATGTGCAAGCATCCATCCCACTTTCTCCTTTGTGTTCACTTTTCTTGTCTGTGTTTTGCAACCTACAAAGAATCTTGTGAATCTCTTCTTCCTTCTCTTACCTTTCTCTACAACACAATGCCCTCCTCTAACTCACCTTGTGCATCCAATGCAAAGTCTTCAATGGAGGATAGTAACTTCACATATTCCTCCTCATCTAGAAGGAAAGGTTCATAAAAGTACAAGCTTACATAACTGAGAGGTAAATACATTCTTTTCAAAGAGGGAAAAATAAACATGAAAGCATTCTCTTTAACTTGATCTAAAATGGGAAATGGCTCATACCTTTGAGATTTAATTGAAGCCTCTCTTTTCTCATCTAGAGATATGCTTTGTTACCCACCTTGATAGTGTGCTCTTGATAATGTTATCATACCTTTCTTTGTACTTGCATTGAAGCTTTGACAGATTTGCTTGATCCTAGCCATGAATTTGGCCACCCTTGACACCTTTAAATCTACTTCTCCTTCCTTTTCTATTTATATGTGAAATCAAGTGGGTTAATAGGCGAATGACCCAAACATGCTTCAAAAGTTGACTTGTCAGTAGATGTACAAACTACCCTATTCTAGGAATACTAAATATATGCCAACAATGCTTGGATATTTGGTTGTACTTGTTGGTGCTCAAACTTGTAGGTTCCTAAATCCCTAAAGCTAGGGCTTTTCTTGAGCGCCAAGGGTGTCAAACTCAAGACAAAAGATCACAATCTTATGATTAAGTAGGGCAACTATGAAACAATTTACTAAGGTGGGTAAGGCCTTTGACTTTAGGCTCTATCATGCCAAGGGAGTCTTCCTTGAGGTGTTGACTTAGATATAACAATAAGAAATGGACATGAATCCTAAAACAAACCATACCTAATGCATTATACACTCCTATTTGTTTGTCACTAAGTGCCTATATGCTGATTTGACAATGCAAGGCTTTGCACCTCCATAAAATAGATAAACAACCATGTAAAGTGTTTGAAAGTGTAGCTTTAATAACCCCTAATGATCTTGTGCACATCTAAACATTGGAAGTAAATGAAGCAGAATCAACACAATGTGAAGTGAAGTTTAATTTTTAGTTGTTTTGAATGTATTGGTGCAATGGGAGGTTGGGCAAGAAGTAGACAGGTGCCTATATCTACCAAGGCAATAGAGTCTTAAGTTTTATAAACCAAAAGATGCAATGATTGAAAGCCACTCTCTAATACCCTAATGAAGATACTAATAGACACTATCCATTCTAATTCCATGCATAGGTTATGTTGTACCCCAAAATTAAAATTTTTGTTACACTTAGATATTTTGAAGAAATGAGTAAAAGTCTTGTCAAATCAGTCAAAAAGGTCAAAATTTGGGTGTGCAGGTCTTGCATGAGGGGTTAAAACGCTAAATTTTCAAAATCTGACGATCTGGGTTTGCTAAGAGCAACTTAATCTACAAAACCCAGATCTCAGTTTTTCATCCCTAAATTTTAGGAAAACTGCTATTATTAGAAATTTTCTAAAATTAGTAACATTTTCTGGGTTTTTCTGGATTTCTCTCGAAACGGATACTGGCAAAATTTTCTAAAAATAGAAAGTTGGTCCGACAGGGTCCGAACTGATTTTGATTGGCTCAAAATGCGTCCATATCAGGCTGGTGCAGTCAAAATCTTAAAATAATCAGTTTTGCCCTACTGGGTCTATTCTGCTTTTCAGAAGCATATCTGGAGCTCTGAGATCATCAATGGAGGTCATCCGACTGCCAGGCGTCAGTTTCAGCACTTAAACTTCCAGCAGAGGGTGAAAAGATGAACATGCACGAGGAATGAGGAAGAAAGTTGAAAAGTCATGAAAATTTTCTAACACTGCTGAGTTTGGGCGCCCCTGTTGAAGAAAGGCGCCCACCTTTTTAGGGCATCAAATGTCAGTTTTAGGGTTTCAAGCCTCCAGTCAAACTTCCTCACTTTTCTGTCAGCTTCGCAGTGGATTCAGCGGTGCAGTTATCAGATCATTCAGTCATCCGGAATTCAGCGCCGAACGGGAGGTTTCAAACTGAAATCAATGTGAAGAATTTGGAAAAGATTACAAAATTGACTAAGTGTTGAAATTTTGGGCGCCCCTGTTGAAGAAGGGCGCCCAACCTTTTGGAGGGGTAAATTCAACAGCCATGATCCAAAAGTATGCTCAATCTTTTCAGATTCCGCCCAGCTTCACGATGCCTATCTTCGTCAGCATTTTCAACTGGTCGTATTCCGGCAAATTCAAATCAAAGACGAAGGTTCAGAGTGAAGGTTTCAAACTTGTAGTTGAAAATTATGAAAAATGGTTAAGTCTGGGAAGAATGGGCACCCCAATTGAAGAAGGGCGCCCAAGTTTTCAAGGAGCTAAATGAATGAATTTGCAGGCAAGCGTCTAACGAAGTTTCTTCGCAGTTGATCCAGCTTTCCAACGAGATACCCTGTACGTCGATCAGAGTTCGCAGTCACCAGATACGAGGAGCTAAACAGGGAGTCCGACAAAGGCTGAGAACCAAAATTCAGAAGCAAACACAAAAATCAAAAAATAAATCTAAGTCTGGGTAAAGTGGGCGCCCCCAGTCAAGAAGGGCGCCCAAACTTTTGGAAGCCTTAAACTCACTTTTGGGCAAAGTTCATTCCAGAAGACCCCTCTTCATTCTTCGTCAACTTCGCGATGAGTATAATATCCAGTCAATCCGACGCCCGGAGCTCTAGATCCGATGAGAGCTTCTGCAGAAGAGGATTTAATGAAGAAATTTGAAGATCAGAAAAATGGCTATCTCTGGGAGAAATGGGCGCCCCTGGAAGGAAAAGGCTCCCATGAATTCGGAGGTCAAGATGAAGTCGTTCGCCAAAGATGCCTCCAGGACTTCTTTCTCAGTTTCAGTCAGGCTCCGCCGTGAACCATTCAGCTCGCCTGTCGGGTTAATCTGTCAACAGGAATCAGAGGCGAAGTAGCATGTCAAAATGAAGAAAAGTTGAAAATGTTAAAATTTTGACTAACATTGGAAGAAGTAGGCGCCCCTGTTGAAGAAAGGCGCCCAAATGTTCATGCCTTAGAATATTTTTCGAAGTTTTCAAAATTTCAAAAGATTGCAAGAGGAGAAGGATGGCGTCCAAATTCAAAGAGACTGAGATTTAGGGTTTTGAAAATAAAAGCAAAAAGAAAGCAAAACCTAAATCAAACCCTAAGTCTATTTAACATCATTCTTTCATGTATTTTTCATTATTTTTGCAGGTAGCATCCAGAGGAGAAAGTTGGAGCAGCAAGTTTGAAGAATATTTGTGATTCAAGAATCCATAGTTGCTGGTTTTACATCAGATTTTTCATACCAGCAAGCATAAACCCTTGCTTTTTCAAGCTTTTTGTTCCAGAAGATCAAATTTTTCAAGTAGAAGGCCAAGGCTTTCCTTTTTTCAGTCATCTGGGTCTTTTTGCCTTAATCTTCTGAAGAATTTTTCAAGAACTTCATCGAGTTGCAGCAAGTGCTTTTATCTTGCATGTCAGTGAAAACCTCAGTGCATTCAAATTTCAACCATCTGGGTCCTTTCCAATTAGTCTTCTGAAGAAAATATCGCAGCTTTTTTCAAGAAAGTTCAAAATCTAGGGTTGGCTGCTTTTTCGATCAAACGTCAGGGTTTTGCAAATCCAATCAACTGGGTCCATTTCTAATCTTGTTCTGAACAAAACCCAGATGCCAGCTTTTTTCGGGAAAATTGAAGAAATTAGGGTTTGCTGCTTTTTCAGGCAAAATTCAAAATTTTCAAAAACGGACGATCTGGGTTGTCTTGCATCGATGTTCAAAAACCCATATCTCAGAAAAATTTCTCAAAAATTTGTCCGTTGGAGCACAAAAAATCAGCATTCTAAAAATAGACAAGACTTGTCTGAACCAAGGCGAGTTTACAGTCATTCTTCGAGTTTTCTAAAATGGAGTACACTCCTAATGTTTTCAAGTCCGAATCAGCTCTCTTTCACAATTATATCAAAACAGCTGAGACAGACTGCATCATGTCAAGCCGGTGTTCGATCTACATGCCTTGGAGAGAGCAGGCAACACTTCAATCAAGAACCTGGGACATCTGGACTCCTCGCAGCATCAATTCATATTCCGAGCCTTGAGTTCGTAATGGCTTGCATTAAGCATTACGCTACTAGGGAGATCGATTCGTGACGGTGGGTGATTTGCGTCTAAAGCGATATGGTGAAAGGTGTTTTTCCATTCCCCGTGGCTGAAAGCGTAACTCTTTCAAGGGATGAATGCGAAAGGATGTGGAATATGCATAAAGATAAATATAGCAAGAAGATTGCACAGAGATGGATGAAAGAAAAACATAAAACATTGCCCAAGAATGTCGGGCGAGGGGAGTTCAAGGACGAGGTTGCCATCATCATCACTTTGCTCAACAGGGTCACTGGCTCGGAAGATGCCACCAAGTTCCAACCTTGGATGTTTTATGCCATACCTCACATCATGAAGAAGACCGAGTTCTATGATTGGCCTACTTTGATTAGTGACTGCCTACACCAAATATAATACTTCCATTTCATGTATTCCACATGGTGTCATACCTAGTCTACCTGGTGGCCTATCAAGGTCAATTCAGAGGGTTGAACACCGAGGGATCGTTGAGCGTACAACACATATATAACTATTATCCCCAGTTGGAATTCACAAAGTCGTTGCACCACTACAAAAGGGTGAACGAGGCATTCTTGATGTACACAGTGCGGGACTTAGACAACGAATTGCACGTCCGCATCTCTTCAGTTGCCAGGGCAGCAATGGCGGAGTGGGCGGATTGGTTTATACAGTTTTCCTACCTTTACCTATCTCAGGGTCTATGGTTATTCAGGTGCCCCGCTATGTTGCCAAGGTATACATCAGATGAGGTCATCTTCATGGAATTCTTGAGGCAGGCTCACGGTGTCCACACAGTCTTGAGGAATAGAAAGAAACCCTCTCTTCACTTTCCATTAGGGTTGGGTATTTATACATGCAGGACTGCTGCAGATGCCAGGACAATTGGAGAAGAGTTAGATAAATTCGGCCTCAAATCTTACAGCGAGAGACGATCATTTGATCCTCATGGTGTCTACGCTGGCCGATTGGAGAAGAACTATAATCACATAGCCGCACTTGAAGATTTTTGGGCTAATTGTGCAGATGAGTTTGAAGTGCGAAGGCGTAGTTACAGCAGGCTAACTCTCCATCAGATGAAAGACTGCTTAAATGAAGATATAGAAGGGCTCTCTGATGATGACGAAGATGTGCTTCTCCCGATGTACACTCAGAAACGAATCGAGGATCAGCCCTTACCACAAGTTAATTGGGCAAACAAGGAATCTCTTTCAGTCGAAGACAGAACAAGACAAGTCATTGAGCATAGTAAGGTTTTCTTAGTGCTTAAAAGGAAGAACTCCATTCCAGTAGCAGAGCCGCCAAGGATAATTCCCTCTTCTTCCAGAGCACAGTTGAAGGGAAAGGGTAAAAGTCAGTCTCAAGATGGCGTCAAAGGTTGTAGATCAAATAAAAATGTAAAAAGAAGGTTGGATTTCTCAGGCATAGTCATACAGGAGCAGCCCTACAGTTGATTCAGAAGTTCCTCCTGACGCCCGTACCTCAGAATGAAGCAGAGGAGCCACCTTCAACACATTTGTACCTTTGACGGGTTCTTCCATTCACATTGATCTTGATATCGAAGATGATGAAGAGATTGCAATAGTACCTCCTAAGGAAGTTAGTAAAGATACTACTGTGTCTTGGCTTGAGAACTCCTTAGGAAGGGTTAGGAGAAGGCCTTCATATCAAGTGAGTGTTGATGATCTCAATAATATCTATCAGGAACCTCCTAAGAAGAAGGCAAAGAAGCAAGTTCACTTTGATAGGAATCCTAATAACGAGATAGTCATAGAGACTGCAGTGCCCCCAGAAGATAAGAATAGGGATGAGATAAATATGGATGATTTCGTCATGGTCAAGGCTAATCTCGAAAGAAATACCAGACATGCAGATTTGAGTCTCTTCAAAGTTGTATCCAAAAACCTTCAAGAAAGAGTGCTTAAAGATGGAGAAGACAAGGCAGCCCTCAAGGCTGAAAATCAGCAGCTCGGGCTTTTCATTTCTAACCTTGTTCGTGGTTCTTCACAAACAACCCAGTTGCTGCCCCAGGTCTTGGAGACACCAGCTGATCACCATCAGTTAAGACAGCTGGTCATATGTGGGAAAGAGATTCAGGAGTGGATCGAGAGCTTCATTGTCAGAGGAAGGGAGATCTTGGCACAAATGTTCCAGTTAAGGGAAGGTGCTCATAAGCTACATCAAAGTATCCAAGGATTTGAACAGACACTAGCTGAAGTAAGACCGAGACATGAGATTATCATTGCTGATTTAGACACGGCTTACAGTTCAGCAGTTTCAAGAGAACACAAGAAACAAATCCTTGCCTGGAGGGAGCGTCACGTTTTCAAAATTAAAACCTATGAGAGGATATCTGAAGAGAATTCATCACCTACAGACAAAGGGTGGTTGAAGCTCTTCTTTTCATCAGCGAATTCGTCATAGAGATCCCCTCTCAGTACAGTCTTGAAGACGGTTCTTACGTCGGACTTGAGGAGGTGCAAAATCAGTTCTAGAGTGTTGTTCACAGTTGCAATCCAGTTGGCGGAAGGATAGGCCATATTTCAGTGATGTCAGCAAAGTTCGATAAAGCGGCCAATGAGGTTGAAGATTTCCTAAGATCTATTGCAGATGCTGAAGATATTCTTGAAAAGCGGTGTTTTGCTGTTGATGGCATAGATGCACCGAACCGGGACACAATCTCTAACTTCCTAGTGGATGTGATCGAGCTTTAAAGCAGCTTTCTTCTAGAAGCTTTCTTTCTCTTTCTTTCTATTCTTGGAATAATCCTTATCCATTCTTTGAGGATAGAAAGAAGATAAGATGTAATAGTTGGCGTTTCCCGCTTTTCTGCTTTCTAGGGTTTCTTCTTTCTAGATTTAGTAATAAAGCTTGCTTGCTGAGCAAGCCCTAGATTGTGAAAGCAAGGAGATTTTAGGGTTCCCTACTCCTCTGCTTCTCTATAAATAAGAGCCTTTGCTCATTTATTTTCTTTAACCGTGCTAGTGAGAACAAAACGCTGAGCCTATTGTGCCTTCTATTTGTTGCTCAAGTATTGTTCATTTGTGTTGTGATAAGCAAATTGTTGAGCCTCTTTAGCCAACAAGGAGTTAGTGTGATTGCTGTTTTCTATTGTGTTAAGAATAAGTTTGCAAGCCTCTTTAGCTGCAATTTCTTGTTCAAGGCATGTTAAAGTGAGCTTTGTTTCAGAGATTTGAGTAATAAAATCATGAGCCTCTTTTGCCTTGGTCCAAAATCTCAGATTTCGTTATCTATGTTCTACTTTTATGATCTTTATTTCAGCTTGCAGTGAAGTGTGTAGGTGTTCGTTGAAAGAGAGATTATTGAAGTATTTTTGTCAGAAAATCTACCTTGTTAATTTCTAACTTCTCTTGCTCTGCTATTACTTGAGAGGTTAGGAGCGTCTTTAGTTTAAGTTAGTCGTAGTTGAACTTCTTATCAGAAAATCTCAGCTGCGGCGTTTGTGTTTAAAAACCTTGTGCTCTAAGCTGATCAAAAAGATAGGCAACTTAGTTTTAGTTTACTTTCTTTCAAACACCATCAGCAAGAGGGAGCTTCCCCTCCTAATTTGAAGAGCAGTTTATCTGTGCATAGCTGTCCGTTTTCAAATCCGCATTCCAGAGGTGCGAATTTAAACGCCAACAGGTTAGTTTATATGCATGCAAGTAAGAAAATAAATGAAATTACAAAACATCCAACTGAACATCACTAAGTTATCCATGAGTTGACAAATATTTCTTGTATTGATCTAATAAGATACCTTGCAAAAACATTACAAAGGATTTTATTATCGTCCAAATGACAAACTAGTTAAAACTGCAATGTCCCCTTTTTAGACCTATGTTTTTCAATGGCCGTTTACCTATTTTTGAAGTCTCATAAGCTACTCAAAGGCGTTTTTAGGGTTTCCAAAATTCTTGGAGGTATCTCATCATCTTTTTGGGAGGTTGTTGCAGGAGTTTTCCAAAGGGGTTTCCGGGTCTTTCTAGGTTTTCTGAGATCCTTGGTTGATAGTCACTGCTATTTTTAGCAATGTCTATTTTTAGTACTTACTATTTTTAGTAAGTCGCAACTACATCTCAAAATGTTCTTATTTTGAGATTGGACTTACTATTTTTAGCAAGTATTATTTTTGAAAGTGGTTTTGGTAGCCCTTCAATGCAGGGCTACTATTTCTAATGGTGGTGGCCGTTGCAGTGGTTGGCATCTTGATACATTTAGCAATTGGCTTCTCCACCATCATTGGAGTTCGTAAATGGAAAGGTTTGCAACTTAAGATAATTTTATAATATTAAAGACACCTTTTGACCCCCACGCCTGGGATGAATGACTTAAGTTATTTTTAAAAGGTGGACTTGAGCTTGGATGCCAAGATGGGAGACTTAAGTTGTTTTAAAAGTAAATTTTATGCAAAAACCAAGGTGAATGCCAAAGTGAAGAGATTAACTGAATTTTATAAAGTATTTTATTCTTCAAATGTGGTGTCCCATTTTGGGAGGGAAAAGCAAATTCAAACTTCTAGGTCTCAAAAGCTATATAATGCCCTCACTTGCTCTCATTTGGATATGCTAATATGATGTTATGAAGTGCTGCCAAAATGCAGAGTGATCTCCTTAGGCTTTGAGAACGAAATACCTCTAAGTTGACTTCAGTTTCAAGATTGAAAGATATCTCCTAGGTGAACAATGTTGTAGCTCCATCTCAGAGGTTGTAGTTGTGCTTATTTTGGTGATGGCTATCTCATTTCTTTCAATTCTTGCTAGTTTTGATGTCTTCTAGATATATTTTTGGTGTGTGTGTGATGATTTGCAGCTTTCTGAAATATTCCCCTTAACTTTTTTCCCCAAAATTAGACACACAAATCAGCAACCAAACACTGATTAGCGTTAGCTCCAAAAATGCAAATCAGCAAAGAAGATAACTCTAACCAAGAATGTTCACCAAGATCCCAATGTGGGCGAGGTGATAGCATATGGTCAGAGGATCGTTAGGCATAAACAGAGCTGAAAGTGCAATTCATTTGCTGATGCAGGCATCCACAAGCAGTGGGAATACTCCACTTATTCAGTGGGTGAGTTTACAACAATTATTAGGCGGCAAGCCAGCCTTTAAATCCACTCTTCCACTTATTACCGTGGGGGGAATACTATCCACACAACCACTTATTTTGTGGGGGGAATTTACAATCAAGAAAGATGTTTATTCTAAAACTCAACCACTCAATTGTGCGAGTGTAATCAAGTATAAATTGCAGCAATAAAATGAAATAGTTGTTAGTACTACTAACTAGCTTTACAATGAATAGAAATAGCTGCAAATAAGAGAGATAAGCTTCTAGAATGTTCTTTATCCACACTCGCGGTAAACCATCCAGGGGTTACATATATGAAAGATTAATCATAAGATTTTGCAGCTAATTAAATGATTGGAACAGTACTACTGTTTACAGTCTTACAATGATAAACAACTGCAATTTTCAAGTGTTATTACAATCTTTACAAAGCACAATGAAATAGAAGATTTTTCCACTTGATATCCTCTCAATTAATGAAGCTTAAAACCAAAATCAGAATACTGAAGCAAACTGATATAAAAATCAGCAATCTGGAAATGATTATCAGCAAACTGAAAACACATAAAAATAATCACAACTCCTTCACAATACCTCCAGAAGATGAAATATAGCTTGCAAAAGCTCTTGAGAAGGTTGGCGCCCAATTCACAATGATAAAATAGCATCTAAACTCAACCATTAATTTATGCACGAATCCCAATGCTCTCCAAAAAGGTACGGCCTCCTTGCAAGGGCGATTTTGCTTAATAAAATCTGAAACTTGGAATTAAATTTTGATAACCTCCAAATATGGTCGCCTCTATTATAGAAATGCAATGATCAAATACCCAGAACCAAATAAAATTCATACTAAAAGCTGTATACAAAAATCACTTTCAGCCATGATAAACCAGCAACATAAAAACTGGAAATATCTCACCAAAACTCCACAATAATGCTCAATATGTACTTCTGGATGAAGCACACTCTCAATCCACCACCTAGGGAACCATAGTTGCAGGCCCGAAGAATGGAGTAAATTTGCTAAGCTTTCCCTTAGCCGGATTCTGGATTCATTCCAGCAGCGTAACTTTGCTCTCCAAAAATATGCATAATCAACTCTTCAAACAGCAGCAATATATAAACTTCAATTGGAAAATGAAGCAACAAGAACTCTTCAAATTCCAAGAAGTTGAATCACTTCAACTTCCAAAAAGGATGCCACCTTTTTGCATTTTACTTTTTGAAATAATATAATATTACTCAACCTCCTTTTCACTTTGCAACAATAAAGCATTTAATAAATTATTAAATGCACAATTGACCCCCTTAATGGCCCCTCTTTTAAAACAACATGAAGTTATTACTCCTAGGCGTGGGGTACAACTGAGAAACATGAAATTTGACTAAGTATAAAAACTCAGTCCATGGAGATAACCAAAACCAATGCCAATACTGAAACTGATGGATAGCAAGATGACTTGAGTTGAGCTGCTGATGATGCTACTGCAAATTTAGACTTACTAAAAATAGCCAACTGCTATAAATAGTAAGTTCACATCAAAACAATAGATAGCCAAACTGAACACTAACCTGCAAAGGATTGAACTGTTGCTAGACAGATACTGCCAAAAGATAGACTTGCTAAAAATAGCAACTGCTATAAATAGTAAGTCTGCACAACATCCTCTAAACGCCAACTGAGCAATATCTGAAAGAGGAAACCCTAATTTTCCACCTCAGCTTAGCCTACGGATTTCCGGAAATAAGCTAAATCCTATTGAAGAGTGTAGGCCCAAAATGGGGACATTACACTTTGGAGGCATTTTTGGAGTGTTAAATCATATTTGGGTGTTGCTGGTTTATACCTAGCTGAACCACCTTTTTGCTCACGCTGTCCAGAGGAGCTCTTATCATTTTGTGGGCATTGGTTCTTTGCTTTCCCCATGCCTGGGCGCCACCTTGCTCCAAGTTTGGAGATTTTTGAATGAGAAATGGATTTTTCAAAGCTAGGTGACCTATCTAGGGTGACTGTACCATCCAACTAGGGGTGTTTGGAGTTTCCTTGCTGCTGTTCAGTTCCTTTGGTGGCTACTTACTATCTTGCTTTGGATGCCTAGGATTGCTTTATCATTAGCAAGTGATTTGGTGAGTATCAGAGGAGTTATGCTCAATTGAAGGTTGTTGGTTGGGGTTTTTGACCTGCTGTTCATGCATATCAGACTGTTGTCTAGTGTATCAAACTTGTTGCAGCAACTTACGAGACCTTCTATTGACCTCTGGTGGCCCTATCTTGAGGTATACTTGTTCTAGTTTGAAGGGGGAGTTCTTATTCTTCATTATAGCTTCTTGGGAGGGTGTTTACTTCATATTTCTATCATTTTACCTCTCATAACAACAGTATCTAATGGTCTGAAATGATTATGTTGAGCTCATTGTAACACCATTGGTAGTACCATTGGTGAATGCTCTTGTATTTACATTTGATACTCACCCCACTGAACAAATGGTTGCCCCTGATGAATAAGTGGTTGAGCTTTACTTTATGTACTTGTTACTTCCGCTAAGTAAGTTGACGAGTTCTTGCTTGCTTTCGTGTTATGCCCATTGAACAAGCAAAAGCTGGTCGGCTTTCCACCAAGTGCTTTCCTTTCTTGTATTCTCGTTCAATAAGCGGATGTTTACTTTCACACACTTGGTTTTGATTACTCACCCCACTGAAGAAGTGGTAGCATAGAAGATTTCTAATATTATAAGCCAACCATCGTATTCTCTCACCTTGTCCACATCGAGATCTAGGAGATCAGAAAATGGAAGGTGTTTATTTCTAGTTAGCTTGTCTTATCAGTAAAGCAAGATCCCCTTTCACCATATGCTCTCACCTTATGCTCTCACCTTGCCCACATCAAGACCTAGATGATTAGAAAGTGGAGGGTTGCTTATTCAGTTGATTATGTTTGCATTTTAGCTAACGTTAACAAGTGAAATTTGTGGAAAAAATTGGGGCAGTTATTATAGTGGTATCAAAGCTAGTTTTCTTGCCAACCCATGGGAACTCAATAAAAACTCAGAGTTATGACAATGGATTTCAACGGAGTTGAAAATCAGATCAAAATAAGTTATGAACAAGAGGCTATCCAACTCTTTAAAGAGTACCAAAGCATTCCTGACAGGTTTAGAAATATGGTTTCTTTTGACTCTTTCTTGGGTGTTGTTGTAATATTGAGACTTGAAAAAATGGGCATGGTTAGGTACATCAGAAGAACAATGAAAGAAAAATCTGAACTTGCCAATGAACAAGAGTCAGAGAAAGAAGAAGCACTTGTGTGTGGTTTGCAGCCAACAAGTAAGCATGAGGAAGGAAAAAATCAATCAACATGCATTGATGACGGGACTCTAAGTGTTAAAGAATATGAAGGTACAAGCGAAGAGCACATGCCAGTTCAAGATGACTGTGAGATTGAAGGAAAATCACATATCGAAACTGCAAATGAAGAACACCTAAAGTTTGAGGAAGATACCACCATGGAGATTGTCAAACCTTCCATGATGGATCAGTTTCAAGGAGGTATGAATTCGTTGGTTATTCCTCTAGGGGAACCCAATATTGTTTCATCACCCTTACGTTGTCTTGGCAAGGAATCAGGTGGCTTGGATGACATTGAGTTGGATGTTGTTCATACATATGATGGTAGTCCAAAAAGTCTAGTATGTAGTGAACAAAGAGGTTTGGTTAGGACTGATTTGATATCACAATATATGGAGGTGAACGACTATCATGATGCTAGTACCAGGGAGTTGAAGAGTGACTTATTCACAGGGACATCTGATCATGAGGAGTACAGTGATCACATCTTCCTTGAGCTGAGCAATCAGCCCTTTAGCACATGGGATCCGGGTGTATTGGAACCTAAGCATAATAAGGATCCTACGTGGAATGAATTTCCCTTTGACCCGGATGATTTGAGATCAAATCATGAGAATGTGTCAAAATTGGTGATTGCTAATCTTCCCTGGTTGCTTGATAATGAATGCATAAGTGGGGTTGAGGGTGTAGTTTCCACATGGGAAGTATTGGATCATGGTGACTTCAACATCTTTGACATTAAGGTGTTAACAAAACATGGTTTGCTAGCTGCTTGAAATTTCATTACAGCAACAAGGAAAGGAGATTTCAGGCTTGTTACTTATGAAGCTCTGAAGAAAGAAGGACCAAAACATGATATCTACATGTTTGACAATCCATCCCTTAGGTTGAATGATGCCTTATCTTACACTAATCCTTTTTGACGATTGGGTTTGAAGACAACAATTGTTCCATGCTCCATAGTTGATGATGCTTTCATGGACGGGCTGCAAGAGATTACCAAAGGAGTCACAAACTTCCATGGTGAGCAAGATGTTATGAATGGCATTTGGAGTTGTGATATACATCTTTCTAGGTATGTTGAAGGTCATTTTTGGTTGGGTATCCATGCTTGGGGTTCTAAACATGGATTGACGGAGCTTATTGGATATGGTAAGAAAGATCCTTAGAGGGATAAGGATCAAATTTTCAAAATTTATAATGTTGTTCCTTCTCTTACTAGCCACTTGGTGATTCCAATTTCTCATCTACAAATAGATTGGAAAGAGGTTTTCCGTCCCCAGGATCATATGCATGGACAAATTGTTGTTGTTACCTCTCTTCGCAGCCATCTTATGAGTCCATTTATGTCTCCACCAATGGATTGGAGAGAGATTTTGGGCAAAGATTGGCTCTATGGTGAGTTGATGACACTTGAGAGGACTTTCCTAGCCATGGACATGAGCAGAGGTGCCATTTTGGCTGATGTTTTTCAGTGTTGCTGCAGCTGTTCTTCTTCTTGGGTGCAGATTTTTCATAAATCAGAACTCAAGTTGACCATTTCAAACTTCGAGAGCTGTAGGTATGCTTGTTTTCAGCCCATTCAGTTCCCTAGCAAGATTGACTTGTCTTAGATGATGGGAATGTTGATTTTGGGCAATCAGAATCCATGTGGGAGGAGTGTACAAGGACCAAACAGTTGCTATTCTAATCCATTCACTTGTACTTATGATTGGGGCAGCAGATTAATTTTCAATTATGTCTTCGATGATGAACTGCAGGAAGGTGAGAATGATGAAGTTGGCATTAACTTTCTCAACTTCACCTATAGGGTGCCACTAGGTTTTGATCGTGGAGAGCAATTCTCCAAGGAGTTGGCTAAGATTTTGTTGAGTTTGATTGCTCTTCTTATGAGGGAACTTCATGAGATTACATTTGCAGGAACCCAACAGAGCAATGTTCCTATTTGGTGGAGCTACAAATTTCTTAGGGTTATTTCAGATCCTGGAGTCATGTTGAGTTTCATTTAGAATCAATCAGTGCATCGCTTGCAATTGCTTGAAATCAAGCAATCTCGAGGAGGAAGGACTGTAATGTCCCCTTTTTAGCTCTATGTTTTTCAGTGGTCGTTAGCCTATTTCCGGAGTCCTTAGGCTACTTGGAGGCATTTTTAGGGATTCCAAGATTCTTGGAGGTTACTAGTCAACTTTTCAGGGGGTTGTTGCAGGAGTTTTCCAAAGGGGTTTTTGGATCTTTATGGGTTTTTTGAGCTCCTTGGTGGGCAATCACTGCTATTTTTAGCAGTGTCTATTTTTAGTACTTACTATTTTTAGTAAGACACAACTGCATTTTAGAATGTGCTTATTTTGAGATTGGACACACTTATTATTTTTAGCAATATGCTATTTTTAGTAAGTACCAATATTCTACAGGGACGCGTCACCCCCAAAAAACCTCACATTTCCTAGATGGGGACGTCTCGGAGACTTGGGGACTTGGGGGGGACATCCCCCCACCAGCCCACCACCAGTGCCACCATCCCCAAATGAACCTTTAACTTAGGAAACTAACCACCCAACATCGTAATAACAAATATATCTTATGATATGGCAAATGGAAGTCTGGTACAAGTCTGAAACTATGCTGCAGCAGTCTAGATAGCGAGATAGATGATTCAAGAAACTTCACCTAGCTACCTCCAACATGCCAAAATGATCACCAACTACATTAGCACCCAAACAATAGTGCCAACTCACACCAAAAATCATGAAAAGAGTGTATCACTGTTCTGGAAAGGTATATCAGACATCTGCAGGTCGGAAACTACAGTTGCACCAGGTAGCAACAATGGTTGACCCCTAAGAAAGCAATCCAAACTCCACACTCAACACTCTTGGAATTTGAAAAGGAATCACACCAAAATGTAATGCTAAAACACATCAAAATAGTCCATATTGGAAAACCCAAACTGAAACTTCAAATCAACTCCAATGGTGATTCTTGGTTGGAATGACACCACAATCTAGCTAGGGAATATCTAGCAATTCCAAAACTAGAAATCTATAAGGGATTTTGTCCTCAAAGATTGAAGAGAACCAAAGCCATTTCAGCAACATAATATTATCATTCTTCAACACATCCAAATGAGCCCTCAACACCTCCTTTTATAGGTTTTTTCGTTGCTTTCTTGAAAAAGCGTTTTTTGCTTTTTCACTATTCTTTTGAAAAATAGTTTTTTGCTTTTTCTGTCGTTTTTTCAAAAAAGTGTTTTTTTTCTTCTTCACTGCTTTTCTTTTTTTTGTTCTGAGAAAACACTTTTTGCTTTAAATTAAATAATTTATTATGTGCAACATTTAATCACCTTTCCAATGAGTTATTAGACTAAGTTGTCCTTTAATTATTTCTCAACATTAGACAACATTAGTGAAATATTAATTAAATCATAGTTTGCAGACTCTTCGAACTCACCGCGGACTCGGGAGTCCGTGGCCTAGCCGAGTCGACTCGCCATGGACTCGGGAGTCGAGTCCAGGAGAGTCCTGGGTCGGGACTCCCGAGTCCAGCTCCGGCCGAGTCCTGAGGTCGGACTCGGGAGTCCCGACCCAGGACTCTCCTGCGCGGCTGAGTCTTAAAATGGGTTAAAAACCCATGTTTCTTTTTATTTTTTTTTCATTTTAACACTCTCAATTGTGAAAAACAGGTCTGCAAATTGATTTGGGGTTGATTGAAGCAAGGAGAACGAACTAAAAAGATCAAAATAGAGCCAGGTAAGTGATCTAACAATTCTTTTTTTTTTGTTTTCTTGTATTCAAAATCAAAAAATAAAGAAAAATAAGGGGAAATGCTGATAAATTTTTTTCTATTTTCCTTAATAGCCTAATTCTTACTGTTTCTAGCTTGGTTTTGCATTATTTTTCTTTTGCAAATGTTTGAAACTTTGAATCACATTTATTTACTGATTTTTTAGCAAACCCTAGCTGATATTTTTTTCCATGTTGAACTTGAAACAGCAATGTCGTCTTCAAATCCAAAGGGAATGAAAAAAGACCCTGCATGGAAGTATGGAATTCCAGGAAATAAAAAAGGTGAAGTGACATGTAATGAATGCCAGAAATGGGTGACAGGAAGAATAAACAGATTAAAATACCACCTTGCTAGAATACCTGGGCAAAATGTGGAGGGATGCAAGAATACTACTCCTGAGATTATTAGAGAGTTGAAGGCCCTTCTTGCTGAATATGAGCTTAAAAAAGAGGAAAGACAAAAAATAAAGGATGCTCTAGCAACAGCGATGAGTGGATCCCAATCCCATTCTACACCATCTATGCCCCATGGTTCTGCAAGTCCAAGCTTTCGTCCTCCACATTCATCTTTTGGTGAGAGTCCTGATGGTTTCTTTTCTACTGCTAGTGCTAGTCAATGTCCTTCATCAGGACCAAATTATTTTATTCCACGTAATGTTCCAAGAGCACAACCTTCACTTGAAGGTACCGGTTGGAATAAGGAAAAGCATCAAGAAGCTAGGATGGCTGTTGCAAACTTTTGGTACTACAATAATCTACCTTTCAATGTTGCAAATAGCCCATATTGGGAAGGTTTGGTGAACACCCTTACAGTTACAGGAAAGGTGTTTAAGACCCCATCATCTAGAGATTTGAGTGGGCCATTGCTAGAGGAAGCCATAAAGAATACACGGCTTGTGGTTGATGAGCAAAAGAAATTTTGGCGAAGAAAAGGTTGCAGCATTTTATCTGATGGGTGGACAGATGGACGAAATAGAACTCTCTTTAACTTTTTAGTGGCCTCTAATGGTGGATTGGTGTTTCTAAAATCAATAGATGCCTCCCATGAAGTTAAAAATGTTGAGACTTTATGCAATCTATTAGATGGGGTGGTCTAGGAGGTTGGAGTAGATAGTGTTGTCCAAATCATCACGAACAACGCAGCTGCATATGTAGCTGCAGGTAGACTACTTATGGAGAGGTATCCCACAATTGCATGGTCTCTGTGTGCTGCACATTGCTTAGACCTATTGCTAGAGGACATTGGGAAGATTTCATGGGTCAAAAGAGTGGTTGAAGATGCAAAAAGTGATACATAATTTATCTACAACCATACTTGGGTGCTTTCTTTGATGAGGAAATTCACAAATGGCAAGGACCTTGTGCGACCTGGAGTGACACGATTTTCTAGCCACTTCCTCACATCGCAAAGCATTCTTGGTGCCATTGGTCATCTCAAGCAAATGTTCGTGTCCGATGCTTGGAAGGAGTCCTCATTTTCCAATAGACCTGAAGGGGAGAGGATTGTTGCCATAGTTTTTTATGAGACATTCATCAAAAATGGAGAGGAGTTGATGGGGGTAAGTAGCAATCACACAAAAAAAAATTATACTTGATAATCTATTTGCTGTTTTTATTTTTTGAGGGGTTAATTTTGTTATAGTTTAACATTTGTTTTCATTTTTTTAGGTGACAGAACCTTTGGTGAGGGTTCTTCATATGGTGGATGGAGATGGCATGCCAATGGGTTTCATCTATGAGGCCATGGATAGGGCCAAAGAGGCCATATCACGTTACTATGGCGGCAACAAAAGGAAATATGAAATCATATGGTGCATCATTGATCGAAGATGGACACACCAACTCCACCAGCCGATTCATGCCTTTGCCTACTTCTTGAATCCGAAGTTCTACTTCTCGGACACATTTAAGGCGGATGAGGAGGTCATGGAAGGTCTTGTCATGTGCATTGATAGGATGGTGCCTGATCATGAGCTGAGAGATAAAGTGCTTGATGAGTTGGAGGTGAGATTTGTTACATCTTATTTATGAATTTGCAATGTTGAGCCTTGACTATCTATGAATTTTCTATATTTGATTTACTTTTTCTTTTATCTATACAAGGTCTACAAGGGTGCAGAGGGGAGACTCTTTTCCTCCCAGCAAGCAATTGAAAGGAGAGGAAAACAACCAGGTAAAAAATGAAATTAGAAACTTGATTCTTACATATAGATTGTTTACTTTATTCTTATTTCTTAATACTTATATTTTTTAAACATGTTTTTGTAGATCTATGGTGGGAGAACTATGGTGCTAGCACACCAAATCTTCAAAAGCTAGCCATACGTGTTTTGTCACAGCCATGCAGTGCTTCTGGGTGTGAACACAATTAGAGTTTATTTGAGAACATTCACACAAAGAAGAGGAACAGGTTGACTCAGCAGTGCCTAAATGATTTAGTTTTTGTTCAGTACAACCTTCGCCTTCGAACTAGAAAGGTGGAGGGTGTTTCACACGAGTCCATCGACTTGGATGACATTGATCCATATGGTGAATGGACTATTGATGAACAAAATGATGAGGCTGATGTCTTCCTTACTGATGAGGATCTTGCTGAATTAGAGAGAGCAGCAGCAGAAGACGAAGAAGCAGCAAGATTGGATGCCATGGAGGACGACGAAGACACATTTGAATATCATGTTTCCCCTGCTCGATCTCCTAGTCCTCGTTCGGATACTATAGCACGGGCACCTTCTAGTTCTAGGCCTCCAAAATTGAGTACCATTGGGAGGGGAAAGAGGAAGATGTAGATTACATGTGGTTGTTAATATTTTCCTCTTTTTGACATGATTATATGTAAACATTTATAAACTTATGATGCTGTTATACATTAAAACTATGAGTATTTGATGACTATGAAGGATGAAATTTCAATTATTGAGTGTTTGATGATCATATGACATGTGTAATCTTTGAATTATGAGTGTTTGATAATCAAATTAGGCTCTTATGTTCTCTAAATGCATTAATTTGTTCTCTAAATGCATTAATTGGTTTTTTTTTTTGCCGAGTCCTAGCCAAGTCTTTTCCCGAGTCCGAGTCATATTTTTGGGCTGCCAAGTTCGCAGCGAGTCCGAGTTTGCAAACTATGATTTCAACTTTCACAGCATTTTTTCTCCCATCTTGTAATCGGTCAAAACATTTGATGGTATAATCTTCTAATGCTCTCAAAAAGTACACCAAGCAGGTTGACTTTGACTCCATTCTACTTTGAATAGTCTTGTACTGGACTCTCTTGTGTTCCACTTTTGTGGACAACGTGTTGGTCCAAGCATTCTTTTTTTTTAGCAGGCGTAGATTATCAGATCTAAATCCTTCTTGGCAATTGATGTCTCTTCTAATTCACCTTCAGATTTTGCTTGTGAAGCTTTAAGATGTCCTATCTACAAAGATAGCATATGTACGTCAATTTCTGAAACAGGGATTTGGCTGATATCGATTGGGCATTTTTTCTTCCACAACCAAGCATCTACTTTCTCTCTTTCTGCTTGGTTCTTTGCCTCTTGCTTTGTGGGGTATTATCATTTCCTCTACACACAAAACTGCTGATCCACAAACAACGAGATAAGCTTCCTGTACACTGCCATGCTGAGTTAGCAAATGATAACATGCAATCATCCTACTGTGTTCTTTAACAGATATGCAAAGAAGCGACAGCATATTTACAGCAGTATATATCAGCAATCACATTCGAGGTTGTTTTACAGCAAATGCATTTCTTAATGTAAAAAATCACTTTGTCAAATGTTTTACACAATTTTTTAACACCTCTGAACTTGGGTTCTCTTGGAAGTGACTATGCACAACCTAGGTTCTGACAGGGTATGACCCTCCGCCCTGGGTACAGGTACACAGGGTATCCAGGTTGGAGGTTAATGCCCTGGCCATCCCATACAGGGTCCAACTCCCATTCATTCATACAACAGGACCCAAAAGGACATATCCCTAGGGTACCTAGGGTGGCAATGCCATACTATGGCTGTCCTGTATGGGCTGCTACTCCCACTTCCATTTGGTCCTGCAATGGGACCCAAAACACAAGAACTCAGTAACATGGCATAAGACTCAACAGATATTTCCTTTATTAGGAGTGTCTATTCTACAATAGCTATGACAATACACATTGATTGTTAATTTTCCCCAATTGGGAAGCTGGCCACATTCTAATAGGGTAAGACTCAACGGTTTGTTACACCCTTACTGAAATTTCAAATGAAAAGATGTCACATTCTGATTTTTGAGCCATCTTGATTTTGTTTTTATTAGGGCCATCAGGGTTTAGTTATGAGCAAGTATGATATATATGCAAGGTTAAAACTCTATTAGTTCCTCATTCAGTTTGCAGCAGTTTTCTAACACCAGATAAAGGCAGCAGAAGACCAGGGAATGAAGACAGATTGCAGCAGAAAAGGTCAGCCAGCAGCAAGAACTTAAAGGGCCAATAAGTGGCATAAGTCATCAAAATGTGAGAACAGGCTGGCAAAGTAAATAAAAAGAGGCAACCAGACTTGTTGGATGGCTAACTCAGCCCAAAGTTCTGCTTCATACCCAGGCACACATTTGGAGTGGCTTTGCCATATTCTCTTTCCATCTGTAGTATTGAAGTTGGCTTGTGTGGCAAATATTTTTTCCTAGCTCAAGCATATGAAAATTTCACCTTGGCTTAAGTGTCTAATTTTTCTTCCTTGGTTTGAGCAAACAAAAATTCCACCCAGATTTGGAAACAGGTAGCAACTTGACTTAAAATCTCCACTTCATGATTTAGGCACACATTTGTATATTTTTAGCCATCCAACAATTTTGCCTAGGATCATAACTTGGGTGCAATGACACTTAAGTTTCCACCAACCTGCTTTGGGAGTGGCTTTTACACATAAGATTTCTGCCAAAGTCAAAGGAAGTGATGAAGTGTCTAAGGCGCACACCCAGCTCAGTTTCCCCACTCAACATCTCTGCCAGTACAATTTTGACGTGGTTAGAGCATTCAAAACCTCCACCCAATATGTGAAAGTCAATCAATGCCACTAACAACTGCGCCTATGATAAGTTGCTGGCATAATTTCCTATTGAGTGCACCATTTGCACAAGTCATCCATGTTGGCATTGAAAAAAGGTAGTGCCAAATGAAAATAGTTGGTCTTGAAAGAAAAAAGACAAGATTAAAACACTAAAATTTTAAGATTTTTCTCTATATATGCAAGTTCAGATTTCAACATCTTTTCTAAGTCTATTCTAGTCATGATATATTTCCAGCAAAGGAGGAGTGCCTATTTTTAGGCAGTTACATTTTTATTGGTTGTTTAGGATTAGATTTGCTTTAAGGTTTTTTTCTTTCCATCTTTTCAGCAACTTTCAAGCATTTCGCTTTAATGTTTGTTTTTTAGTTTTTGGGATTAAAAAATGATTATTTTAAATTTCTCAAGGATTGCGCATTTGTAACATATATTGAGCACATAAACTCTTGAAAATGATGTTTGAAGCTACAGTTGCTCTGCAAAAGCTCATGTGTAACCTATGTTTGTAATATCATGGATAAGATGATATCATGTGTCACCTATGTGTTGCTATTCCTTCAATCCAGGTTTGTGCTGAATAGCTAGCCTCTATTTTAGCCAGTCAGAAGTTGTTGTTTGTGTTTAGATTAGCATTTTTTACTTTCAAATATTGGGAAATTTTATTTATAGGACATGGCTGTTAATATGTAGTACCTATATCCTTGGAAAAAACTTAGGCAAGTAGTTATTTCGTTTATGTAAACCACCCCTTAGTGAATCTTGTATAGTATGAATATCTATATATCTTGTCTATAGTTTTTAATCTAGGTTCAATTTAGCTTGGGTTGAGGTTAATTTAGATCTTATGGAGCTTCCCCTCTGAATATGAAGAGAGATTTTACCTCACACACTATTCCATTTGTGTTGTCTTGCAAAAGAAAAATTAAAATACTAAAAAAAATTTGTGACTGTATTGGAGAATGAGATATGAAAAGCTGTTCTTTCTATGGGAAAATCAATCTTATTGCCTTTGATTGAAATCATTCCATCCTAGCTAATAAGATCTCCACCAAATCATGGAGGAAGGCAAGACTTCTTGATCTTATCTTTAGGCCTCACAATCAAACAACTTCAAGTGAAGGAAGTTCTTCACCTCCAATTCCCGAACTCAGAAATATTTTGTGTTAGACAAAGAACCTCTTCAAAGTTTCAAATAATGGAGGACAACACGCATAATAATCGTGATAGTCCACCTTCACTTAATTGAAATATTTTCAGCATCAAACAAATAACTTTAAAGTTTCAAACAATGTGGAACAACACCCATAATAATCGTGATGGTCCACCTCCACCTCCTCTACTATGGGGAGCTAGCATTGTTCCTTTGGCACTTGCAAAGCACAATGATTTTCCACATGGTTCAAGAAAAAAATTACATAGTTTCATGGTGATTGCATGCAACACCATGATGAGCACATTGCTGCCTTCACCATAGCATGCAATATTCAAGGAGTAGCTCACGAAGATGTCATAGTGCAACTTTTTTTAAAGACTTCGGTTGGAGGTGCCACAAAATGGTTCCACCATCTTGCTGCAAGTCCAATCACCAATTGGGAGATCATGCATGAGAATTTCTTGTCATGTTTTAAGCCTATTGAGCATGACCATGTACTTTTTGCCTAGCTCTCAAAATGCAAGGAAAGAAAATAATAAGGCCATGAGAGAGTTTCTCACATATTCAGCTGTCTTGTTGCCAATATCAATGCTACTTTGAAGCCTTAACAAGATATCCTCCTAAGCTTTTTTATCAACACACTTCCATCAGAAATTGCCTTCATGATCAAATGCAATGATATTAATAAATTAGACGAAGCTCAAGCACGAGTAGTTAAGCTCAAAGATGACATGATTACTACCAGCCAACTCAAAAAAGATTCCATCAGAACAATGATTCAAAATTCAATAGATACTTTTTTAGATGGTTTCATTTTTATTATTTGTTTAGGACTAGATTTGCTTTTTGGGACTAAAAATGATTATTTGAAAGTCCCGAGAGTTGGCATTCGTAGCATATAAATAAGTGCTTTTAACACAAACTCTAGAAAATGATGGTTGAAACTATGCTTATGTTGCCAAAGCTATTTTGGAACTTGTGTTAGTAATTTCATGGATTAAACTGAATGTGAATTCTAAATGTCAAGCTTTGTATTGATGTCATTTTATTCATCTAGGTTGTATCTTTGCAAGAAAACTAACTATTTAATTCATGGAATCATGTGTCACCTATGTGTCGTTATTCATTTAATCTATGTTGCCCTTAATAGTCAATCTTTATTTTAGCCGATTAGAAGGTGTTGTTTATATGTTTAGATTAGCAATTTATTGTTTTCAAGTATGCGCAAATCTCATTTGCAAGGCATAGCTGTTAATAGTCTAGTTCATGTATTTGAGGCAAAAACTTAGGCCAGTAGTCATTTTTTTTATGCAAAACTCCCCCAGTGAATCATGTATAGTGTGAATATCTATATATCTTGTTGTTTAAAGTCTAGGGTCAATTTAGCTTAGTTTAAGATTAGTTTAAATTTCAGGAAACTTCCCCTCCAAATTTTATGAGAGATTTTACCTCACACATTGTTCCATTTTTGTTGTCTTTCAAAAGAAAAATTAAAACACCAACATGGTCCATAGGGAAATTTCCCATCTTAGGGGCCTACATTTGACAATAGTTAAAATGATTCACATAGATCACATCTTCACCATTTGTTGAGAAGCTTCCCACATTCTAATATTTTTCTACAATAGAAATCAATACAGAAGATATATTATGATGCTAATCCAATGATTTTATGGTCTAAGACTCTAAACAAAGGGATAAAAATCTAGTTATTTCTTATTTTCTATAAGCTAACTCCAATAATGTATGATTTAATTTTAATGGAAATCCAAAAACTTTTAGAAACTTACATGGAGCATTATAAAATTAAAATGTATATAATAATTTGTAAGAACCTTGACTTTGCAATAATACAAAGTGTAATATGATGAAAAATAGTAAAAACAATACACACCTTGACTTGGACATTCTCCACTTTTCCATATCCAATGCATCCATCCCTACATAAAGAAATATGAATGTTTCTGAAATGAAAGACATAGTTGCAAATGTATGCCTGCATCATTATCAAAGAAAATACACATTAGCAAACTAATCCACAAATATTAATTTAAATATGTACAAAAATAATTCATAATATAAGGAAACATTAAAGAAGACATCAAACAAAATCATTTACATAAATGGACATTTAGACCAGGATTTGTGGCAATTGTAATCTTCCTACAACAATGATTTTCTAATAATAGAAGGAATTTCATTCATGTACAAATAGATCCATTATCTCCTCATTCATGGGTCTTGCGGATTAAGCCAATGCGGACAGAGAAAAAATACAAAATGGATCCATCCTCAACGCAGACAATTCAAATTGAAATTTGATGGAGCTGCCCAAGGAAACCCTTGAGAGTCAAGAGTTGGTTGTGTTATAAGAGATTGGAAGAGACAAGTTATTGTGGCTGCCTCCAAAAAACTTATAGAGGGAGATTCTATGATGATAATAAGCTCTAAAAAATAGCCATTCAACAAGCTGGAAACTCAACAGTATATTGGGGCAAATTTGGTAAAAGCTTGCATCACTAAATTCTTTCAAAGTACAACATTGCTATAAGGAAGGCATCCAATTTGCAAACAAGTTGACCAACTTTTCCTTTGATTATCTAGAGCCCAAAATTTTAAGCAAAAGTTCATCTGATTGGGGGGATATAGGCCTACCAAAAAAAAATTAAAGCAACTACCAAGAGAGAAATACTCATTGGAAGTCACATTTCTCTCATTTGTGTGGAGAATGAAAAAGGTTACCCAAAGTTAACAAGGACTCTAGCAAGGAATCGTAACTAATCATAGTATGCCAACATGATGGGTTATCAAGAAAGTGTAGCAAATATGATAAATCAGCACTAAAGATAAACGGTTGGAAGATGTGACAATGAAAGTGGAGACAAGTTTAGTATAAAAATCTCCTAGGATTGATCAAGATGACATTAGCCAAAGCACGGATACAAAGTTATAATCCAGCCTAAACCAAGAGGAAATCAATGTAACAAAGAAGCCATTTATGGGAATAATCTACAAAATGAAGCTAAGGATGTGTTGTGTGTAAGGTGATAGGCCCACAAATTAAAATCAACCAAATAGTACAATTGTGTGTACCTTCCTTTCAAACATAATGGACATCATTAGGGACAAAGGCATTGTAGAGACCATTATTGAGGCTTACATTCATGAGATAGTCAAAGCTAGAGGAGGCATTAAAAGGATATGATGCAGAATTTGGTGCTGCAAATGTAGGGGGGCTATTTCCTAGGAATCTCTTGGAAAATTTGGAGGAAGCAAGTGCAATCCTATTGGTGGCCAGATTCAGTCTTGTCAAAGGATCTCTAGGAGAATTCAGAGAGGTGCTAAGAAGTTAGGAGAAGGCTTTATGCAGTTGTTTATTAGAACAAGTGAGCAATGTTTTAAAAGTTAGGGGAAGGCTTTATGTAGTTGTCTATTGGAATGAGTGAATAATGTTGTGAGGCTGACCTCATATCTGCTAAGAAACGTTGTTGCACAGGCCAAGGTGAAAGAAAAGGAAAAGGCGCCCAAGACAAGGCAGGTTGACAACTCCAGTGACAACAACTAAGGATCTTGGTGGGTTTTTTGAAATGTAGTACTAAATCAGTGTATACAAGGGAGATTCAGGGTCCCATATAATCCATGCTTTGTTTGTCTACTTCTAAGTGACAAGAAAGCTTTTGTAAAATTTCATTCAGATATATAAATGGGTGTGATCCCAATGACCATTTTTACATATAAAATAAAAAATATCCATTACAACCAAATCACATCACATCAGAAAAACTTCATATTATAAAAAAAATATTCTCTCACTAACCACCATCCACTTCTCACTACAAAAATGTACACATCATACAAACACCCACTAATAGTTATTCTTTATTTTATATGCTGTTATTGTGCTATAAGCCAATAAGCATGCCAAGAGTAATTACAAAATAGCCATGCCCAAAGCCAAGAAACATCAGCTTCTGGTGCTATTCCTCACAAAGTGCATCTCACCTACTCTTGAGTCTTGCCCATCAGGACTCAAGTGTTTCTGTCTAAAAAGAATTGCTTGTTCCAAATTTGCATTTGATGGCCTTCTTCCCATGCATCTTACAGAATCAATGATGTATTAAAAACAGTCTACAAAATCCATAAACAATTACCTAGATCTGCAAGAAGCTTAAGTTAAGAGACCAAATGTTACGACCATATGATTATGAACTAAAATTTAAAACATGCCTACAATCAGAGAATCTTTCATATGTATACACAAGAAGTTTACAAGATGTCAAGAACAGCTATCTTAGTGTTACTAGCTCAGACTTGCATAACTCCACATTCAATATTCATCAATAAGCACAACTTCCATTGTTCTCACATTCACATTATCATCTATCTTATATTCAAGAAAAGCTCATCGATGCAAAAGCATTGGGAGTGGTGCCCACTAACATTATGTTAACTGTATTTCTCTGAGTCTGTGCTAGTTACCAATCAAGTTGACATTGATAAAATGTATGATGAATTGGTAAAAACGTCAAACCATGGGCTGTAATTTTCTACTGTCGTACAATAATGGCATCCAAATCCAATTATGGAGTATTTAAAAGTGTAACTTACTTTGTTGTGATTCGAGAGCTCTCAGTCACATTATGCCAGGTGTAATGTGACATGACAATTCCACAGAAGAAAACAGTAAGAATACCACTGAGGTGTAAAAGCTGCAGACCACAACATACAGTGAAGGAAGAGCTTATGGAGAGAAATATACCTAGCTAAGAAAAAAAATATGATAGATTCTTTTCACAATAGAAAGATTTTGTTCTAACTGCTCCAGGTTAAAATTACACCTGACTTCTTAACTTCCTAAAGCTGTTAATGCATCAGCTAGTCTCACCTCTGCTAACATATATGACAAATAGGCCATTAATGCCATAAGGGCAATTTCACGATCTGTTGAATGCCTGTATCAAAAATATTAATAACTCTAATAAAGTTGAAAACTCAAGAGAAAAAGAAAAAATCATAATTAAATAGTCTTACCTTCCAAAGTACAAGCTCTTTATAGCATAAGCGGTCAAAAGCCCAGTCTGGAAAGTCCGGAATTGCAAGCTTCAATTCAAAAATAAAATATACTAAAGGAGCACTAAAACTAACCTATATAAAGTTATATTATGTAAAAGAACAGTAAATGAAGCAAATTCAATAAGTACAACAAAAAAATGGGGAACAAAAAAAAAAAAAAATTGCACTCTAAATAGTTCCCAACTTCCAAAAGTATTCAACATTTAACAATCCAAGATAGCAATTTGCTATCCTTATGAGTGCAGAATTCTTTGTAGGATGCTCGAAGTAGTTGCAGGCTAGAGCAACTTGTAGCATCCTCCTCACAAGGCTCAATCAAAACTTAAAGAGAACTTGTCATGTTGATTTTTCCCAAACAATATCAATCAATAATTATAATTTGAAAAAAAAAAAAAAAACCAAAGCCCTTTTGTTGCAGAGAGAAAAAGACAGAATTGCACAAAGTAATGTTCATTGTTAATGCACATAAATAAATTTACTAGGTGTACCTCTGATAAATACAAAAATATCCAATACAAGGATAACATAGATAATTATACCGCAACTCCAAGTATTGTACTAGTGAAAAAAAGGTATAGAAAATCAGCTCCTATGTGTAGTGCTGTCAGGCCCTCAGCTTCTGTGACACTAAACTTTTGAACAGCTCTGAAAAGCACTACAGATGTTGCATCATTCACAACACCCTCCCCAAAAACCAAGCTGTAGAGTAAGGGAGTTTCATCCTGATGTAAAACCTGCATGGACAAACAAACGATGTTAAATAAGCATTATTTAGGACTTCTATTTGTCAAATAATATTATTCAGAGAACATTCCTTTTGTAGACTGAATTGTTCAAAAAAACAGAAGTTAGGCTGAAACTGCAAGATACTTATGCAAACCTGTAAAGTACAAACTGTATCAGTAGATGAGAAGATTGTTCCCAGTGCTGTTAAACAATCATAAACGATAAGGAAATTGTCAAAACGCTAAAAAGAAGGAAATATTGTTATAGAGGAAAATATAGGATGTAAAATGACATGGTAAGTTGATAAGCTAAGCATGCCTACTAACCAAGATAATCACGTATTGTAAGTCCTGAAATGTCCAACTTTGGAAATAACAACCAGCAACCTGCAAAACAGCATATAATTTGTGGCCATAAGATTCCATTCAGTAAAATAAGGTGGTAGTGACTCACATATTAGAATAAGCTGTTTATTTGACTACTTTCTAATCAGAGGTTAGTCCACATGTACAAATAGGAACTTTCCTTCCTATCAACACTTAAAGACAGAGCACACTTGCACTGATTCACCCTAAGAACTAACTTCTGATATTTGTACCTTAGTCATCCTATATCCACTTTTCAGTACCATATTCCATCTGAGGTAGAAGCAAAACATATCTGCTTGAGAACAATTTTGGTATTGAGATAATAAGAAAAAAAAATGATACTAATTCTCAGAAATGTATGTTCTTGTATGTGTGTGCATGTGTGTTAATTCATATGCATACACACACTGCATTTATTTGCATTAACAGCAGATTATATTTTATATATGCAAGTAGACTTTATCTTTTATTTATACACAAAGATAAATACATATAAGCAGTATAAGCATCACATTTGCATTGAAAAGGAAGAAGCCATTCCAAACGAGGATCATTTTCTCAAATGGTAATGTAGGGAAGTTGTAGAGATTGCAAACCACCCAGACAATTTGAATAAAGATGAGAATCTAAGCTTAAGTCATTCATGAGAGCCCATTATACTCAAACCTAGAGGGAGCCCATTGTTACTTGATCAACACGATAATGAACTATCTTAACATGGTATTTAAACTGATAGTTTGGTTGCAATTAATTAATTATCCATATAGGTTTTTTAAGTAGTTGTAACAGATAACTTTTACTTGCTAACTTTTAAACAGCTAGCTCACCATTTATCAGGTAAAAATTAATTAACTTATCCTCTTAAGTTGGACCCACTAGGCATCAGTTGTATGTGATGAACTATTTATATAATGAAGCTCTATAGCTGCAATCAATCACATGATTTCATACTGATGATTGATTGTGTAAAGTGATCCAAAACATTTAAGTTCCGAAATATAGTAGCACATCCACAAGCTTTTCAATCAGTTTCATGGACTGCGGAAGCCTTAAAATCAAAGATATTGTAGATGTATACAACAATTCTACATATAGGACATATTTTCCCACTTTATAAAGAATAGAATCTATAGATTATCTGTCATATCTAACAAGAATGATAAAAATGTGTCTGTACATTCAAAAACTTTCATTCAGTGGAAGCATGTGACAGAGGGATGGATTCCCAATGATTGTAGCAGGAGACCTCAAAAATATGTTAACCTTATTTGATATTAATCTCACTGAAACCCCTTACAACATGGCATAATATACCTGTTGTAATACAACAGAAAGAAACTGCCATGTAATTAGCATGCTTGGTTTGCTTGACAGAGGAAAACTTGATCCTCAGTTACTGCCAATAAATTCTCCGACCATTAACCCTTATTGTTCAATGTAAGTCTATGGCCCACCCAAGAAACATTTTAAATCTGAAAGATGAGTGAATGGAAGATCCAAATAGAGCCAAACGAAAGAAAAATAGTGAGAGAATGTGGACACTATACAGGATTTTCACATGCACAGGATTGTTCAATAACTTAAACTGCTGAAAAACATTTAAATTTGAGACAATACAATAAAGAGCATTTTTCGATAACCTCAATCAGAAACTAACCTGAAGGCAGCTGTACAATTAACAAATGTAAATTCTCAAATATAGATGCAACCAGGCTTACAAGCAGAAGAGGGGAATCTCATAATTCATCTTGATGAAAAATTTACAAATACTGATGACATAAATGATAAATCTTGAACGTATGGCCAAAAAGAGGTGATGATAATCCAAATCATTTTCAGGAATTTACTGAGCATAATAGAAAGTCGGAACCTAATGGAACCATAATTGAAGATGCAGCAGTCGTAACAATCTTTTTATGAAACTAGTTCTGGAATCTCCTGAGTGAATTAAACACAAGAAGAAGATAGGCATGGAATATATTGCACATGGGTTCATACACCAACCTATTACTTGAATAATGGGAGAAGCAGGATTTCTAGATGTACATAAACCCAACCATGCATGTGCATATGAGGAAGAACTATATTATAGATTAAATCAACATTACAAAACATACCTTCAGCTCAAAAAAAAGAGCATTTAACTTGTATAAGGAAGTCAATCCCTTTGCAAAGCTGATCAATTTTACACCAATATCCATTTCCATTTTTCACATGATGTCACACCATATTAAAAGGTTGCACAAACACACATATGGCGTTTGATCCATGCACAGTTGTGCTCCCATCAGCCAGTGTTCTCCATTCAGTGAAGCTCAGCTTACTTTTCTTGTCCTAATGCACTCTTCCATTGCATTTGCATGCTACTTTGTGCCACCGCACAAGCATCAGCAGCCCTTCACACTGATGCGCAGGCACCTATGCAGATTCATGCAACACTTGGCACAATGTGTGCAAGACATAGTGGCCATCAACACTCTTCAGCCACACACATGTCACTTCCACACAACCTCATCTGCACATTACATGTCTGGACAGCCAAACCTTGAAAGCGTAATTGTCAATAGACAGAAGGTCAAATGACAATGGTTATGGAATGTGAATCATTCCTGTAAATGCCTCCTTGTAAAATCTATGTAATTGTATTGTATTTATAGAGGGTTATTCATTCAACTCTCAATTAAATGACATGGAGATGTTGAAGTCTAGGCAAACCAGTTGATGTTTTTCACCCCTTTCTGATCACACAAATCTCCATTCTTAACCTTGCTTTCTGTATTAATTTGATTTGTACCCTATTCATTCTTTCATTAAATAGAAATAGTACCAATTGCTAAAAAAATTCTACACTCAAATGTGTATTGATTAATTCTGCATATATTTTCCACTACATTCTATGATTCTATCTTCATTAGCTAAAGATATGATTGTCCCACCTAGGATCTGGACCATTGGTATCAAAGTAGTGTTTTGCACATGCATGCTCATAAGTGAGCACAACAATAGAAGGAAGGTTGCTTGCTCAGTTCAACTTCAGAGTATCTGGATATACATTAAATATAGCGAAAGCAAGATGGCTGACAATTAGAAACACTCATCTAAAATATCTCCAAACATTAAAAAGATGATTCAAGACACTCTCAAAGCACAACACCAGAGCTCTTTGAGCATATTTGTGAACTCGTGATTCAACTTATGTAATGTCCCCTTCTCAAATGTGATCATTTCAGTTGACCGTTGGCCTATTCCGGAGACCCGTAGGCTACTCGGATGGTGAAATTAGGGTTTCCTAATTTTGAGGAGGTTGTTGCTTGAAGTTTGGAAATCAGATTGCGGATTCTTTCTGGGTTTTCAGAGAGCTTCGCAATGGTATGGTCAGTTTGGCGTTTCGTGCAACTTCATGAATTTACTATTTTTAGTAAATTCTATTTTTGGCAGTGGACAGGTTGGGTTCAGTTCAGTTGGTCTTCTTCTTCAGTTGGTTCAGTTGGCAATATTGTTTTTGGCCCTTGAGTGCATTTTTATGGAGAGATAAGTATTTTCACATTATAATATTATAACGCCCCCCTTGCCTAGCATTATAACTTTATGTTGTTCTTAAAAAGGGGACTTGATGGGTAAGCTCTTCATTGAAAAGATAAATTATATTTTGAAGTCAAATTATGGGTTAAGTGAAATGGACGCCTACTTGAGGAGAGATTGACTTTTATAAAAACGTGAAATATTTCATTAAAGGAAAAAGGACGCCACCTTTTGGAGGGAAAATGTTGAATTCAAAATTAGGGTTTGGGGCGCCCTTCTTGAAGCTTCTAGAAGGCTCTCTTCATGTCTTTATATTCAGGCCTCAGCTCTTCATTTGGGATCTTTTGTCTACTACACCGTTATGCTGCTGAATTGTCTTCAGGCACTCGCTTCGAGGAAAGCACACCTCCTAGCAATGGCTCATCTTCTTGCTTGAAAGATAGCAACTAGTTGAGAGATAGTTTGTAATAGGTTTGTTTTTGCATTTCAGTTGAGTAGTTTACCTTTTGAAGTTCTTGTATGCATTTTCTGTCTTATTTTTGGAGTTGCTGATTATCACAGCTGATTGTAAGAATTGCTCGTATCTATTGAATAAAAAATATTGCAGTTCTGGGTATTGGACCAATCAGATTTCTTGCTAAGGGCGACCAAGTATGCAAAATCTCAGATTTTTATCTTGTGACATGGATTTTATGGAGCAAAATCGCCCCTCCTTGAGGGCCATACATTTCTAAGAGTGCCTTGAATTCCGTGCAAAATAATTGGGAGTCTTTTGGGTTGGTTTCTCAATCACTTAGGGGGTGCCATCATGCTAGGAGTTGAATGCATTTAGTTTCACATGATTTGGGTGAGTTTTGAGTGTTTTGTGAGCATTTTAGTAAGTTGCTGTGTTGCTGGTCTGTGCATTTCCTGTCAAAATCAGTCATATCAGATTTGGGAAAATTTCAGTAGTTGAGTGAGGAGTTAATATTCAAAGGGGTTGAGAGTGTTGGAGAGATAATTATAATTATTGCATCATTGAAAGCTTATAATCTTGTGATTCTGGCAGGTTCTCTAATTCATTGTAAGCTGAACAATAGTACTGTCAGCACTTCTCATTTCTTCTCTTTGAATTTCTTGTACTTCCCACTGAATAAGTGGAAGAGGCTGGCTTGCCGCCTATTTACTTTCAGTTAGTAGTTATAGGGACCCTCTGACCAAATGCTCGCCATCACTCAGCACCATTCTTGGTTAGGGTTACTTCAGTTCATCATGCATTGATCCTCTGACCATATGCTCGTCTGCCCAGACGCATTCTTGGTTAGAGTTCCCTTCCAGTTTGCATCTGCATTAGACCCTCTGACCAATGCTCACACCTTGCCCACATCGGGATCCTGGTGTACATTCTGGTTAGAGTTGCTTCCAGCATCGTTTTGGTTTAGAGCTAACCTTAACGGGTGCATGTTGCTTTGTAACTATCATTGAAAAAACAAAAAAAAATGGGCCGGTTCATTACAACTTAGTCCAGCACCTCAAAACATGTTTTTCCACCTTAGTAGCATTAAAGCCCATTCAAAGTACAAGGCAATCTCAATTTCCCAAAGTTTGAATGCAAAATTGATGTCTCAACAATGGATAACTGAATTCTGCAAATTGAGGCGTACTTCTTTGTCAATTACTTTATTGATGTAGAGAAGATTTCCTTCACAAAATTGAAGTTGTCCATTTCAAAGTCCCATTGGTGGAAAACGCTCAACATGCAACATGAGAAGGATCTCGATTCCATTTGAACTTGGGATTCTTTTGTTAGCACCCTACAAGAGGAATATGTAAAGTGCCTGATTATGATTTTTTGGATTTTGACAGTTACCAGCATTTGAGAATTCTAATTTGTATTGACATAAGCAAATGTTAGAAAAAATGCATATATATTGTTTAATTGGGATAAGTTACCTATATGATTTCATTCAACAATAACAGTTACAAATTGCACATGTAAATCATGACAGCAATGTTAAGGACTGAACATTACAAAAATGCATTAAATAAAAGTAATCTAACCTCTTAAGGGAGAATTGATATATTGAACTTGTTACTTGTGGTAGCCAGCAAAGAAACTGTCAAACCAATATTATTTCACTATGCTAATACAGTCACTTACAAACTGATACTTATTCACTGCAGACCTGAGTTCCTTAGAAAGGTAATAGCGCCCAATATGCTACTGTAGCATTCATTTACAAACAATATCTTTGATGTGTAGCTCCAGAACTCTCATACGCTCTGCAGCAGCTTCTTATTTCACCTCCTTACACTCACACAACCATGTCTGTGTGCCAAAACAGTACTCCAATCAGTAGTTGGGAAAGTAACATCCAAAGGTAGGGCAGAATTTGAAGGGGTTTAAACCTATAAAATTACTACAATGACTCCTTCCACGACTTACTCTTGTTCTCACAACTCTTTAAGCTCATAGAACAGGTGTTTGATGGGATACAACATTGTTGGCAGACTCGCCGAAAACTCGGCGAGTCGATAAAACTCGCCGATTCAAATGACCTGCAAGTTTCTGCAATGTAAACTCGCCAAGTTTCTAGCGAAAACCCACCAAAATTTTGGAAGTTTTCACCAAAAACTCGCCGTGCACAGCACAAAAGGCCACTGCGTCAAAAAAGGCCCCCAAATGAAAAAAACACTTCTATTTTGCTCTACTCTACATAAAAACCCTTCCCAACAGCAAACACACCATTTATAGTGTTTTGCCATCGAGGAGAGAAGATCAAAAGGGATCTTTTGGTGAATTTTGAAGGAAAATTTTAAGCACAAGTAGGTTTTTTGTTTTTCATTTTTTTATGTTTAAATCATTTTACTTCATTTTGGCTGCAAAATGTTGCATCTAAGTTGGAAAAAAGAAAATCATCATATGCTAAAAAGAAGTAGGATTTTTGCATTTAAATTTCAAAAAATAAGATTCATCACTATTTTTTGTTAATTTTTTTCTATTTTTTTCATTATTTTCACGGTTTTTATACCCAACTTATTTTTTTTATTTTCATCTTTTTTTTTGAAAAAATGTTTACAATGTTTAAATTAGATTAAATTTTACTGATTTAAACTCATTTATATTGATTTAAACCAAATTTAGGCTGATTTTTAATGATTTATGTATAATTTACGTTTTTTTTGTATTTTAAAAATTAATATGTTATGCTTTCACTTTGTATGTATAGGTTAAATACACAATATAATGGTGAATACAGAAGCTTTTGGTTCAAGTTCAGCCTCAAGCTCTGCCCCATTGGTGCTCATGCCACCGTCAATTTCAAGCACTCGGCCTACAAGAGCTAGAGACCTTGCTTGGAAGTATGTCATGCAAGGACCGATGCCTAGATCGATTATTTGCATTTGATGTGAGAAGCTACATCATGGAGGCATAAATCGCCTCAAATACCATCTTGCAGGGATTGGCCTTGTCCTATGCCCATAGAAGAGATAAAAAGAGAGATGAATGCCCTACTTGCAGTTGTCAAAGCAAAAAAATTTTAAAGGGAGAGGGCAAGGGCAGCCATAGCAGCAAGCATAGTTGGTGGTCATGGTCATCAACAAGTAGAATCAAATGAGGAAACCTGTCCTGACATTGTGGGCTCTCTTCATCGTCCACACATCTGAGGCATATCAGCCTCCAAGCCCTCCACTTCTACTTCAAGTAGAGTGCCAGTGCCTACACCTACACGCACACCACAGTTTTTTGTGTCCAAAAACACACTCGGAGCACAACCGTCATTGGAAGCTATAGAGTGAAATAGGGAAGTGCATGAACATGCCGACATGGCATGTGCTAATTTTTGGTATTTCAACAACATTCCTTTCAATGTGGCGAGTGGTCCTTATTGGGACAATTTGGTTATTGCATTGACAATTGCAGGAAAAGGCTCCAAGGTGCCTTCTTGTAGAAACTTGAGTGGGAGGTTAGTTAATGTAAATCTTATGCTAAGTTGTACTTATAAGTTTTAAAAAATTATGTTACATTTAAGCTATTTTTTGTTTAAAAATTAAAATTTTGTACTTAATTTTACTTTGTACTTGTAGGTTGCTCACAAATGCAACTAAAAGGGCAATGCAAGTAGTGGAAGAGAAAAAGAAAGAATGAAAAAAATATGGCTGCATTATTCTTTCAAAGTGGTGGACGAATGGGAAAAACCGCATTATCCTTAATTTTTTGATTGCTTCAAAAGGCGAAGTTTTTTTGAAATCGGTGGATGACTCCAACAAAGTCAAAAATGCAGAAACATTGTCTCTAATATTGGAGGAAGTTGTCATGAAGGTGGGCATAGAAAATGTGGTGCAAATCATCACTGATAATGCAGCAACATATGTGGGGACTGGGAGATTGCTCCAGGACAGACATAGGACAGTTTTTTGGTCACCTTGTGCAGCATTTTTCCTTGACCTTCTTTTGGAGGACATAGGAAAACTTGATTGGGTGACATCGGTTGTAGATGATGCAAGAAGCATCACAAAATTCATCTATAATCATGTAATGTCCCCATTTTGGCCATATACTCTTCTTTTGGATTTAGCCTATTTCCAGAAATCCGTAGGCTAAGCTGAAGTAGAAAACTAGGGTTTCCTCTTTCAGATTTTGTTCAATTGGCGTTCAGAGGATGTTGTGCAGACTTACTATTTATAGCAGTTTGCTATTTTTAGCAAGTCTATCTTTTGGCAGTATCTATCTAGCAATTCAATCCTTTGCAAGATGGTTTTGAAGTTAACTTACTATTTTGGCATTTGCTATTTTTAGTAAGTTCAATCATCATCAACTTGGAATTTGGTATTTGTCAGTTTGCTATTTTTAGCAATTCATCAGTTATGGGCATTGTTTTTGGTTATCTCCTTGGACTGAGTTTCAGACTTAGTCAATTTTTCATGTCTTGAAGTTGTACCCCACGCCTAGGCTTGATGACTTCAAGTTGTTTTAAAGAAGGGGACTTAAAGGGGTCAAGTGAGCATTTAATTATTTAATAAATGCTTTATTGTTGCAATATGAAATGGATGCCTAAAGGGAAGTTGAATGATATTTTATTATTTCAAAAAGTAAAAGGCAAAAAGGTGGCGTCCCTTTTGGAAGTTGAAGTGATTCAACTTCTTGGAATTTGAAGAGTTCTTGTTGCTTCATTTGCCAACAAACTTATATATTGCTGCTGTTTGAAGAGCTGATTATCCAATATTTTTATGCTAATGTTATGCTATCGAAATGACAACTTGTTTAATACTTCGAGGGATGCTTACCTCCTAGTTCCAATCCAATTTCGTGTTTGAAATACAACACCTAGTTGGTCATTTGCTGCTTCTCAAATCAGACTAGCAGATTGAGCTCAATAGTTGAAGATTTTGATGAAATTTCCAGTTTTGAAGTTGCTGATATAGTCACAGCTGAAAGTGGTTTTTGCATACAGCTTTTGGAGTGAATTTAATTTGCTTGTGGGTACTTTTCCAATCCATTCCTACACCCAAGGCGACCATCTTTGGAGAGTTTCAGATTTTAGTTTTGAGTTTATGATTTTTACTTGTCAAAATCGGCCTTGCTCAAGGCCGTACCATTCTGGAACATTGGGAATTGTGCTAAGAAAATAATACTCATCATTTGCTGCTGTTTCTTCATCATGGAATGGGCGCCTATCTTCCAGGAGATCATTGCAACTGATTTCACGTCATTTGGAGGTAATTTGACCAAGTTATGAGCATTTTATGGTGTTTACAGTTTGCTGATCAAAATTTCCAGAACTCAGATTTTTATATCAGATTGCATTAATTTTCAGTTTGGCCTTTAATTTATCATTGGGAAGTCAAAGAACATTGATAGAATACATTCTTCTCTTCTTGGCTTTATTTCCTATCATTGTAATACTTGTATTTGCAGACTCTTGAATTGTAAGGTTGAGATTTAGTAGTACTAATCCAACCAATGTCATTGCTGCAAATTACTTGTTTAATTTCATATTAATTACCCCTGGATGGTTTACCGCCAGTGTGGAAGAACGAACATTTGATATATCTTTGTACCCACTCTCAAGTGGTGAATCCCCACTCTTAAGTGGATGCCTGCCGCAGCAGACGAAGTGTTTTAATTGTAGTCTTTTCCCCCCACTGTTTGGTGGTAGTGTGGAAATTGTCTTATGGCTGGTTATCCGCCTATTTATTTCAGTTTTCAATTAATAACTCCGTCATATGTTAGCACCTCGCCCTCAATGGGATCTTGAGTGCACATTCTTGACGTTGAGTTTGTTTCATTTCAAGTACTGTTCTTTAGTTTCTCCGCCATATGACAACACCTATCCTTCCTTGGGATTGAGTGTGCATTCTTGGCATTGAGTTCTTTCAAGCTTGGTTTTCAGTTTGATGCTAACGCTAATCCAGTTGGCTATTGCTGGTTTATGTTGTGTAATTCCTTCGAAAAAATTGGTTAGCATATTTCAAATCACCCTTGGGCTCTTAATTTGATGAGATCACACCCAAGAGAAAGAGTTGGTAAGATTGGGTGTTACAAGGTTTGCAAAAGTGTTCCTAATGTTGCAAAGCATTATTGGTTCATTGACTGCTTTAAAACAAATGTTTGTGATTCAAGCATGGCTAGACTCATCCTATGCAAAGAAGCCTAAAGGAGAGAGGGTTGCAAGTATAGTCTTTGACCACCTTTTTGCCAAAGAGCTACAGAGATCATGAAGGTAACTTCAAAAAATTGAATTTAAATTCAAGTTGAATATTTTTTTTTAATTTAAGTCTTTCATTATAAATTTGTAACTTCAATCTTTTTGTATTTGTAAGGTAGGTGTCGGAGCCCTTGGTTAGAGTTCTTTGTTTGGTAGATGGGGATCAAAACCCAATGGGGTATATTTATGAGGCCATTGATAGGGCCAAAGAGGCTATCAGAAATTATTACATGGGGGACAACCTCAATATTTTCCCATATGGGAGATTATTGATAGGAGTTGGAACAATCAACTCCACCAACCCATCCATGTAGTAGGGTACTTTCTCAACCCTAGTTTTTTCTACTCAGACAACTTCTTGGATCCTAATGGAGAGGTTATGGAGAGGCTCACGACATGCATTCAAAGGATGACACCCCAATTTGAGGTGAGAGACCTCATTTTCCAAGAATTGGAAAGTTACAGGGAAGGAAAGGGTAGGCTCTTTTCTTCAGATCTAGCTATTTGAGGAAGAAACACTTAGACACCAAGTATAAAATTTGGATTCTTTATTTCACATGCATCTTATAATTTGATAAAAATATGTTGACTTTGCTTTCTAACTTTCAATATTTAATTTTACAGAGCCTTGGTGGAAAAATTGGGGTGGAAATACTCCAAATCTCAAAAGACTTTCCCTTTGCATACTATGCCAACCTTCTAGTGCATCCAACTACGAGCAAAAGTGGAGCTTGTTTCAGACCGTTCACACAAAGAAGAGGAACAAATTAGCTCAAAAAGAGGCTCAATGACCTTGTCTTTGTGCAATACAACCTTTGGCTATGCACAAGAAGGGTAGAGGACAAATCATAGGATCCCATTGGTTTGGATGAGATAGATCCTTATAGTGATTGGACAAGGCGGGATGAGCAGCCTCCATTGTTTACTGAGGATGAGATTCTTGATTTTGAGAGGCAAGCATTGGAGGATGTGGGTGCAGCAGGAGATGTAGGGTTGGATGACATTGATGAGGATGAGTCATTACCATCTACTTCCAGGATAGAGGTCGAGCCTCAGTCACTGCCTTCCATGCCAACCGAGGAGCCACAACCTACTCCAAGGACTAGAACCTCTACCTCTCCCCTAGTTTTCATTAGATTAGGGAAGAGGAAGATGTAAAATGTTGTATTTACTTTTAGTTTTACTATTTTCATTTTCAGCTATCTATTGTATCAAGTCGTGTTCCACGAGGACGCATCCCCCCCAAAAAACCCCGTGTTTCCTAGATGGGGACGTCTCAGAGACTTGGGGACTTGGGGGGGATGTCCCCCACCAACCCACCACCAGTGTCACTGTCTCCAAGATGCCGCTAGGACTTCGAGGACGCTGGGGTGTCCTCAAGACGTCTAGGGGACTCCTAATTGTCTCCAAGATGTATAATTCTTATACTTATACATCCTTTTATAACTATTTTTTCAAGTACTATATGTATTTCAGCACCCTGCTGCCCCCCCTCCACCATCCCCCTGTCGTCCCCTCATCGCCCCCAAACTTAGATCCCTCGTCCCCACGTCCCAAAAACGCATCCCCATGTCCCAGAAACCCCATGGAACACTGGTATCAAGGTTTCAGCCATCAGGATTCCACATGAGAATGTGATTTTGTACTCAATTTGCACTCAAATTGATCAAATTTAATAGAAACACTTTTGTACTCATTTATGGACTCATTGAATACATCTTGTCATTGAATTTTGCAAAAAAAAATGTGCTACTACAGAAATTTAAAAAAAAAAATAAGTTGTCAAGTTTTTGCCGAGTTTTTGTCAAGTTGAATTTTTTGGGTATGGCGAGTTTTTATCAAGTTCGAGTTTTCCAACTATGGGCAACAGCTTCCATCAGTTTGTTCCTTTTACTAACAGCAGCTAGTATGTTTCCCATGTCCTCTCCAATTCGCCCAACAAATAATTTAGTGCCTCCAATATGGAGAGGCTACCCCTTAATGATATTTCCAATCATAAAACCCACACCCTTTTTCCAACCAATGCGCCTCAACTAGACAATAATAAAATATTTGATGTAACTTTCAAATAGTGTGACATGCATGTTCCTAAAGGTGGCAACTAGGATATACAAAGCAAATATCTTGCCAAACCCCCATGCTTTCAAATAATACGATAAATATTTGCAAAAAATGAATTTGAAATCCCTTATCTATAACACATTTATCAAACTAAATTGAACTCCAATCGTTTAAATCACTTGTGAATCCACCTGTAGATTGGCTAGGAAGTTTTTTCCCTGAAACCAATTTTTCCATAGGGTTTTCGTCCTAGGCTGAAAATGAATAGTTTCTCTCTTCTTCAAAATGGGGTTTCAAAAATGAAAATGCCAACGGATGCCTTTCTCCTCTCCAAATCCTCCCTTTATCCACTTTTCCCAAAAACAACAAAATATTATTCATTTTCCCACCTTAGTGACTTTTTAATTTTAATTTTGTATTTTTAGGCCCCATAAAGTTGTTTTCCAATTCAACTACTCTCTTTATAAAAATAAAAATTAATTAAATAGAAGTTGATCAAACTTAGACAACTTAATTTAAGTAATTAATTATTCTCTTTGTACTCCAATTAGCCTACAAAAATTAAAAATAGGCTATGGGTGCCTATCTGGCACTTACACCTATGAAGGGAACATTATTGAATACTACCCCTCAAACACTATAAAGATGAAAACATTAAGTTTCAGCAGTTGCAAGAGCATTAGGAGCAAACAATTGAAAATAACCAACAAGTTCCATGACTACTCTGCACGCATGAGGACATTATCAAGCAACACAAAGTGCTCAAATACATCAGTGATTTATCACCTTATATTGAGGTCAAAATGGATTTCCTTGCTTCTAAAACCTTGGAGTAAGCATTTTAAAATGCATCCAAATTCAAGCTAAGCTCAAGCACAACCTTTACATGTGCAAGAAGAAAACTACAGAAGATTCAACTCCAAAACAATCTATGTAAAAGCATAAAATTTCTACATAGATGTAGTTGTAGAACTCCAAATCATCTTTACTGAACTCCAAAACCTTGCCATTGTCCACAATGAGCCAAGACAAAGGCAAGGAAAAGAAACAAGGTGATATGTGGTGCCATAATCATCACCAACTCACACAGTGTTAGCATTTAATTCATTTTTTGCAAGATAACATAAAAGATAATAGCATGTGAGGTAAAACCTCTTCAAATTGAAAGGCGAAGCTACCTTGTAACTAAAAGAAAACCTAGAGCCTAGACTATGGGAAAAATCTACAAGTACTCACACTATACACAATAATTCTCTAATGGTTTTGATGCAAACTAGAAAAAACCAATGCTCCTCGGGGATGTGTCCCCTACTTGAAATGCCCATGTTCCCTATAGGGGGACATTTTGAAGACATGGGGACGAGAAGGAAATGTCCCCTTGTTGTCACGCTTTGCTGCCAAAAATGGTAAACATCTCGAGGACACCTCAAAAATGCCAAGGGATGCCAAGGGACAACTAGCTATCCCCTACAATTTCCAAACTTTAAAAAAAAAACATTTTTAATTAAAAAAAAAGGATGGACGAGCACAAAAAAACCCCCACCTCTTTAAACCATACCTAGACCTAATACAACCCTCAAAAGAACTAAAAACAAAAAAAAAATCTAATTTTATCATTTTCAAACTTGTGTAAAAGAGTAGCAAGATAAGGAGCAGCAATGAAAAGACAAGAGAACAGTAGTGGAAAGAAGGCACTAGGGCATCAAACCCACTAAATTTTAGGTAAGTTTACCATCTACCATTTCTTTGCATTTTTTTAAGTTTTTTTAAATTTCCAAACACATAGGGAGGGCATTTTGTTTATTTTTTCTCTTCTATTTCAACTTGCAATTGTGTTTTAAATTTTTAACAAAAACAAACAATGAACAATAGTGGGAGAACTAAGAGTGAAGAGATTGAAGTTCAAATGCAAAAAGAACTACTACTAGAAGTCATAGAAATATGGCTGCCACTAGGGGTTCTTTGGGAGTGCAACTGCAATAGGTCCAACAAAGTCAACTAATCCATTTGAATGCCCTCCCAAACTTCTCAAACACTATGTAAAAACCCATTTAACCCAAAAAACCTCTATTACAATTTGCATCACAAATACACAAAGATTTAAAAAAAAAAAAATCAAGAGGGAGTAAAGTATGGTTATGTCATTAGTGCAACAAACACTATAGGGGAAGATATACTAGAGTTTATTCTCATCTTTTGTGGATAGGTGGACAAGGGTTAAAAGGTTGTGAGACTATAACTCCAGTTGAGAAGGCTGAAGTAACTAGATTGCATATGGCGGGGGAGGCAAAAAAGAAGGGAATCCCATTGGTAAATATGCAACCTAGTGTGTCATTGCCTATGGAAACCATGGAATGTTGGAATTCAAACCAAGGGAAAAAAAAGAACTACTAGTGTTGCAAGGATGTTTAACATATAATCACAAGGCAATTGAGTCTTCTATTGTTGAGTTCTTTTATGCTCATGCCATACCATTTCATGTGGCATGTTCTCCCTATTTTAAACAAATGTTCAAAGATGTGATAGCTATTGGTCCTTCATGTTGATGTTCTAGCAGCAACAGGTTGCTTCTTCCAGACCCGAGTATAAAGATAATTGAAATATAGCCTAAACGGCTATTTAAATTATACTTGTATTTCTTTCCCTTGAAGCCGACTTAAGTCATTTTGATGAGTCATGTCTTTCATTAAATAAGATTTAATATTTGTTATTGGAAAGTCATCTATTTATCAAGGCCGACATCTCTTCACCTGGAGGCGCAAATTTAGGAGGCACGTCATTCATTGAAGAGGCACGATTTGCTTGAGGCCGACCCCTTGAAGAGTTGCGATTGGTTATGCTTTATTGATAAGACTCATCCTTCCATTCAGGCCGACTTCTCTTGGAGAGACACGACTCTTCATCTCTGATTTGTATATATATTCATTGGCATTTCCATTGTTCAGTATCAAGTTAAGAAGTTCGATATCATTCTTTGAAGTGTGAATTCTCTCTAAGGCAGTTTGAGTGTATTGAGTGGAGATCGATATATATTGGCTGAGATTATCATCAATCTGATATTCCTCTGCATCAGATTGGAGTGCATGTGTTAGGCCTTCATAGCGGCCTCTATTGTAAAAGAGACTTCATTATTGTTCAATATATAAGTGATATATTGTTGCTGGGTTTTTCTCCCTCAAGAGGAGGGTTTTCCCAGGGTATCTGCTGTGTTATTTTGTCTGATTTTGAATTAATTTTCTGTGCATTTAATCTGATCATAAATTTAACACTTCATTTGTCCCACCTGGAGAACATAAGCTACACACCACCCTCCATGATAGAGAATATTCTAAGGTGAGTGTGTTGATGAAAGAAATGAGACAAACTTGGATGAGGGATGGATGCTCCATCATCATAGATGGGTGGACCAATATCAAACATCAACCACTCATCAATATTATTGTCATAAGTACAGTTGGCTCTTCTTTTCTTTGATCTATTGATTGTTTAGGGAAGAGAAAGGATGCAAATTTTCAATTTCAAATTTTGATGGATGCCATAGAAGAGGTTGGAGTCTTTACTGTTGTACAAGTGGTGACCGATTCAGCCTGTGTGTGTAAGTTAGTTGGCTTCTATGTCACAAGGTTAGAGTTTGTGTTTGTGTTTGGCAACAATAAAATTCGGATGAGGTTCAACAAGGGAAAAAAATTGAAAAAATAAATGTGATTAAATTCACATTATATAAATTTAAAAAATTAAAATATAAAAATGTTATAAAAATTTATTTATATATTATAAATACTAAATATATTCAATTTAATATATTAATAATTAATCATCTAAATTAAATATTATTAAATATTAAATAATAGTAAATAATTAACATAATAATCACAATTCAATAAGGACTCTATTAATTTCAAGTAATCATAGAAAATTATATTATATAACAATTTTAATAATGGCCATACAATTGTCAAAGGACTCTATTATTAACAATAGAAAATTATTCAAATACTAAATATATTCAATTTAATATATTAATAATTAATCATCTAAATTAAATATTATTAATATTAAATAATACTAAATAATTAACACATTAATCACAATTTATAAGGACTCTATTATTAATAATAGCAATTTATCCAATTACTAAATATATTCAATTTAATATATTAATAATTAATCATCTAAATTAAATATTTAAAAATATTAAATAATAGTAAATAATTAACACAATAATCACAATTTATAAGGACTATTAATTTCAAGTAATCATAGAAAATTATATTGTATAACAATTTTACTAATGATCGTACAACCATCAAAGGACTATTATTAATAATAGAAATGTATTCAAATATTAAACATATTCAATTTAATACATTGATAATCAATAATCTAAATTATATTTTAAGATATTAAATTTTATTATACTAAAAATTAAAACAAAGTGGATTCATTTTTAATATGTTAAATTCTATTTGAAAAAAAATAACAAAAATAAAGAAAAAAGAACAAACCATTAAAAAAAAAAATGAAAAACTCCTACAGTGTGTCTTGCAAGTTGCAGATTTTGAGTTCCTCAACCCATCATGAGCGAATATAGAGTTGGCGAATAGAAAAACCCACCAATGCTAATTCATCAATGATGGCCATAGAAAGGAGTCGGTAAACGTCATCAACAAGACACAAACATTTGCATCCTACAAGGAAGATTTGCAGAATAAACAATGAAGCTCGCATTTTTTACTACGAAAAATCTAGTTGAAAACATGTCTGTAAAATACACTTTTTCTTAAGAAAAACTCTAGCCCATTTTACCATACAAATTTTAAAGCAAACTTAAACAATTTTTGGGGTTTATTTTAAAATTTGCCAAATTTCAAATTTCATGGAACGATTCACCGAACCCCGTGACATAAGTTGGCTAGTGGAGGGTGCTTATAAGCACATTTTTTGGACCCTATGTTGTATTAACGCATTAAACAATGCATTGAATGTAATTGGAAAAATAGATTGGGTGAAGGCAATGGTTGCGATGTCCCCATCACAGACGAATACCCAAGATAAGTATACATTTAATATATTTGTAGATTAATGTATATTCAATAACATACACATAGATATGCATTCAAATGGAGTAAGTATTATTTACATTAGAACATACTCATGACTAACTTGGTTTTGACAGCGGCAGATCAAGCAAAGATCTTTCCGCCACAAAGGAGTGAGAAGGTTGCTTAAAACGTAATCAAGACTAATGGTATCAAGTTACACACTAAACAGCCACTAATTAATTATGAAGAGGTGCATGGAGATAAAGGAGTAACCCGTCCAATAGACGCATCCCTTAGCCTCACACCATATTAAAAGCACTTGTTGCACTGAAGAGAGATCATACAGGAAAAAAAGAAAAGGAAGATATCTACAATAGAGATCGACATCATACAAAGTTTAGAAGAAGGAAACACCGATACAGAGTTAAGAAGAAGTAAACACCCAATGTAATGCCCCCCTTCTCAAGGAGACATATTTGAGCATTGAATGTTTTGATATCATGGCATTAAATAATCACTAAAAAAGAACAGAAACTAAATCCAATGCCATTAATCTTAGTTGATCATTTAAAGTGATCATCAGCTTATTTATGCACATCTGCCACCCAATGTTTGTGAGTCCGGTGAATAATGGATTCCTCAACTTCTGCCATCAGTATTCTCAGATGCATGGAGTATACAGTTGCTATCATTAGTCAGAAAGAAATCACGTCTTTCCTATCCGCACTGGGTGAAGGCATCATAAACACGTATATGGGCATTCACCAAACTTATCAAATGAATAACAACATGGAGGTGACAAGTCGAAGCATCTATATTCTTGAACGTATGGGCATAAGGGGAGATTACTAATATACTCGAGCATGCCAACTTATTTAATATCGTCGATGATTATCAATCATTACCAAGTGAATCACCATAATATTTGATAAAGACAATATACCAAACTATCAAAACTCTAATTTGCTGATAGTCGGGTCAAACACAAGGTGCCCCCGAAGATAATATATTCAAAGAAAATATATGCTCTGTCATCGCCTGGACACATTGGCACTACAGTATGAAAATCAATAAAGAGACGTCAATAATGATTACCGCAACAGACCCAAGTCAAGAATCAGGTGAGATAAACTGATGGAAAATATTAATAGTCTCCTATTCATTGAAGGGCCATGAAATGAGAGGAAGCGCTACATAAGAGTTGCCGCAAGGAAAGGCATCCACCATATAGTTGCAGGGAGAGCATGTAGTGGAGGGTGGCACTGGTTGTGATTGTAAGGAAGACTTCATTATGAAGCTAGATGTATTATTTGCCTGAGATGCCATTAACATAAGTTATCGGCAAATTACCTTGGCTGTGTCTTATCTAGGAAACTATCGCAATAGAACCAAAGCTTGAGGCAACGGATATATGAAGACAAAGATTTGATAATTAAAAATGGGTTAATAAAACAAACTCAGAATTAAGACATCGATTAATTAATAACAATTAACATGAAGAGAAGCCATGCCTTTGTAAGAAAGGATGCAATGAAAAGAGATGACTTTAGACTGACCATGGGTATTAAAGGGGAGATGTGTCGAAGCAATCAGGGAAGGATGGAACTTTTCTAATGATACGTATTCTGGACAACAGATTCGTAGTGTTCTTTTGAAGCGAAGGATCAGTCCTAATCAATGGTGCATGAGCAATTGGAAGATATCAGAAACATCTTTTCTTATTTGCATGTATTTAAGTTTATGATCAGAAACAGCAATCAATGAGGTTTAACCTCTTACTCATCTCAAAGCAAGAATTTAAAGTTTCAATCAGAGGCAGCCAACGATATTCGCTTATTATATTTTTTGATATGGAATTCCCATGGAATTAATTATTAAACACTATATGCAATAGTTCAAGTTTATAATCTGGGAACTTAGTTTATCTAAATGATATTGAATGACAATTTGTGTCAATTCAATAACGATTAAGCAGAAAAAAATCGTTGATCCGAACCACAGGTCATTACAGTGGTATTAGAGGCTAGAGAGTACAAATGTCCATTTGCAACCATCACACTTCACTTGCTTTGTTAAAGACCTTTTCAAGGAAGGAACTCCTCAAGCTCATGTACTGATTAATTTTGCATGTTTTCCATTAAATGATCTATGAGCCTATCTTTCATTAGCCAAAGATAGGATTGTGTCATGGACCACCTCGGATCCAAATTAGATAGAGCACATACTTACCAAATATAATGTTCCACTCTCTTAGAGAACGAGTCCTTTCTCTTTAGCATGTGTTATGGGATGTTTATATCTACCTTCCTATACACCCCTATTTAATAACCTTAGTGGCTTTCACTCGTAACCAATGTGGGTAAATTTTTATACGGACTGTACCATCCCTAGCTAGAATGGGCATAGGGAACCTAGTCAATGTTTACTCCTACTAACATCCCACATTAAACTAAACTCAAGTCATCACATAATATCAACAACTTTCTTACTGACAAAATATATTTCAAGAAAATGGCAACAATAAATAGAGTAATAGTATCAAAGCTCTATGCAAGGTGCCCGCACTTCATAACAATGTATAATCCAATTGTAGCACCATAAATTGTCTACCCTAACAATTTCACACTAGGTTTAGCTCCCCCCTATGTGCTTTGTAATATGCTGAAAGGAATATTTTCTAAATTTTTGCAATTGGCATAAATAATCATGTATCCTTTGATACTCTACTGTAATTACCACCCCCAAATTGAAACCAATTTTTTTTCAAAACCAACACTTTGTAGTTAATTGAAGGTCAATATATTTTCAATGTGTTTTGGTATAGGATCATTCAAAGTGCAATTTGTGACAACATTGGTTCAACAAGTAAATCTACAATGCATAGAGATATCATAGACATTTCAATAAACACTTTGCATGCATAAATATTCAGCAACAATACACTCAGTTGTCATAAGAATGAGATTACAATAAAGAGAACATATCAATTTGACCTGGAAGTCTTCATTGGATGTATTATAGAGAGATTACAGTTGTGTATCAAAATATTGCTTCAAAATGATGTAACTTCTACAATGGTGACTATTGTCATACAAAACACCCAACTGTAGCATGCCAAAATTTAACTTGTAGCTGATTATACTCAGAAATCTGCCTGAGGTCCACTCCAAAATATTTGAAAACTACCCCTAACAGCAAAGCTTACTGCTGTGACTTCAACTCTTTTTCCAACATTAAGTGCTTGGCGTCTATAGTGCTGCATCCCACTCAAAAGGCACCCTTACAGCTGTGCTCCACCCTTTTAAACCTCAGCAATCTCAACATTGCAATCCCAATCTACTCTTGTAAACACACTTATAAATCTTCTTCCAATCTGCACTAACAAATATAATATTTGGCACAAATCTCATTATATTTGTTTCAGCTGTGACAAGGGAATTTTACCATCAAACCCTCTAATCAGTGGCATTCAGCACACAGATGATCTCTATATGAAATTGCTCCAAACCTTCAGCATTCAGCACAAGCATAGATTCTAAAGTAAATATACTAGTAAACCTTTCCTGCACAAACTGTGACTCTGAATGAATCACACAGTATTAACCAAGGAGGATCTTTAACCACCGAGGCTAATCTTCTCCAAGAGGGTTTTTGTCCTTAGGAAGGTTAAGATGAACCAGGTTCAATCCCATGGAACCACCAGGGTTTCACAATAGGAAATAAAATAATTTGCATATGCAAATGAGCTCACAAAACCTCCTTATATACTTTTCCTACCAAACTTTCTAAAAGATACAATTTAAAAATCACTTTTTAATTAAAAACTCCTTTTTGCTCCAAAAGACCCTTTAATTTAATAAAATATTATCAAGGTTCCAATATTATGCATCCATGATTTAAAACTTTTCATCCTCTTTTTGACGAGCTATTATACTAAGGTGCCCATTAAATTATTTTAATAAAATTAAGCAACCTTAGTAAAATAATTAAATTAAAGCTAGTAATATACCTAAGTTGCGAAAACTATCAAAAAGCATCGAAATCGAAATTTGACTACACTGTAATGATACCGATGATGAATAATGAAAATCGGGCCCAACCGGGTGATTTACTATAAATAGGCACTCTCTCCAAGAATCTTAGAGAACCCACCAAAAGCCAGAATTCACTTCAAAAAGTGGCATAGTAATCCTCTAGAGCAACTGAGCTCATTGCCAATATCAAACATCCTCTTAGACAGGTTGACGATCACTGAGAAAGCTGAAGCCAACCATAATACTGAAGTGACCAAAAATGGGGACACTACATGCTTGGACCTAATTATGTTCATAATTTGCCCGTTTTTAATGTTATCGGAAAATCAAAATAAAATTAGAAATTAATATTAATTATTCATTTAACAACATCAAAAGCCCCAAAATAGGTCTAGTCTAGGACAGACACGCCCTTGACCAACCTATTTTGGCTCAAATTTAAATATTTTATTGTCGACATTTTTATACTTACAAATTTAAATTTATTTGTCGGCTTTTCATAATTAATTTTGCGGGAAACGAATAAATACATATAAATACAAGTCTTTTTCACTATTTAAACACCTAATGAAATTTTGAGCAAGCAAGCATCCTAAAAAGCAATCAAGAGCAAAATAAGGAATATTTTACAGCACTTTTTATCAATCAAGATCTTCATTAGAGATGCATCAAGTTTATGAGTAAGATTGTTCATGTTTTATGATCATTTGTTTTGTGAGTACTAACACTTGCAGGATCTTCAATAAAGCATTCAATTCTTCTTGTATGAGATGAGTACAATGACTTTGGTCCATCAAGGAAAGCAAACCTGAGTGGTGAGTTGCAACACTTGTCAATTTATAACTTGTTTTTATCCATTTGCCTCTACCCGATTGAGGGTAAGCACTCTTTACATCATCATAGCCATTGTGGAGTGGAAAAAACAAAAAGGAGTTCAACTTAGGCAACCCCCTATATAGCACAACCCTTTCTCTCCTTTCTTCTGTGTAGGTAACAGATCTAAAGCAAAATCGAAAGGAGATTCAAGGCCTAATTGCAAGATCAAACATTCAAGCCTCTTATTTCAACAAATTAGGACAAGGTGAATTATTTATTGACAAATGAAGTTCTGAAGCTGAAACCCGAAAGGAAGGACCCACAAAATGTAACCTACTGAAACCTATTTAGAGATCCAAAAAAGCAGTATTTCCAATCTAGGGTGCCCACACCCCTAACCAGCCAAATTCAACTCAGATTTGAATGCCAGGTTCTTCAATCTCTACACTCTGCTTCTCTGTAATCTATGCTTGTGTTTCAATTCTACAATTTTCTGTAAATCTATCAGTTTTTTGTAGGAGCATCATTGGCCTAGTTCACTATTATATCACATACATCACTTCTAAATCAAATCCAACCCCGCTACCACAAACAAAAAAGGGACCCAAACCCTAATCAACCATTTTGGCTCTTCCACTGAGGATAGTAGCCAAGTGGTCTTTTATGATCATTTTTGTGTCCCTAAATGTTGGATGGGCTAAGGTGTGATTTAGACACTAGATCCCCTTTTTCCCCTTCACACCAATGATGGTACTTTTACCAATATTTGAGTTCCTATTTTATCATAGGCAAACAAGAAGCAAAGTAGACAATGAAAAAGATGTTTCCATTGAGGACAAACACTAACACAAGCAAAGAAAACTCCAAGAATGATGATGGTTCCATAAGTACACAAATGCAATATGTATTGTTTGCAACACTTGACAAGATAGAAATGAAGCAACAACCACCAAAGATTGCATTGATACTATCAAGAGAGTAAAACATAGGCATGGAATTTAATGAAGAATTATCTCCCATAGCAACAAAGTGTTTGGGTAGCAAGGAATCTATCCAATGTGACATCCTCAAGCAAGGCCTCACATGTTGCAATGACAAATCATCAACTCATCTGCAATCAATCTTCAAACCAACTACCAATCCAAGATTTTCCCATCTATGTTTTTGGTAGCTTAATAATGAGCATGATAGTTTCCATTCCAATATTCTTGACCATAAGAATCTCATTACTTGGGTTGTGAGAGAATATTCCCTTTGTCCAAGAGGATGCATACACAAATTGGCTATGGATGGTGCATTGTCTCCAAAATGATGATGACCATATGGCTTAGCCACATCATTTTGCAAATAAAAAGAATAAGCCTAGTATGGTTCACATTATGGTTCCTTGTGAAGGTAAGAACCAATTGATATTTTAGGATCTATGTTTTATCAATCTATGAGAGGATAAACATATTTGACCATCCTATGACATTGTGATCTTAAGATAGCCATTACTTGTTCTTTGATTTAATCTATGGCTCAATAGAAGTGACAACACAATGTCCATGCTTTGCAAGTCCTTCAGACATATAACCCACCTATGCAGCTCAAATCCAATCCCATTCGAAAGATTCTCAAACTCACCAATGCCAAGAGAAGTATCCTCATGAATGCTAACCATAGCGTGATCATGCAAACATGTATTTGGAGAAATAATATCATTATAATCATCATGAGAGGTGGAAGAAACATATTCATTGAAAAAAACATCATGTGATGAAAAAATGGGTCAATCTGCTATATCCTACAATTGCTCAATGATTTCACTCATGACATCAATTTTGGCACCATAATAAATCATGGGAAAATATCCTACAAGTCCGCCAAGTGTTAATTCCAAGAGTTCAACAAGTCTGAATTTTCTTTAATGGTATTCGATCTACAAGAGCAAAACATTTATTGATTTCGATGTCTTCAAATGTAGATCGGATCTGCATTAAGTATCAAATGGGAGACACGTTCTATGAGCGGACATGTCTCCACGAAGTGGAGGCATGTCTACTCATGGGACGTGTCTCTTGGATTGTGCTAATTCGACTAACTAAACACTTGATCCTTAAATCGGAGTTAGTTACTTAATAAACATAAATGCTTACTAAGTTCGATCTGATTTTATTTTGCAAAAATAAACTATATCCAATCTGGAAATGATCACCGATAATGATGCTTGATTGGGATCCTATATGAAACACGAAATGCTATTAATCTGCAGTTAATAACCTCTAAATGCAGATCGATAGTATACTTGGATTGTAGTAGATTCCAATATAAATGATAATGTATACAATTAAAATATATATATATGTGTGTATACATATGTCAATACATACTGACATATATATACACACACATATGATCATCATTTTTATATCTGACCGAAGCTACCATAATTCAACACTCCCTCTTAGCTAGGGAAGATAACACTAACCAAGTATATAGTGATATCACCTTACTCGTGATATCAGAAGATATGGTATGCTTCTAAGAGAGTCGAGTCACTTGACATTCTTCATAACACATCTTCATTATGGTATGTGCATTGGCATCAAGTCACATGATGTCTACCATAATTCATGGCATATCCACGGATATATAATTATCCACCATGATTATCTCTTAAGGATCACAATGATCTTCAAATGATATCAAGTCCCATGATATTCATCAAAAGTGTCCAAGAGATACTATCATGACATGTCCACAGATATCAAGTCACATGATATCTATCATGATAGTTCAACTCATCATTGTAGAGTCGTCACTTTACAATGTCAAATACAAGTGTTCATTATTGAAAGATCGTCACCTTTCAATAATGTACACAGGGGGAGTAGGCCCATAAGGTCATGGAGTCACACACATGACAAAAGAGTTTACGCATTAAACATCTTTATATATTAGTACAATTTATAAACAATTTGAATTTCAGACATAAATATCAAATTACATTTCAACCATACCAAGTTTCTTCCTAAAGTGTTCTACCTTGATTCGAGAGAGAGGCTTGGTGAGAATGTCTGCAGTTTGATCATTTATAGTAACATACTCCAACTGGATCACTTTCCTTTCTATCATATCTCTTACATAATGATAGGGGATCTCAGTGTGCTTAGATCAAAAAGTCCCACAAGCAATTTACGAAGCCAAACTGCTTCTCTTGCTCCCATAGAGGCTGCAATGTGTTCAACTTCTGTTGAGCTCTGTGCAACTGAAGACTGTTTTTTGCTACACCAGGATATCATCGTAGACATCAATCTGAAACAACATCCAGAGGTACTCTTTCGATTATCTTCTTTAGGTTCAATAGGCTCCCTCTGAATCTTTAAGCACTTGCATCAACTTCCTGACCTCATCGTCCAAGATTGCCTGCAACACATGCTTTAGGAAAATGTTTTCCAGTGCACACCTCTGGTACTGTAGAGAGTTCAGGGTAGACCTCCTCGACCTCATAGCAGATCACTCTATTCTGAATAGGTTTGCGGAGCTACCAATATCAAATCCAAATGACAGTCTTTGAGCAATTTAATCTCAGCAGCTGAAGAGGACTTTCAAGGATTTAACACTTGGCCTTGCCACACTGCAACCTTCACTTCTTCTCAGTGAGTCACAGAACTCCCTCTTGATCCCTGCTTCAGAGCTTGCAAAGAAGACTTCTGGAAGTGAACTCCCTCTAGCCACCAACTCAGTCCCATGGCTGCAAGTTGTAACTTCATGCTTGATCATTTCTTTGGTCGGCATGACTTCCTCACAAGATGCCTCGAGCTTTTCATCACTAAGCAATCTCTCATCACCTTGTCCTGAAAGCATTTTAGAGAGAGATTACTAACAGTTTATAATTATCCAAAGAAATATTAAAGCTAGAATCATACAAGGTTTACTATCTCAGGTTATAATATGAATACATAAGAATTTATGAACAATATTAAAACATGAATAAGTAAATCAACCTAAAGGGAAAAATATCAAAGGATCAGAATGAAGGGATAAAGAAACTTATCTTTATTGAAGTCTGATATAACTTTTCCTTCCATCTTTTACTCCTCTCGAGAGTGCAAATCTCAGTACAACAAAAGACAATCTGCACAACACACATTATGCAGCCAGCATATTCAATATCGGACCAGCCTTCTCAAGGCAACATTGCAGTCCAAACACAAGAGAATTTTATTGAAGTGATCATCCAATCACAACGAAAATATGCAGTTCTCTTTTCATCTCAGAGTCACACTCAGAGATCTTCACAATTGCAAGGAATAGAGGTATCTCCACAGGATCTTGTCACAAAGATCTCTTATTCAAGAGAAACCGCAATTTTGACTAAACACACATGATTAAAATAACCAAAGTCAGATTTGCACAACTTAGCAAACTGAAATTTTTACCCTAGATTTCAAAAGTATAAACACAAGAATACTTATCTCGATCCACAATCTTCCTTCGTCAAGTTCAAGGCCACTCAAGCCCGAACACGGCTCCGAATAGATATTTCCTCCAGTGATAGAATCGTATTTTCCAGACAGGTAGCAATATGTTAATGCAATTGTATGGCAACATGCAACTACAAAACCTGTGATGACAGCAGTGAAACACCCAAGGAACAACTCACAAATCGCCCCCTCATAAGGATTATTATTCTCAGCTTGATAAATTTGGCTTATCCGCACTTAAAATGTCAACGATGGCAAAAGCATAGTCCTGATCACCTTCCCAAATATAGCCGGATTCCTCAAGTATAGTCGACTGTGCTGGCTCTAACTCAGTGTTCCGCAAAAGAGAATAGATGTAGTAATTTCAGGAGAAGCACGAAAGACTCCCTCAACGTCTTGTCGTGACAATATGCATAGGACGAGGAATAAATATTAATCTCCAGATTACCCCTGTTCTGATGATGGTTAAGATTGGCACGACACTATATGAATATATATTTATAAGTGCCCTTGCTCAAATGCAAATCGAATGCCCAACGTCAACCTCATACCACCCGATCATGCAACGATATAATTGCTCCAGGCCTTCACGTCTCTATTCATAGATTTATTGGCAGAGATGAAATACGAACAGCTTTTTTTCCTCACACAAATTGTTAGCGCAGAGCATACAAACACTTATATTTTTAACTCCACTCCATGAGTTCCCGTGTAAAACCCCGATCATTTCTTTGTTCTCAGATATTTGTGATATCCTTGTAACCTTCAGTGATTAACACATCCACGATTTGCCTTGTTTACTCAATACCATCCTTTAATTTGCCTAGCGATGACTTTGTCTTCCCCGTCATGTATTAGAGTACATTTGAATACAACTGAGTTTAACGCTTCCCTTGTACCCGACCAGGATTCTTAATTTTCCACGATCCTTCTCTACTTCACACGTTTCTTGATCCCCTTTGCTTTATTCCTGAGTGCCTATTTCCTTATATGCTTTTAGTCTCCTCCTCTCATTGAGAATACGAATTCCAACTTTAAGCAATATGTATGTAGATATACTTCACTGAAGTGCGGAAAAGTGTAGAAATATATTTTATGTTTAACAGACTGAATAGAACCCCATTAAGATACGTTATCTGGAATTCCTAAAAGTTGATGCTAAACTACAAATACCCAGTACCACAACCTCGCGGACTGGCTTGTACACAACATTTGATTATTTAGGATGCTTCACCAAAAGCTTCCCAGTAATGCACTTATTTAATCATAAACTGTCTTCCCCAAATATCCTGACTTTCTTGCAAATAACATAAGATGAATGACTCTCAAATAATCGAATAACTCTCAAATAATCGAATCCTTCTTGAGTGTAGCAGTGTGGTGTATAAGGATGGCGAGAGTCGGAGGCTACGCAGCCATCATGCCATCGGAAATCTCCTGGCTGCGTTTGAACTGGTGGAGTATGCGCCTGGAAGGGGATATAGATTAAGAAATTCAGACTTGTGAATTTTTTTAACCATGGCTCTGATACCATGTTAATTCCAAGAGTTCAACAAGTCTGAATTTTCTTTAATGGTATTCGATCTACAAGAGCAGAACATTTATTGATTTCGATGTCTTCAAATGTAGATCGGATCTGCATTAAGTATCAAATGGGAGACACGTTCTATGAGCGGACATGTCTCTACGAAGTGGAGGCATGTCTACTCATGGGACGTGTCTCTTGGATTGTGCTAATTCGACTAACTAAACACCTGATCCTTAAATCGGAGTTAGTTACTTAATAAACATAAATGCTTACTAAGTTCGATCTGATTTTATTTTGCACAAATAAATTATATCCAATCTAGAAATGATCACCGATAATGATGCTTGATCGGGATCCTATATGAAACACGAAATGCTATTAATCTGCAGTTAATAACCTCTAAATGCAGATCGATAGTATACTTGGATTGTAGTAGATTCATATATAAATGATAATGTATACAATTAAAATATATATATATGTGTGTATACATATGTCAATACATACTGACATATATATACACACACATATGATCATCATTTCTATATCTGACCGAAGCTACCATAATTCAACACCAAGCAAAATAAAAATAATTGAGCCATAAAGAATTATTTTTTCTAATTATTCAAGGCTCAAACCAAATATTCGGGGACATTACAAACTCACTGCCATGAACAACACCATTGCTTGACTAATCGTATGATCTCCAAGAACTTTGGAGTTCTCCCTTGCTCACCAATTAGCCTACAGGAAAACTCGGAAAATAGACTAATTGTTCACAAACCATTTATGCTTGAAAAGGGGACATTACAGCCAATAACATACAAGATAAAATTGCCTCTCAAGTGAGTGGAAATTCAAAAAAGCCTCTTCTAATGGCACTCCTTCCAAAAGAGATAACTTTTGCATATGAACTTGAAATGGCATGCCATTTTTCTAAAACTTGCAAAAAATTTTGAGAGTAATCCAAATATGCAATCAAATTCAACCTTTGATGCCATGCAAGACCTATTTTTGGACCTGCAACACAATCCTTTCTTTTCCATGAAGCACATACTAGATCCTTTTTGAATTAGTCAATAGTTATAAAAACTTCGCAATAAGACATTCCAAGAATTTGTACTACAACTTCCCATACCCTAAGATTGATGGTAGGATTTTGAAGGGATTAGATGCATTAGTTTTTTATTAGACTTGTTGAGAGAAAGCAATCAGGGAGTACATATTTTATGCATCTAACATAGAACTTATGATGAATCATATCTTGTTCAACTATTCTAATTCATGTGTATCTCATGCCTTTTTCTAATTGTGTGTGTCCATGGTGTATTTCTTGTTTTGTTTCTTTCAATTCTTTATCTAATGATTTGTGTTCAACTTATGGTTTGGATTTTTTAATACAACCTTGCGTGATTTATAATGAAAATTGACTATGCATATAAAGTACTAAGAACAAACAACTTTTTATCTCTTACATGAAAAATACCAATCGAATTGCTTTAGATTTCTAATTTTCTATTAGATTTAACCAATGTTAAAAGACTTGTTAGGACTTGCTAGAACTCGCCCAAACTTGGTGAGTCCCAAACTAAGCAACCAAACTGAGGCTTGTGGACTCTTGACCTAGGTACGAAACTAGGGTATGAGTCTGGTCAAACTTGCTGAGTCTGCCAAACTTGTTGAACTGCAAGTCTCAACGGTAGACTCGACTAGGTCTATGAAAAATACTTGAACATAAAAGCATAAGATTCAAGTGTTTTTTGAAGGGTTTGGAGGAATTTTGGAGGATGGTTAATGGCAATAGAATTATGAGAAATGGCATGTCCGTCAACTTCATTGGGGGTCTTGCCCCTTGACTCCACTAGGGGCACTACCCCCAAATCCCTACTCTAACTTAAAAAAACAAAAATATTGAAAATCTTTTTGGGCCATGTTGGATAGAAGAACAACATTTTTTATTCTTTCGACTTTTTCCCAATTAAATTCCTAGTAATTAAATCATTTATACTTCTGATTTGCTAAGTCAAACCCTATCCTTAGTAATGCTCCTAAGGCTGTAGCAACATTTGCAGACTTGTGTAAGATACAAGTGCATGACTCCACATAGAGCTAGTAATATTGAGTTGAGGGATACAAGCTCTTTTCTACCATACTTTATGACTCCATATCGTGATTCTTGTTTTTGATGCGATGGATGTCATAATCCATGAGTTTTGTATACCTAAAACACTTGACAACATTTATATATTTCAAAATGTTGTTTCCTTAAGTTAAAACCCACTTTTATACACGTGATCAATGTATACTCGTGTATGTGATCAAAGTAGCTTCTATTTGATTAGTTTATTGTGTCTTTAAAGTTTACTTATTGAAGGGTGCATGATAATAGTTTTAAATTCTTAAAAAATTCTATATTTCATGGTGTTTTCAATTTCCCAAGTCTTCACCGAGTCTGAGAACTAAGTCCGAATCCAAGTCAAAAATCAGCTTGTTGGTTTTGCACCAAGTCTGAGTTTTGTAGCTATGTGTTTTACCATCACCAAGATGCCAATTTCCTAGCACAACAACCATAGTTAGGACCAAAAGAATTTATCGTCAGAGATCGGGTTATAAAAGATGGCTTTATATGTGTTATTAAACATGATTTAATAATGAATTAAAAGTAGAAGCAATTGAAAATCAACAACTATTTTAATAACTCCTTTTGATAGTAAAAGTAAATAATGTTACCCATATGAAATTTAACAAATCTAAAATCTACATACAACGTATGCACACATTTTATAAAGCATGTTTTGAACACATTTTTGGTAGCAACATTTTGACCATTAGCGAGACTAGTGAGATATGAACCAACCATAAATAAACATATTTCTGCACCAATCCCCTTACAGGTATTTCTAATATAAATTTAATACTTCATTATGTCAAGCTATGGCTGAATTTATCTGTCAGAAATTTTATTCTGTGATTTAATACTCAAGAATCTAAGATAAATTATCCAGCTACATCTCATAAGACTAATGGAATTTGAATTGTATGCATGGAATTAAATTACAAAACGAAAAGAAAGCTTACCAGCTGAGATAATGCCAAATGAAATAAACACTCCCACCACTCCAAATAACATGATAGCGATGAAGTTACGAAAAAATTGTTTCTTTTTAACTTGAAACCTATTCAAATAATTCACGATAAGAAAACACTATCAGGAAGACCTGAAAAATAGGAGCAAAATTAACACAACCTGAATATAGCAAACTATCACTTGTTAGCTTAATTTTCTACCTCCAACATTAACAAAATTAGTGCATAAAAAAGAATTGTGTTCATGAGGCCTTTCCAACTCACCCAGCATTGAAGATTATTGGTGGAAGGAGATATAAGAAAAAAAAATCTTCATCAAATCTCAAGATATGGGAATTTGTGCCTTTGCTAAACAGAAGAACCACAAATCCACTACAAATTCCCTACACAAGGAAGAAAATAAAGCAAATAACAAATATCAAATTTCCACACCATGCAAATATGATATCTCACAACAAATGTACCTCCTATGCATCAACATAATTCTTCAAAAGTTGAAAAATTAAAATTCATTTGAATAGAATCAAAATGCATGAAGCAAATGTTTGACCACATTAAATGGCAGATATTTAGCATTCTGTCTTTGGGGTACAGCTGCATTTTGTATTTTTCACTTCCCAATGTTTCACATTATCTTATAAGTCTGTCAATATTAGAGCTTAAGAGAATCTCTTAAATAATCTCCAATGCTGAGATGCATGTTCCATTTATAGTTTGCCTCTAAATTGTAAATACTAAAACTATAAACACCATCAAGCTGTGAAATCAATTACTGGATAGCAAAATGTTGCACAGTCCATGATAGTCCCTTGCTTTTTGGGGAACAGCTGCATTTTTACTTTTATGCTTGCAGTATTTAAATTTATCTTGTAACTCATTGTCAGGACTATGTTAGCTTTCCAAATGTATTGCTTGGCTGCTGCTCTCAGCTGGATGCAAGAAATCAGTTTTATTTTAGTGTTTTCGTCCTACAGCTGGACATACAAAGCAGCCTTAGGTTTTAGCTTTAGTTTTATTTTTTTTCTCTATTTTTAGCTAAGAGCTAGACTCTTCTAATTTTTCTAGCTTTTCATATATTTAGAAGGATTCTAAATTCATGACAATAAATTGTTTTTGTTTCTAGAATAAAGTGCTCTGTCTTCTATTTTATTTAACTTTCTAATTTAGTGTTTTTTTGTATGGACTATTCTAAGAAATTTGGTGCTCCAACTAAGTTGGATGTGTGTAAAACCTAGAAGATTTCTCGGATGCACAACTTAGCAGAAGAAAAACAGCATTTGAGTCACATTCAGAATAAAAGACAATTTGTTAAGTGTTTGTTATTTGTATTTTTAATAGTGTGTGTTTGTAGGTTATTGTACTCAGGTGTGTTGTTTTGATTGAAGTGTCAATTTGCAGTTAGGATTATTTCCTAACTGCAGAATCTGCCTACCATAATGTGAAAATTAACATGTTATCAGAGATAATTGACTGAAATCCTCCAAGTCCATGCATGGAATGTGCTGCTACCTATGTGAGAGTTTTCAGAGGATTTTAGTTCCCTTGCTTCAATGGTCGAAGTGATCCGGACCTGTGAGAGGTTGTAGAGAATGAAATGCCGTAAGTGCTTCAATGATTGGAGTGTTGACACACCTGTCATAGGCTGCTGATCTGCATTTTTCCTAGCTGATCTGTCTAGTTTCAACATGTTTCAAAACTTGTAGTCATGACTAGTCTTGGTCTAAGAAACTATAACTATCTAGAGTGTGCTTCCAACTTTACACCTTGAAAGTGCAGATTGCAAATGCTTATATAGGAAGTTGATCTGCGGTATTTTGTGGAAACTAAGATTGCATCTCTACCAATCTTGTTTAGTTGGACAAACTACCAATCTTGTTTAGTTGGACAAACATAACATGAAGAAAATCATCCTAGATTCAGTGAAGGACCATTTAATCCCTCGTTATCATAGATAAGAAGACAACAAAGGAGATGCGTGATGTCTTGATCACTCTGTATCAGAGTGTGAACATTTCTTTTAATAAAGAAAGAACTTGATGCTGCACACATAAATGATACAAACATAGGGGCCACTTATCTTATCAAGATGACTGAACTTTGTGAACAGCTTGTTGCAATCGAGGTAAAGGTGGATGATGATGGGTTGGTTCCCATAGCTACAAATGGGTTCCCTTCATCCTAGGACCCATTTTTCAAGGTCTAAATGCTTGCAAGAAGATTCACACTTTTGAAAAGCTCTGGATGATTTTACGCACAAGGAAACTAAACAAGAAACTTTTCAACCAAAGTGGAAGAGAATGTAATATGCCAAGATAAATTTTTGCTTGGATTTTGTTAGTTGCTTGACATAATGCCAGTTTTAATGCTGATATACTTCATAAGACATATATGTATGACTCTACAAGTGCTTACTGAAGAAAAAAAATTTATAGTATTTCCATTACAAATAATTTAAAAGCATATTGACTTTCCATCAATAATCAATATAATAATATTTAAGTAAAGTTTGACTGCAAATACATTAAAAGATAATAATGAATGACCTTCAATATAGTCACAGTTGTAGACTTGTATGAATTTTCAATATATATTGCTACCCGATAATCTCCTTCAACTAGGCATCACCACCTTAAGAATATTTAAACCCTCAAAATAATGTGATTTCCCTTTCGGTAGTTGCTACAACTTGCTCATAACTTGGAGACTATTTATAATTTTTCATGAAGCATCCCTAACTATCGGTGCCACCTTTACACTTCAATCCCTTGATTGACAATGCCACGTCACTCTATGGAAAGTCGTGACCTCTATTGTACCCAAAACTAAAATTTTTGCTACATTTAGGCATTTTGAAGAAATGGTAAAAGTCTTGTCAAAAATTGTCAAAAAGGTCAAAAAATGGAAATTTGCATGTCACGCATGTTGGTCAAAAGCTCAAAATTTTCAAAATCTAACGATCTGGGTCTGCTCAAAGCGACCTTGTCTACAAAACCCAAATCGTAGTTTTTTCGCCCTAAATTTTAGGAAATTTTCTAAAAATAGAAAGTTTCTAAAAATAGACTTTTTCTGGGTTATTTTAGGTTTCTTCTCAAATGGATATTAGCAAAACTTTCTAAAAATAGAATTTTTGCTTCCAAGGCTCAAACTGATTTTGATTGGTTGAAAATACTTCTTGATCAAACTAGTCCAATCAGAATTGTCAAAAGATCAATTTTTCTTTGGTGGGTCCATTCTGCTTTTTCAGAAGCTAAAACGGGAGCTCTGAGGTCATCAATGGAGGATGCTCAACTACCAAGCATCAGATTCAAGGTCTCAAGCATTGCATAGATCAAATAACGACGAAAGATGTACATGGAATGAGAATGAAGCAAGGAGGTTGGAAAATCTCGAAAATGGTGAAATTTTGTCTAACATTGGACAATTTGGGTGCCCCCAGCTAGCACCCATCTTTTCAAGACCTCAGATGTTGTTTCTAGGGTTTCTACTTCCAAGACATTTCTTGCTCAAAATCCTTCTAGCTCCGCAATGAATCTATCAGCAAGTCCATCGGATCAATCAATCAACTGGAATCTCAGATCAAACAAAGAAGTTTCATCAAAGTAGCAAACTGAAAAATCATGAAAATCATCAAAAATATTTTATCTTTGGAATTTTGGGCGCCCCAGGTAGCCAAGGGCGCCTAGGGTTTTGGTAGGTCAAATTCAGCTATTAGGGTTTACAAACCCAATCATCTTCTTCAAGATTCTTCAAGCTATCCAGTGGATGTCTCAGCCAGTTCATCAAATTCTTCAGTCACCCGCAGTTTTAGATCAAATGGAGGACAAGGCATGGAAGATCAAAATTGAAAGTTGAAATTCACTAAAAAGTGACTAAGCCTAGAGAGTTTGGGTGCCCCAAGTAGCCAAGGGCGCCCAAGATTTTGAGGGCACAGAAGGTGGTTTCAGGGTTAGCATTCTTCAAAACATTCCTTCAGTTTCTAGCAAGCTCTCCAATGAATTCAATGATGAGCTCAAAAGATTTTCCAGTCATCAGATATTGTGGATCAAACAGACAAAGAAAATGAAGAGAAGAAATGAAAACACAGAAAAAATCTAACTCTGGCAAGGTTGGGCTCCCCAGCTAGCCAAGGGCACCTAGGAATTTAGGACACCAGATGAAGTTTTCAAGACAAGTTACCTCTAGGAAGATCTTCTCCAGTTTCGACAAGCTGTCCAATAAATCTAGCATCCAATTGATCAAAACTCCTAAGTAGCTGAAATTGCGAATTCATCTAAAGATCAGAAAACAAAAAAATTGAAGAACATCATAAAAGAAATCTAAGTCTAGAGGACTTGGGCGACCCAGCTAGCCAAGGGCGCCCAAGATTTTGAGGGTTCAAATGATGTTTTTAGCAGATGTTGCCTCTAAAACAATCGTCTCCATTTTGATAAAGGTTCGCAATGGATAAGTCAGCCAGTTCACAAGATTTATATAGTGTCCGGAATTGAAGATCAAAGGGATGCATTTTACCAAGTAAAAAGTTGAAAATTTCAAAAAAAATGGCTAAGTCTGCCAAGTAAAGGTGCCCAAGTTCAATGCTAGTGAAATTTCCGAATTTCGTCATGCATCATTCAAAACAGCGTATACATTTGATGTTTCTGGCTCAAGATTGGCTGCAAAGATTTAAAGCTGGAGAATAAAGCATTTTCATCCTCAAAACCTATTTAAGAAGGCTTTTGGCATTCATTATTCACTTTTTGTAGGTTAGCATCCAAAGGAGGAAACATACAATTTTCTTTACATCAAGATTTGGAGGCCAAAACGTGGTGTTTTTTCAGTGTTCTGCATGGTTTTGAGACCAGGTTGCATAGAGGTTTGCTTTTTCATGCTTGATTTTTCTAGGGCATCACATTTCAGAAGAAGGGGGTCATTTTTTTCAAATTCCATCAATTTAGGTCCACTTGGTTTTTCATCCTCTTCAAGTTTGGAAAATTTTATATTTCCATAAGAGGAAACATACAATTTTCTTTACATCAAGATTTGGAGGCCAAAACGTGGTGTTTTTTCAGTGTTCTTCGTGGTTTTGAGATCAGGTTGCACAGAGGCTCACTTTTTCATGCTTTATTTTTCTAGGGCATCACATTTTAGAAGAAGGGGTTCATTTTTTTCAAATTCCATTAATCTGGGTCCGCTTGGTTTTTCATCCTCTTCAAGTTTGGAAAATTTTATATTTTCAAGAATCTGCTTTTTCCACGCTTTTTCGAGAAAACCTCAATTTTCTCAAAATCTAATAATCTGGGTCTATTCAGTATGAAATTGTTTACAAAACCCAGATCCTAGTTTTTTAGCTATTTTTCAAAGCTCTACATGTTGAGGAAAGATCAGCTTTTTGAAAAAACTAACAATCTGGGTTGCTTCAAAATATAGTTATCTTCAAAACCCATATCTTAGATTTTCAGCTTTTTCGACCAAAAATTGAACATCTTGCATGTTCTTGAAAAAATCATTTTTTCTAGTTTTCATCGATCTGGGTCTCTTTATAACAACATTCTCTACAAAACCCAGACCTCAATTTTTTTTTCATTTCAAATCTGCTTTTTCAAGAAAATTCAGCAACTTGTTTTCAGCAGTTTGTGCAAAAATTTTCCGAACATAGGCGTGTTCATAGTCAAAATTCAAGATTTTCATCGTACAATATTCTTCCATTGAAAAATTGGGAGAAGTTATTAGTGTTTTTTCAATAGTAAGAGAGTTTCCTTGGAGTAGTTCATTCATAATACAAATTCCTCATATAATTATAGTATATAATGCAAACACGTATTGACAATCATACAATTAAAGAGCTTGTTGCATACAATATATTATAAATATGCAACTAGAATAGAACACTCAGAAATTAACAACCACAAATAACTATCAAGTCAACAATTAATATTATACATTTGCTAACCTGTTATTGACTGCAGATGAATTTAAATACATTATATTTTCTTGACTCAAAGAAAAGCAGCACCACTGAAATATGTGACTCCTGAAATCTGAGTGTGACAACTCCTTAAAACCCACTACGAACCACTAAAGGGAATTTATGGTTGTAAATAGTATTATTACTGACCTAGGTAGTCACGCCCTTTGGCTAAAAAGACTCATGTCATCAACTACTTGAGCAGTCGTCTTCCCTTCTAGTGTTGTGTTTCCTTTACCATATGCAACCTCTTCAATATATCAGTTGCGATGGGATAAAGTCATCAACCTTGGTCAATATGAAGTAAATCGCCTCCTTAGTAACAAGATCGCTCCTTTCTCATTCAGGGAACAATAATATAAATAGTCATGTGCAAAGACTTGAAATGGTACGGATGGATTTATCCACTGTCTTCCACATAAATATATTATTATATTTATCACCAAAGCGCAACCACTCAATGTATTCCTTGAAATTTGTCCTTGTAAGAGACTTCACAAATTTTGATATTTTTCCTATAGAACCAATGTGAGAAATCTGAAAAATCTCTCCAACAAACCGATTAGGGTAGAATTGTTGCACCACCAAAACTAGACACCCTTAGGGTTTTCATCCTAGGGTTTTGAACTCTAAAAAGCTCTCCACGATCAGACAATAGAATAATATCCAAGCATAGTAAAAACGAGCTTTCTTTTTCACTTTTGTATCTAACTCCACCCTCACTTTTTAAATTCATGCTTTTTTATATTTTTAAATAAACTCGGGAATAATAAAGTGACCTTTTAAAAACTTCATTAAATATCCACAAAGTCACTTTATGAACTTAATTAAATTAAATAAATAATATTACCCTTAAGATATACTGGAACGGATATTATTAAATAATTAAATTAAAATATTCCCTTAGTTCAGCCACTCAATGTATTCCCTGAAATTTGTCTTCGTAAGAGACCACAAATTTCGATATTTTTCCTATAGAATGAATTGGAGAAATCTGAACAATATCTCCAACAAATCAATTAGGGTAGAATTGTTGCACCACCAAAACCAGTCGCCCTTAGGGTTTTCATCCTAGGGTTTTGAACTCTAAAAAACTCTCCAAAATCACACAATAGAATAATATCCAAGCATAGTAAAACGAGCTTTCTTTTTCACTTTTGTATCCAACTCCACCCTCACTTTTTTAATTTCCACTTTTTTATATTTTTAAATAAACTCGGGAATAATAAAGTGACCTTTTAAAAACTTCATTAAATATCCACAAAGTCACTTTATGAACTCAATTAAATTAGATAAATAATATTACCCTTAAGATATGTTGGAAGGGATATTATTAAATAATTAAATTAAAATATTCCCTTAGCTCTGACATTAGCCTACATAATAAAATAGGCTAATTAATCATTCCTTCTTAGGCATCGGAAGGGGACATTACATATGTTGGTCCCTCTAAATGTAAGGTTGAAAACTTAATTGCTTCTTCTTCTGGCATGGGTTTTAATGTCAAAAATGTATCAAGTTTGTGTGTATCCAGGCACATGTGAAATATGTTAACCAATTTTTTCGAAGGATTTACACAACATAAACCAGCACTAGCCAACTTGATTAGCGTTAGCTCCAAATTGAAATCCAAGTTGAAAAGATCTCAACGCCAAGAATGCACACTCAATCCCAAGGAAGGAGAGGTGTTGTCATATGGCGAAGAAACTAAAAACAATAACTTGAAATGAAGCAAACTCAACGTCAAGAATGTGCACTCAAGATCCCACTAAGGGAGAGGTGCTAACATATGACGGAGTTATTAATTAAAAACTGAAACAATAGGCGGATAACCTGCCATGGAAAATACAACTATCTAATTCATCCGTTGCGGCAGGCATCCACTTGAGAGTGGGGATTCACCACTGGAAAGTGGGTACAATGAGAGCTACAATGTTCGTTCTCCACACTGGCGGTAAACCATCCAGGGGTAATTTAATATGGAATTCAACAAGTAATTGCAGAAACTAAACTGGTTGGATTAGTACTACTAAATCTCAACCTTACAACCAATAACTCTGCAGATTACTAATTACAATGATAGAGAATGAAGCTAAGAAGAGGAGAATGAATTACAACAATGATTTAACACTCCAAAACTGAAGTAATAGGCCCAAACAAAAAACTATTACAATCTGATGTAAAAATCTGAGTTTTGGAATTTCTGATCAACAAACTGTGAAATCAATAAAATGCTCATAACTTCATCAAATTACCTCCGTTTCGAATGAGATTGAATGCAATGGACAACTGGAAGGTAGGCGACCAAGCTAGGATGAAGAAACAGCAACAAAGACCCTCTATGAATTTAGCACGAATCCCAAGACACTTCAAAAGGGTACAGCCCTCCTTGAAGGGGTGATTTCCCTTTAAAAGTCAGACTCTCAACTAAAAAATCTCAAACTTGGCATGATGAGTCGCCTAAGGTCAGCAATTCAAATGATGAAATACCCAGAATCATATTCAGACTGAAAATAAAGCTATGAATCAAAATCACCTTCAGCTGTAGATGAATCAGCAATACCAAAATTGATAAATCTCCAAAAATTCTCCAACAATCGAGCTCAATCTGCTAGTCTGGATGAGAAGCAGCAAAGGCCAACTAGGTGTTATATTTCAAACACGAAATTGGTTAATGGCTAGGAGGTAGCATCCTCGAAGCAAAATATCACTTGTCATTTTGACAGCATAACAGTATGATAAGCATAATGGATAGTAAAAGCTGGAGCAAAGCTTCCATTTTATAAAAGATCATAAGACTCATCAAATCCCCAAGAAGGTACGCCAATAGTCACCAATGACTTTTCAAATTTCCAAAAACCTTCCAACTTCTCAAAATGGCGTCCACTTTATCAAGGCACCAATAAACTTTATTTTTAAAAGAATATCTTCAAGAAAAGGCGTCCACTTTTCCCAAGGCATTAAAAGACTTAAAAATATTTAATTTATCCTTCATGAGGACATCCCCCTTCATTACCACCTTTTAAGAACAACTTAAGTTATTTTCCTAGGCCAAGGGGTCAACTGCAAATTATAACATTAATGCCTTTATTCACCAAAATAAAAACCTTTAGAAGCCAGACTTGAATTGCATTAAATGCTCCAACTGAAAATGAAGACCTTGAAGACTAATAACTGCATACTGCCCAAAAATAGAATTTACTAAAAATAGTAAACTCCCTGAAAAGCCATAGAACCTCTGAACATGGAAACCCTAATTTACCTCAAACGAGCCTACAGGCTTCCGGAATAGGCTGATGAGTGTCAGAACAAATCACTGATGAGAAGGGGACATTACAACATGCTATACTTTTCCCACTACCATCAAAAGTAGGAAGAGTTAATTTGCTCAAGGCATGCTGGTACTCCCTATGTGAGCCTTGTGGCCATTGTTCCTGCAGTGTCTTTCTCCTATCTTTCCACTGATTCATATATTGGTTTAAGGTGATCTCATTTCTAATAGCATGAGGAAGTGTATGGTACTCATCATATACTGCCATTACCTCATCAACCAATGGCTGCTCCTCCTCAAGCTATGTTGCTTCCTCTTCGTCCCTAGGTGTGAATGTAGGCTGAAAAGGTCTATTTGACACACCTGTACTGGCTCCTCTTGGAATGTTATTACTTGCATTGCTACCTTCATCTGTAGCATTCTAATTCACCCTGAGAGAATTCATAACCTATGACATTTTCCCAATGGTTGTGATCAACTACTATTGTGATTGCATAAATTGTTGCATCATTTCCTATTGTCCCCATACTAGATCATTCAAACTATTTTGTACACTATCCTGGTCAAATCTCCTCTCAATCCTTTCCCGAGGATTTGCATTACCTGAACCCACCATTGTTTCAATTCCTTGTGTAACTCTATGTAGTTGCCTTGTTGCTAACGCAACTGAGAATGTATCCTCTTTTGGATATGGCTCAAGAATTGAAATTGTTTTATTTTTTGCTCTCTTTCAGCATATCGTTTGGCATTATCACTAGTATATATAACCCTTCGGCCTGATAGGTCTTAAGCTCTAATACCACCATAAGAACCTCCCACCAAATAAACACCACTTCTTTTTCAAAATTTTACTGATCTGACATTTCGTTAAACAATTTTCCTCTGATGTCTTTAAAAATTTTCCTCTCATTTGGGATTGCCAATAGTTTCAAATAGTGATTTTTGCCAATAATATAAATGCCCATAGCAACATTATGCAAGTATTATAATTATTCCAATTAATGGAAAATTCCTTCAAAACACAATAATGCTGCTACAATCACATGTTTTGGATATCACATCGTTTATAATTTGAAATTTAGAAACTATTAAATTACCATTATTGCTGACCTATAGCATTTTGTGCTTGATAAACTTAAGCAGAGAATAAACACCTCATAGTGGAACAGCTTCAATTTGTATTAAGCGCACCATAGGCTATAAGCAGTGGCTAAGATATGTTGCGTAGATCAATTATATGGGAATTTGTGTGTACGATGGTGCTAGGAAGACCATTTGCAATCACCAAACTTGGCGGCGACTTAAAGAATTAAGGTGGTTGCTTAAGGCATATGGCATGACCTCAAACAACGAATTCTTATTTGATTATGTAGTGACCTCCTTGACTACTCCATGTCACCCAAACTTTTCCTAACTCCCATTGAATCTTGTCTTCTTTGTTATGACATGGTGCCCTCCTTTGTTTATGAAGTACAACTCCCTCTTCTATTTAATATGACACTTATTTTCATTGACTGCCAATTTTAAATAATAATACAATAATTTTGGACTTCAATGCCTCCTTTGGATAAATTGATTTTTTAATCAATGTGCAACACTCATAGGAATATGTATATAAGGTAAGTTGTAAACGTATAATATCTCAACCACCCCAACCTGCAAACCTTTAAATTGCAACCCTGGAAAATTTTCTTTGTTAAAAGACTTCACAATTTTCTAAAACTTTCCAAATTGATCATTGTAGCCAATGTGAATTCTGAATTAAATCCACTTGTAGATGTTGTTTGGTTTTCATCCAATCCACCCTGAAACCCAAGGGTTTTCATCCTCAAGCTTCCTGAAAGCCAAGCTCTCCAAAATATTCCCAATAATAATTTTTCCAAAAGATGATTATAATTTCTCTTTCACCACCTTTTATCCTTCACCACCTTTATTATTTTTAATTGTATTTCATCTTTCCCAAAGTAACTTATTTAATATTTTATCACTACATTTAATATAAGTCACTTTAATTAAATTAAATAAAAATAAAGTTATCCTTAAAGAAAAATTTAAATGGACAACTTTATAAATAATTAATTTAATTGTATTCCCTTATAATCTCTCATCATAGCCTATGGGAATGAAAGTAGGCTAGATGACCCTTCTGGCTGATCACTCAGAAAAGGGGACATTACAAAAATTCATAAATTTATATAAAGTAATATTTATAAATGGTATACAATTGTTATTTTGGGTTAGGATTATTGTTTAAGGCAAAAATAGGAAATGTTCTAAAAAGGAACATTGCAAGCCATGACAAATCTTAAGTGTATGGCTCAATTCGATGATCATTAAATCATTATTAGAGATTCCAGCCAAGATTCTAGTCAAGTATTGGTCAAACGCATGCAAGAGGGTAGTCTTTATGGGTTAATTCCTATTCTAATCACACATTGAAGCTTGATACATGACAATGACAAAGTGTGTGAGTTTTGGCCCAATAGGCTTGGTCACCTATACTATGGAGCATTGCCTTTCTAGAAGGATATGATGCAAGGATTACCAAACTTCAAGATAGAGAAAACAAGAGAGTTCTAAGGTTGCACACTCAATGAGCATGCTAGACTTTGTTAGTGAGCACAAATCAAGATGGATTCTTGAGCAAATCCATTCAATTTTATGCAAACCTATGTCAACAACTTCATTGGTAAGAAACTTTACTATGTTTCATTTGTCGGTAATTCCTCAAGAGAAACTTGGATTTACTCCATGACAACCAACGATGAGGACTTTGGGAATTTCCAAAAGTTCAAAGCTCTTGTGAAGATTCAAATAGAAAGAAAGATTAAGGTTTTGAGGTTTGACAATGGAAGTGAGTATACCTCCAAGGAATTTAACGTCTTTTGTAGAGTTGCAAAGATCAAAAGGGAATTGCGGGCTTGCAAAGAGAGAACAAAACTTCATTGGTAAGAAACTTTACTATGTTTCATTTGTCAGTGATTCCTCAAGAGAAACTTGGATTTACTCCATGACAACCAACAATGAGGCCTTTGGGAATTGCCGAAAGTTCAAAGCTCTTGTGAATATTCAAATAGAAAGAAAGATTAAGGTTTTGAGGTTTGACAATGGAAGTGAGTATACCTCCAAGGAATTTAACATCTTTTGTAGAGTTGCAAAGATCAAAAGGGAATTGTGGGGTTGCAAAGAGAGAAAAAAACTATTATAGAGACAATAAAGGCCATGACTCATGACCTAGATTTGTTAAATTTTAATGATCAGATTAATGCACAGAAATTAATTCAAAATCAGACACAAATAACACAGCAGATACCCTGGGAAAACCCTCCTCTTGAGGGAGAAAAACCCAGCAACAATATATCACTTATATATTGAATTTCAACAACAATGATCTCCTTACAAGTGGCCAATTTGCAGACGAGAATATAAGCACCAGATATGATGCAACACAGAAATACAAAGATACAATTCGCTGATAAAGAAACTCAGCCTTCAACTATGATGATCTGCACTTGTGAATAAACTCGCACTTGATGATCTCAACTTGTGACGAATATGCTTGAATGGAATGAATGATAAACAAGGAGAGAAACATCGAATATATATACAATATGGAAAGGTCATCACTCTTCAAATCAAGTCGGCCATCATAGAGGAATGCGCCCCTTCATTAAGTCATATCCAATGAGCAAGAAGTCGGCCACATAAGAATTTGTGCCTCATTAAGAAATCGCGCCACTTCAAGGTCGGCCTTGATAACAAATGTATTTCTTTATTGAAAGTGCCTCTTCATTAATGAACATGTCGGCCTTAGCAAACAATTGCAACTCAACAATAAATCGTGCCTCTTGAATGAAACGATGTCTCAATAAATTAAATAGCCCTAGGCTATGATTTAATTTATTATCATGAAGCAAAGGAGATCGCTGGAAGAATATGACCGACGCTGTCATTAACATCAACAAGATTTACCCAAGACTTTTTGGGCAGAGGCATGCAATTGTGTTGTTTGCACTCTAATAGGTGTCCTCGCAAAGATTTAAAGGGTAAGAGTCCAAAGGAAGCTTTCACAAGAGAGAAACCTAATATTTCCCGTTTTTAGGTATTTTTGAGTCCTGCATACATCCATGTGCCAAAGAAGAAGAGGAAAAGTACGAAGGGTCTGTGTATGGGATACAATTAATCCTCAGAGGCTTACAAGGTTTATGTTTAATCACAACAAAAATAGTTGTAAGCCAAAACATGAAGTTTGATGAGGATGCTTGGTCCTCTAAGTCTCAAGAGCATCCTATCGAGGTTGATGAAAGCAAACTATTTGTTGTCCCAATTATGTGATGTTTTATCAAGATTCAACTACATTGCTTTTGAATCTAACTCATTGACCCATATTTCATGAGTAGTGATTCACAAGATCACATGTAAAGAACGTTATTATTTTTGTTCCAATTCTACTATCTTTCCCATGTGTCTCTTTGAATGTTATTTATCATCTCTTGAGTCTAAATCATTGTTTGTCATTGCTTCCACATTTAACAAATCTAGATTCTAACAATTTAAAGTGTTGTCCCCCATATATCTCCTAGGATTGGGATCAACCACCTTCCAATTCATCATATCATCTGTAGATACCAAAAATGAAACAAACTCACTAGCACATGGGATGTGAGTACAACATGTGAAATAAAAACCTATTTGTCTCCAAAGAACAATAGTTATCACATGTATATTACAAAGTGCTCATTCTCAACACAGTATTAAACACACTTTGGCTTGCTTTTTCATTTCTTTTCACACAACTCAAGTAAAGCACTCCTCTATAAGCATATCTTCTTAAATCTCTATTTATTAGATTCCACTGCATTATGTTAACATATGTCTTTGAATCTTTCCTTCACATTGAGCTCTTCTTTTGCAAAACCACACTACTACGTGTGAAATCCTTGCATTCTCTCAAAATTAAAACCAGTAGCTATTAAAAAACTCAATTTTTGTATTTGTCAAACTTAAAGTTAAGTCTTATCAATTTTGTTTTGCATTGCCAATTTTGATTCAAATTTTATAGTTGCCAAATTTAATGTCGAACTCAAACCAATTTATTTATGTTAGCATCATGCAAAACACAATTTGAAAATAAACAATTCTTGGAAATCATTCAATATGCTATCACTAGATTATTCTTGCATATTAGGTTCAAGCTTCTCCACATCATAGGCAAACTTAAAACCATGTTGAAAAGGAGACAAATCACACTACTTATAGCCAGAGACTTTATCTTTGCATACATCAAACCATAGAAGCATAAATCCTCAAAATATCACAAAACTCCCGATTTTTAAAAAATCTCCAACCGAAACAAATTTTTCCCCCAAAAATCGTGATTTAATCAGCCATCATTTTCAATGATGTTCAATGATTTCTTAGGGTTTAAATTGTGAAAAAATCGCCCAACCAACCCGTCGCAAAACCCTAACCACACGAAATAGCTATTTAATCAAGTTTTTTTGATGATTTTTAGCACAAAACTGAGCTCTAGCCATCAAGATGTGGTTCACCATCAAAGATTTGCTAGATTTCATCAAGTGCTGAGACAAATTGTAGGTAGGCGACCTTGAATAGATGTATATTTCTAATGGATGCTAAGGACATTAAAAACGAGACATGTTCTTTGGTACACTTCTACATTTGATGTTAAGGACATTAACATGGAATGGTTAAGAGATGTGTTGCTTTTTTCTCTATATTCCACACTATTGTCATTTGCATTAGGCTCATAGTAATGCTTTCCATGAATATATATCCAAAGACACAATTTAGTGGGAAATAGTACACAATATCATAAATACTAAGTAAGGCTTCTATCTTTTTTTTTAACATATCTAAACTGAAAAGATAATTGATATTCATAATTACATAATTACAAAAGGAGAGCTCCTTATAAAGAATATTACAAGACGCTGTTTCTAAAAAGAAACCATCATTAACAAAAGCTAACTAAAGCACTTAACAGAAAGATGCTAAAACGAACAAAATCCAAAACAAAAGTTACTAAAAACTAAGTCTATGTAATGTCCCCATTTTGGCCCTACACTCTTCAATAGGATTTAGCCTATTTCCGGAAATCCGTAGGCTAAGCTGAGGTGGAAAATTAGGGTTTCCTCTTTCAGATATTGCTCAGTTGGCGTTCAGAGGATGTTGTGCAGACTTACTATTTATAGCAGTTTCTATTTTTAGCAAGTCTATCTTTTGGCAGTATCTGTCTAGCAGCAGTTCAATCCTTTGCAGGTTAGTGTTCAGGGCTATCTATTGTTTGATGTGAACTTACTATTTATAGCAGTTGGCTATTTTTAGTAAGTCTAAATTTGGCAATAGCATCATCAGCAGCTCAACTCAAGTCATCTTGCTATCCATCAGTTTCAGTATTGGCATTGGTTTTGGTTATCTCCATGGACTGAGTTTTTTATACTTAATCAAATTTCATGTTTCTCAGTTGTACCCCACGCCTAGGAGTAATAACTTCATGTTGTTTTAAAAGAGGGGCCATTAAGGGGGTCAATTGTGCATTTAATAATTTATTAAATGCTTTATTGTTGCAAAGTGAAAAGGAGGTTGAGTAATATTATATTATTTCAAAAAGTAAAATGCAAAAAGGTGGCATCCCTTTTGGAAGTTGAAGTGATTCAACTTCTTGGAATTTGAAGAGTTCTTGTTGCTTCATTTGCCAATTGAAGTTTATATATTGCTGCTGTTTGAAGAGCTGATTATGCATATTTTTGAAGAGCAAAGTTACGCTGCTGGAATGAATCCAGAATCCGGCTAAGGGAAAGCTTAGCAAATTTACTCCATTCTTCGGGCCTGCAACTATGGTTCCCTAGGTGGTGGATTGAGAGTGTGCTTCATCCAGAAGTACATATTGAGCATTATTGTGGAGTTTTGGTGAGATATTTCCAGTTTTTATGTTGCTGGTTTATCATGGCTGAAAGTGATTTTTGTATACAGCTTTTAGTATGAATTTTATTTGGTTCTGGGTATTTGATCATTGCATTTCTATAATAGAGGCGACCATATTTGGAGGTTATCAAAATTTAATTCCAAGTTTCAGATTTTATTAAGCAAAATCGCCCTTGCAAGGAGGCCGTACCTTTTTGGAGAGCATTGGGATTCGTGCATAAATTAATGGTTGAGTTTAGATGCTATTTTATCATTGTGAATTGGGCGCCAACCTTCTCAAGAGCTTTTGCAAGCTATATTTCATCTTCTGGAGGTATTGTGAAGGAGTTGTGATTATTTTTATGTGTTTTCAGTTTGCTGATAATCATTTCCAGATTGCTGATTTTTATATCAGTTTGCTTCAGTATTCTGATTTTGGTTTTAAGCTTCATTAATTGAGAGGATATCAAGTGGAAAAATCTTCTATTTCATTGTGCTTTGTAAAGATTGTAATAACACTTGAAAATTGCAGTTGTTTATCATTGTAAGACTGTAAACAGTAGTACTGTTCCAGTCATTTAATTAGCTGCAAAATCTTATGATTAATCTCTCATATATGTAACCCCTGGATGGTTTACCGCCAGTGTGGATAAAGAACATTCTAGAAGCTTATCTCTCTTATTTGCAGCTATTTCTATTCATTGTAAAGCTAGTTAGTAGTACTAACAGCTATTTCATTTTATTGCTGCAATTTATACTTGATTACACTCCCACAATTGAGTGGTTGAGTTTTAGAATAAACATCTTTCTTGATTGTAAATTCCCCCCACAAAATAAGTGGTTGTGTGGACAGTATTCCCCCCACGTTAATAAGTGGAAGAGTGGATTTAAAGGCTGGCTTGCCGCCTAATAATTGTTGTAAACTCACCCACTGAATAAGTGGAGTATTCCCACTGCTTGTGGATGCCTGCATCAGCAGATGAATTGCACTTTCAGCTCTGTTTATGCCTAACGATCCTCTGACCATATGCTATCACCTCACCCACATTGGGATCTTGGTGAACATTCTTGGTTAGAGTTATCTTCTTTGCTGATTTGCATTTTTGGAGCTAACGCTAATCAGTGTTTGGTTGCTGATTTGTGTGTCTAATTTTGGGGAAAAAAGTTAAGGGGAATATTTCAGTCTACCCATATTCTTTTGGAAACATATCATCGGTGACTGATAACTGGAGAAGCATAAAACTGCCTTGCAACTACAGATCTTTTCCCACAAAACAATCAAATCAAGACACCGGCACTCGAAAACTATGAGCTTCCTCTGCTTCTAGGTAGCATATATTTTCCTATTGAACCTCTACGTATGACGTTGGACAAAGCAGCCATCCCTACCATTTTTCCAAAAATGAGGTAACACTGTGATTAGCTGGCACAAACCCTAGAAAATCAGCTAGCACAACTCACGATTTTTCAAAAGTAGTCTTAAAAGAGGCTCAGAAACTGTAAGATTTTTTAGAAAAACCTTCAAAAACTTTGAAAAAGTAATATCTTTTAAAAAAAATCCCTCCAAAAACTGCAAAATTTTTATAGAAAAATTTTCAAAAACTCTTGAAACCTTCAAGCTCACGATTTTTTGTTGAGAAAAAAATCACCCAAAAAACTATTCTGCAAACCCTAGCAACAACCCACGATTTTTAGATAGGAAAAAATCATTAAAAAACTCTTCATAAAGAAAACACCTATAAATTTTTTTTAGAAAAAATTTTTGAAAAACTCTTTGCATGAATTTTTTTTTTTTCAACCAGAAAAAAGACCTGTCAAAAAAATTGTAAAAAATCCTTTGCTAATGAATAGCAGATAACCCATCACTGAAACCCTAGCTGGTTCACAAAATCTACAAGAAACCCTTCATGTCATCCACAGAAATGAGTACAAATCCGTCGCCAAATGCCTCAAAATCCTGTTGATTACACAGCAGGAACAAAAAAAAGACCAAAAGAAATGCATCAAAAACCCGCCAAAAACAGGAAATCAAGTAAATGTCCACGAAATCTTCAAAAGATCGCATCAAAAAACACCCAAGGCATGATTTCTTCATCACATAGCAAACAAAAAAACCTTAGACGAAATGTGGGACGCGATTTTCATAGTCTCATGTCTAGAAAATCACCAAAAAAAAAATGCACCAAAATTGTAATGTTCCCATTTTGGCCCTACACTCTTCATTTGGATTTAGCCTATTTTTTTTTAGAAAATTAGGGTTTCCTTTTGATAAAACTCTTTGACTTACTATTTATAGCGTTCACTATTTTTAGCAAGTCTATCTTTTTTTCAATGTTCGCTTTCTGTTGTTTTGATGTGAACTTACTATTCATAGCAATTGGCTTTTAGTAAGTCTAATTTTGGCAGTAGCATCATCAGCAATTCAGCTCAAGTCATTTTGCTATCCTTAGTTTCAGTTTGGCTTTGGTTATCTCCATGGATTAAGTTTTATACTTAGTCATTTTTATGTTTCTCAGTTGTACCCCCACGCCTAGGAATGATCACTTCATGTTGTTTTTAAAAGGGGGTCATTAAGGGGTCAATGGTGCATTTAATGAATTATTAAATGCTTTATTGTTGCAAAGTGAAGTTGGATGCCTAAAAGAGGTTGATTAATATTTTATTATTTCAAAAAGTGAAATGCTTAAAGTGGCATTCCTTTTGGGAGTTGAAGTGATTCAACTTCTTGGAATTTGAAGAGTCTCTTGTTGCTTCATTTGCCAATTGAAGCTTATATATTGCTGCTGTTGAAGAGCTGATTATCTTTGGGGAAAAATATAACGTTATGCTGCTGGTTTGAAATCCAGAATCCGGCTAAGGGTTAGCTTAGCAAATCTACTCCACTCTTCGGGCCTGAAACTATGGTTCCCTAGGTGGTGGACTGAGAGTGTGCTTCATCCAGAAGTACATATTGAGCATTATTGTGGAGTTTTGGTGAGATATTTCCAATTTTTATGTTGCTGGTTTATCATGGCTGAAAGTGTTTTTTGTTGACAGCTTTTTGAGCAAATTAAATATCATTCTGGGTATGTTTGCAAAGTGGTTCTAGACCCAAGGCGACCCCTTCCACAAGAGATTGGAATTTATTTCCAAGTCTTTGATTTTTTATTGCTAAATCGCCCTTTTCAAGAGTCGTACCATCTGTAGAGAATTGAGAATTGTGCCATAAATTAATGGATGACTTTTGAGGCTGTTTCTTCATCTTGTCATGGGTGCCTATCCTCCAGAGGTTCATTGCACTTCGTTTCACGCCATTCGGAGGTATTTTGGTGAAGTTATGAGCATTTAATTAATTCTTATAGTTGCTGGTTATTCATTTCCAGAATTGCAGATTTATATCAGACTTGTTTCAGTTTGAATTTCCAGTCCTTTCTTCATCAATAATTGCTACTAATAATCATGGAATCATTCAGAATCTTGGTGCTTTGAAAACATTGTAATATTGATGTAATTTGCAGCTCTCTTTCTATATTGTAAGACTGTAAACAGTAGTACTGTTCCAGTCCTTTATTGCTGCAATTATTTTCTATTTCTCACTTTAAGTACCCCTGGATGGTTTACCGCCAGTGTGGATAAAGAACATTCTAAAAGCTTATCTATTCTATTTGCAGCTGTTCTTATCCTTTGTAAAGCTAGTTAGTAGTACTAACAGCTCTTCCTTTACTTGCTGCAATTTTATATCTGTTTTACACTCCCACAATTGAGTGGTTGAGTTTTAGAATAAACATATATCTTGTTTGTAATTTCCCCCCACGTTATAAGTGGTTGTGTGGACAGTATTCCCCCCACGTTAATAAGTGGAAGAGTGGATTTAAAGGCTGGCTTGCCGCCTAATAATTGTTGTAAACTCACCCACTGAATAAGTGGAGTATTCCCACCGCTTGTGGATGCCTGCACCAGCAGATGAATTGTACTTTCAGCTCTGTTTATGCCTAATGATCCTCTGACCATATGCTATCACCTCGCCCACATTGGGATCTTGGTGAACATTCTTGGTTAGAGTTATCTTCTTTGCTGGTTTACATTTTGGAGCTAACGCTAATCAGTGTTTGGTTGCTGATTTGAATGTTAATTTTGGGAAAAAATTAATGGGGAATATTTCAAAATCCACCTAGGTCGTGTGATTCAAACGAGTCGTTGCAGAAGAAACCCTTCAAACAAAAAATAATGTGATGCCCAGAAACTCAGTTATGCAAAGTAGCAAAAAAAAACGGCTTCAAAAATGCACGCTCAAGGAAACAAACTCACACGACTGTAAAAATTCGCAATTTTCCGGAAGATGCCCAGAAAAACACATCAAAAACTTAGATGAAAACCTGCATTTTTGCTGCACAAAACAACGCCAAATAAACCCGTGTGACAATTGTATAATCAAGTAAGAAGCATAAGTATATACATAACAATATATAGACATTGTGGAACCGGAAGTAGAATGGTACCTATCAAAAAGATAAAAATCAGCTTGTAGTGCTAAAAAAAAATGAAATGTACTAGTACTTTATATCAAAATGAAGGATTGTTTTGGTTATGTTTAAATTTCCTATATATTTTGCAAGCTTGATGCTTTGTTAATTGGTGATCTCACTACTTAAATGCATGCCTTGCACTTGTTAGACAACTACATTCCATTTAGGATTGTCATATACATGGAGGTTCAGAAGGCCTGCAAGGAGTACATGAATGCTTTAGACATATACAATGTAGCATTCCATGCATGTTAAATAGGTATTAGGAAAATTAATACATTCCTTGAGAGAAGTCATGCCCTAATCTTGTGGGCTTATTTTAATCCCTCCCAAAGTAAGCCTCATATATTTTCTCATTAATGATCCAAATAGATTTTAGCAATAATTGTCCCATTGAAAGGGAATATTCCTCATGCTTTGATTTTCCATTGAAACTTGTACCTATAATCTCTCAAATTCTCAACTCAAAGACTATCAATGTTTTTAACTCCATCATCCACTTATACACAAAACCAAGGAAAATTTACTTGAATAGTAATAGCTAAAATTGTGGCTCAAATAGTTGCTCTCTTCTTTTGTACTAGTAGATCTTTATTACATAATGGAAAAATATTTAGCACTCCCTTTAATCTTTTACAAATCTGCTAAAATAGTTATGAATAAGAACATTTCAATATCATTTATGGTCTTTTGAGATTTAAGATTTTGTTTCAAAAGCATTTTCTATTAATCTATCTTGAGCTATATGATTCAAAACCTATCAAGTTGAACTTTGCAATTGCTTCCTTTGTCATATAATTTCCCTTTCACACTCTTCATATAGTTCTCTTTGACACTATTCTAGAAATCACAAGTACTATTAAATCACAAATATGAACTAGTTGATTCCTGTTTTGTAATTTGTGATGTTTGCTCAACAAAGGAAAATTGTCCTTTTAATGACTTTCTTGAGACTAAGGATTTTGAGATCCTAGATGCCAACTTGGATAGTCATGAGGTTGAACGACTTAAGAGAGGCTCTAAACCAGGAGCTTCATCATCAAGACCTACAGCCCTCTAGCATAGCTCTATTTGTAGTAGCAAGAGTCATTGGCTACATTTAATTTTTAGGAACTTTGTACTTAGCTTATAGGTTGACTTTGTACAAACTATGTTGTAATTGAAATTTTGTCAACTGTAACCATCTAGTTATTATTTATACACTCTGAAGTATGCTTTGTGCAATGCAATGTAATCAGCAATATGAATATAAACAACAAAATCCTATTTTCTACAATTCATGGGTTAAACTCTCTATTTTATTTGCTCTCTATATCTCTAAGCTATGGAAATGCCCTTAAGTTTTTTTAAAAAACATAGTTTTGTCTCTTTTTTTACAATTTTTTATGTTTTTTTTTTTTAAATCCAATTTTTTTCTCAATTTTTTTCTGATTTTTTCAATAAATATTATATTTTTGGTTTGTCAATTTTTTCCCCAAACGATTTTTGCTGCTATACATCAAACAATCTGCTGCCTTTTATCATAAAGGTCACAAGGAGATTATGTCTTTTAATCATCATTTTCTATATTCTTATACAAATACATTCACTGCACCTCTATGTTCTAGCGGGCTATCAACCACAAGAGTGCAATCCCTCTATTTGATTGTTTTAAAATTTTAACTATGGCCAATCCAAAACTAATGGCAATTTTTTGCAGAATTGATAAATTGCAAAGGGTAGCCAATAACAATTTGGAGATACTTAAATAAAAACAGAATTAATTTGCATGCCAAGGAAAATAATCAAATGTGTTTCCAAGGATTGAAAAGCATTCCAAGAGAGGAAATTCAAATTTTCGAAAAGATTTCATATAGTATATATGAGCTCCTTAGAGATGCTTCAGTATTTCCCAATGAAAAAGAACCCGAGGGTACCCCCAAGAAACTCTTGTAGCATCTCAGAAAAAATCTGCAACTCCACAAATTGGATGTCACTGCCCTTGACTTGCTCTTTGCGCACTTCAGAGTTCAGACTTTACATCAGATCACAGGTATGATTTTGTTGTACATAAACTATGATTGTCTGGTATGCATTAAAACTATTTCATTTCTGATGTTTATTTTAACCTAGAGTTAGCAGTTTATTATGTGTATTTAATTACCCACAATATTGCTACTAAATCTAAGTCAATTTTCAATGTTGATCAATGATAATACACCTTGTTTCTGCATAAATTTTGTTGTCCATAAACTATGATTGTCTGGCAAGCATTAAAATAATTTCATTTTATTTCATTTACTGATGTTTTCTTTAATCTAGAGTTAGCAGTTTATTCTGTGTATTTAATTACCCACAATATTGCTACTAAATCTAAGTTCAATTTTCAATGCTGATTAATAACAAATACACCCTCTTGCTACACAAATTTGATCTGCTAGCCTTCCAAGAGTATTTATAAATCAATTACACTTCATTTTAATTTGAATAGAATATGTATACATATAGATTAAAAATTTATGAAGTTGACAAATACCAGGTAGGTTTTTCCCATAGCTGTTGTATTCCTGTTATGTTGTAGCATGAAAAATTGACAAAGAAAAATACCTAACTAATGTCACTAAAAATACTATGTGCTATTAGTTGACTTCATACAGCTACTCAGAGGCAATACATCAGCTCCCCAAAAAAAAGATGCTAACAAAATCCATCATAGATGAGATTTGGTTCCAATAAATCATCCTATTATTGTTTCACAAAGTCTTAAATGGCAATTATTTATTGTTGCTGTGAAAAACCTTCAGCGCCATATCTTCTCACAAATAATATATCAGCTCAAACACACTAAAAAATAAAGCACATTTTTAAAACAACAAAAGAAAATTATAGCAATAAATCATTCCTATTATTGCTACGCTGACAAGGTCAAGGTCATGATCTTTACCTTGCAGCATAAAAAAGAGGCCAATTGACTTTGTATTTGAAGTAAGTCCTTTGAAAGTTGTGGATTAATATAAGTACCTTGACCTAGATTTTCCCACTAAACTCAGCTGGAAAGCTTGTAGGACAAAAAAGAATTCAAGGGAGTTGGAAATCTTTATTCTTGCTATAAAACAGATGACGGAATAGAAAACTATGGGAATGGGAAACCAAGAGGACTCTATTTGGGTTGTTTGTCACATCAGTGGTGCTTTATGTATGTGAAGTTTGAGGCAGCAACATGTCTGAAATAAAATGGAGACAAATAGAGAGGTTACAAAAGCATTTAATCACAAGCAGTTTCAAAACTAAAGCTTCAGATCCATATGAGATCTTATCCATATGAGATCTTATTATGAGATCTTATTAGCTGAGACAGGCACTTCCCATTGGAGGCATCAACTTTGACTTGGTTACTAAGTTATCTCAAAAGAATAGAGAACATGGAGTCCCATTGTTGGCCCAAAATGGCAGTGGAAGAAATGTAAGCACAAGAAAGAGCACATGGATGAAACAAAATATAAAGAGGATGGGTAAATGGAACATTAGCATGCAAGCATGCCCAAACACCAATGAGGAATCAAAAGATGTGAGAGAAAAAGCCAAGACAAACATGTGGACAACACAATTCAAGAGAATGAGAGAACACTATGTTAGAGAATTCAATCCCACATGTAACCACAAGCAAAAAGCAGAAATAAAATGAAAAGAAAAATGTTGATTACCTGCTAAGGGCTAGCTCACATCATCTTAGGTGTGACTAGAAAGTGCACAACACCCAAAAAAGATTGGGCGGATAAGATATGATGTTTTTGCTCTTTGGGATCCCAATGGAATGGTACTACATCATTGAGTGTTTGAAGAGGAGAGACTAGTTCAAAGTTCAAACATCAGACTTTTTTGACTTTTTATAGCGAAAGATCCGAGATTATAAAGAAATTGGCTACCAATCAGGCATACCTGAAACACCACCTACCGGGACAAAATGAACTTGATCTTGTGAACATTATTAAAAGCTTTCATTTCATTTCCTGAACTCTAATGTCGATTATATATATATAATCTCGTTAAAAACCCTTCAACGCCTATTATTTATTACTACATCCAACCATGTCACTACAGATATTATACCATCCGTCAACTTGCTCGAACACGTTAAAACCAAAGCGCTGAAAAAGATAAATACAAGAAATAATTCACCAAATCAATCCTATTGTTGCTTAACCTACACAATACTCATTCTCCTTTTAACAGATAAGTACCATGAACAAACTTAAATCTACACATAAATATAATGCATTCGCAAATAATATTCAGCTTCACAGTTTACATACATCTTTTAACAATTTGACAACATAAATCAACTTCATCAAGTTAAAGTAATTTGGCGATACTAGTACCAGGGATTGCAAATAAAATGAAATGAAAGATAGTGATACTAACAATAACTAGCGCAGTGATGGACTCATTAACCCATCGATTCTCCTCAAGCAAGTGTCCAACCACGATGCACAAGCATAACACCGTAACAAAGACTGAAAACGCTACCACTCTGAGATGGCCGCCTCCTGTCTCGTTCCAAAACCCCGACTTCGCCACAAGTGATTCGAACGCTCCGCTGTCAATTGCCACCATCTTCGCTAACTTCACAAAACCTGATCCTCAAACGACTCGTATTTACCATGGATTAAAGATGTAGAAGAGGATTTCAACTCATATTCGGTTGAATTTTTAATATGAATCACAACTTTTGAACTTCATGAATACTATAAAAATCCCAATTGTGAAGATTTGACGCTTGTGGACGTTGCCGAATTGATAAAGCGGCACTGTAGACATGAATACAGTAAAACTATTTAAGGATTTGGGTACGAGATTTGAACTCAAGACCTCCACGCAGGCATGCTATAAAACGATATCTAAGCAGAAAAACTGCGTTCATATGATTTCACAAGCTGCAGTACTGTGAGAAGACACTTGACAACTGTCACTTCACCGACAAGCGTCAGGTTCCTGTGCCGTACGGCCTAGCATGAATGAAGGAATTACCGGCGCAGCCAGTGGACCTCCCTATCATCATCATCTACACTCTTTTATCATTAGAACTCTAGGGTTAAAGTAATACTATTATATTAATAGTGGGAAAGCTATTATATTAATAGTAGTGGCAGAGAAAACTTTCTGAAATTAAAAATTAAAAACTTAGGAGGACCGTACATGTACATCGTTCATCAGATCCCCACACAATTTAGAATGTTCATAGAAAGGAATCTTCCCATGATGTGACTTGAGGGTAGGTAGTTATATTACTGCCGATAGCAAAGTAAATAAATTATAATATTGTGATGTTAAAAGTAGTCTATTTAGTTAGGAGAAAGCTAAGTGGTAGACAAAACGCACCTATGTATGTAACATTATATCGGACCCCCCATCCCTCATCCCACGCATTAGACAAAACATATCGATAGAAAGACTTGACAGATGGTTAGGCGCTTGTCGTCACATGTCTGTCGCCGGAAAAGGAGCGTGGTTCCAGCAGGAAAGTCAAAAAGCTAGACAAAACACCCTAAACGTCACCATTTTCCATATTTCATTTTGCAGTTTGCTAGGAAGGGTCGCGCGAATAGGGTGACGAAATGGAATTGCAACAAACCCTATGCTTTTTTCCAATGAGAGCAATGGAGGCCAAGCAATAGCAACGCATTCGACGAGAACCAGTAAGGTATTAATAAATCTATCTATAGATGAAATGGAGGTCGAACGAGAGCAATGCATTTGACAGGCGTGACGGCTAGCCAATAGGTATGTATATATGCCATTGTATATGTCGTTTTGCCATTCTGTAGGAATTGTGAAGCACGACTGTTAAATGAGTTTCTGTGAAGCATTGAATGGCAGTTAAATGGGTTTTTTGTGAAGCATTGAACGACTATTGATTAAAGAAAATGGATTTTCATTGATGGCAAAATAAAATATTATGTTTGTGTGTAGGGTTTTCATTTCAAATGCATAGCTATTTATGTTTTCTTGTTTTGAGGGTTTTCAAATTTCACTGTGAAGAATTGAACAACTATTGATTGGGAAGATGGGTTTTCATTGATGGGAAAATAAAGGGGTTTTCATTTGAAATGCAGAGGTGTTTTGTGTGTTTTTGTGTTGGCTTTTAAATTTTTCCTTTTGGTTGTTTGTTGTGAAGATGGGTTTTCATTGACAAGAAAATAAAGGTTGTTCCTTGTGAAAACGGGTTTTCATTTGAAACACAATGTGGGTTATGTGTCGGCAGGTTTTCAAAATCATAATTTGGAATGGATAGCAAGCCCAAAACCGTACATGCAAACAAAACCTTTTATTTTTCCATTGACATTCTCATTATGAAGGTTGCAGTGTCTAAATGGTTTTGAAACATTAGGTGGGTTGCAGGTTTTGTAAAACACAATGTTTTGCATCCTACAATTTTTACAAACAATATTTATGTATTGAAAAGCTTTGTGTTATTTAGACCATAGGAATGTGGTGATGGGCACCATTTTGTAAACACCCGGTATGGTATTTGGCTTCAGGGTGTAGAGGGTTTTACAACATTGTGTGACTTGGAGGTTTCGTAAATCATATTGTCACCTCACCTCCCACTGTGTTTTTCAACCTGCAATCGTACTATGCATGTATATTGGGATCATATTAAGAAATTTAATGTATATTTGGATAAATTCATAATGGCATTTCCCTTTTTTCATCTAATTGGAACAAATAAAATGCTCAACATTATTTGTAGTGTTGGAAAACACACTATCCCATGTCAATTAATTCATTTTGAAAAGTTTTGTTTCGTTACGACCAAGAATGCAATGAAGTCCACTTTCAAATTTTTGAACAACTCTTTGCTACAATCAAAATGGCATTTCACTTTCTACAGTTGATTGGAACAAATAAAAAGCTCGCATTATTTGCAATGTTGGAAAACACACTATCTCCTCTCAATTGTTCCCTCAAATACTGGTATATTATATGAATCAACCTTTAATACTGGTATAGTATATCGTTAGGGGAGAAGCTAAAGTGTAGAAAAAATGAACCTATGTATATAATGTTATATCATAACCCCCATTCCCCATCCCACGTGGTGGAAAAAATGCACCAACGAAAAGACTTGACTGATAATTAGCCACGTGTCGTCATGTACCCGTCACTAGAAAAGGTCGTGCGGCCCCAGCAAGAAAGTCAAAAAGCTAGACAAAACGCCCTAAACATCACCATTTTCCACATTTCATTTTGCAATTTGTTGGGGACGGACACATGGGTGATGGAATGGAGTTGGAGGCGTTCGCGTAAAGCAATAGATGAAATGCACCTAAACGTCCCTCAAATACTAGTGTCTAAATGGTTTTGAAACATTAGGTGGGTTGCAAGTTTTGTAAAACACGATGTTTTGCATCCTACAATTTTACAAAACAATATGTATTGAAAAGCTTTGTGTTATTTAGACCATATGAGTGTGGTGATAGGCACCATTTTGTAAACACCCAATAAGGTATTTGGCTTCAGTGTGTAGAGGGTTTTACAACATTTTGCGGGTTGGAGGTTTCGTAAATCATGTTGTCACCTCACCTCCCACTGTGTTTTCCAACTTGCAATCATATTGTGCATGTATATTTGGATCATATTAAGAAATTGAAACGCAATTTTTACTATGCATAAGACTTGTTATAAGGTGCCTTTCATTACTTTTGTATTGTCTAAATTACATTCATACCATTTTGTAAAATTCCAAGTTTCAAAACACTAGTTTTTTCCTCCAACTCCTACGTGTGCACTCTAACCTTTAGCTTTCAATGTGCAAACATGAAACATAGAGTGTTTTTTCCCTTCTTTATCCAAACTAAAAATGCACATGTCAATCTGCCTCCAATTCCCATGCCAGAAAAAAATCTCTAAAAATGACAACTCATACTCACATTGTTTGTACTGTCTAAATTGCATTCATACTATTTTGTAAAATTTTAGGTTGTAAAACACTAGTTTTTTGAAATCTGCAACCCCCATAATGTTTTAAAACCCTTGACAAGTAACAACCCAATTGGTTACTCACCCCTCACCTCAATTTGGTATGTTTTGTGATTGCCTTGAGATCCTTTTGTGAATTAGATAGTAAGAATGTAATGAAATTGGAAAACACTGAGTTGCAAGAAATACACAACCCACACAGTGTTGTAAAACCCTCTAGATGTAACAACCCAATTGGTAAGTCAGGAAAATCGAGCTAACGTACCTATGTACATACAGTTGGTTAGAAACCCCTCACCCCAACTCGGTTGGTTGTCTCCCCTGCCTGCAACACCCCCTTGCTCTCCAACGTTTCACTTCAACCCAGGTGCAGAATGAGAAAACCCATAACATAAAGTGTTTTCCAAGAACAATACTTGTTACAATGTAAAACACATGTTTTGATCACATCAACGCCCTTCCCTCCCACAATGAACGGATAGCTTCTCGCACAAGGGAAAAAAAAATTGGCGTAATTCGATGAGATGGGACACCTCCTCGCTTTCCTTGTCATGACGTTTCCTCTCGTATGTCAGTTTCATCACTTTATCATCTGTCTTGATGGGCCCTATACTATGTCGTCTCATCATGTTATGTATGTTTCTATGTATGTTGTTATGTATGTCTTTATGTGTTTTTGTATGTACATAGGTGTGTTTTGTCAGGAGATTAGTTGCGTCCGTAGAGGGTTTTACAACATTGTGTGGGTTGGAGGTTTCATAAATCATGCACTCACCTCCCACGGTGTTTTCCAACCTGCAATCATTTAGAGTTTTAAAGGTTGTTGGAAAACAACGGGTGTTTATAAAATAGTGCCTTTCATTGCATTCCTACTGCCTAATTAACAAAAGTTTTTCAAGACATTACTGCCTGTGCTCTCCACCACATAACTTTGAATGTACAAAATGAAATAAATGGTAAACCACATTATGTTTTCCAACCTACAAATTATATTCTAAATTTATTTTTAAATCATATGAGGAAATTGAATTGCAATTTTTTTGTGTAAGAGTTACTATAAATTATGAAGGTGAATGAACTTCAGTACATTCTTACTGTCTACAAACTTTAAGGTTTTTATTAGAAGCATGATGTCTATATATAATTGCATGTTGGAAAACAGTATGTGTTATGAATCCTACAACCCCAATACTATTGTCAGCTTTGAGAGTGTCTTTCTGATTAGAGAATGCAGATGTTTTATTTTTAATAAGTTGTTTACAAAATTTGTCTACCTTTTCACATAGGAATCTCATGTCTCCATCCAACTGATTCTCTTTTCTGCACTGACATCCTATTTTTCCTTCATTTCATCTTATGTATGTTTCTATGTATGTTTTTGTGTATGTTTTTATGCATTTTTGTATATACATAGGTATGTTTTGTTGGCAGATTAGCTGCTATTTTTTGGTTGAAATCAAGGTGATCACCAAGGCTTTTGTTGACTTGTTAACCTTTATTCATGCAATAATCTATATTTTTTAAATCGTCTGTACAAGTAATGGTTCAATTGACAACATCATTGAACAATGGTTACGATAATGATGTGTCATTTGGATGTTCATTGAGAGACATGGATATAAACAGAAGTCTGATAGTGGTACATGGTATCCTTCTTGTATGTCTTCTATGCCCTTATTGATTATTGCAAGTTATGGTCTCTTTCATATTTTAGGAGAGATGATTTTTTTATATATATGAATGAACGTTCAGTGCTTCACATAGAATGGAAAAATGGCAGATATAATTGTTGATATATATTACTAGTGTTAGTGATAGGTGAAATTAGAAATTAAATTCCCATCAAGTATAGTTTAATATGTTTTTTATTGTTTGTACAAGCTGGCATTTTGGACTCACCACAACATATAATCCTATATTGGTGAAATTTGGAATAAAAATAATTCTTTGTAGCACCAAATTTCTTTAATTTTCCAATTTAATCTATCGCTAACACTTGTCTTCCTTCCAGGTGGTTGATATATTTGAGGAAACAAAATTGAATAAAACAAGGGCAGTTGGATTGAGAAGGATGCTTTAGGAGACGTGAAGCTTCTGCACTAAATACAGGTGATTCTAGCTGTCATAGCTTGAATTGCAAGTGTACTAGTTAGTTAAATTTCCAAAATTTATTTTGCATTAAGAAGTTATGATTTATTTATAGATGAGATGCTTACTGTGGTGAATGCAAAGAATTTCTAGTTTAATTTTTTTTTTAAATGTTACATTATTGTGTGCCTATTATATCCCAAAATTTTATATGAAGGATGTTTCCTCATTGAAGTGTGAGTGTTCAATGGGAAATGCTTAAAACAGTAGTGAACAATGATATTGCATCCTTTTAATTATCCCTTTACACAAAAACACATAAAGAGCTTTGCATTTCAAATGAAAACCCTTTACATAAGGAAAACCTTTTATTTTCTCATCAATGAAAACCCATTTTCTTAATGAACATGGCAGATATAGAAATGGCAGATTTACATACCTATTATCTAGCCGTCATTCCTATCAAATGTGTTGCTCTCATTTGGCCTCCAAACACAAACGCCTGCAACTCCATTATGTTGCCCGTGTGTCTCTCCCTAACAAACTGCAAAATGAAATGTGGAAAATGGCGATGTTTAGGGTGTTTTGTCTAGCTTTTTTACTTTCCCGTCAGGGCCACACATCCTTTTTTGGCGACAAACACGTGATGGCAAGCATCGAACCGATTGTCAAGTCTTTCTGTCGGTGCGTTTTGTCCAGCGTGTGGGATGGGGGATGGGGGGTACGATATAATGTTACATACATAGGTGTGTTTTGTTTACGAGTTACCTTCTCCCCTAATAGTGCCATTAGGTCAGTTTTTCCTGTTGCTTTGAATGATGTTGGTGTTCTTTTCCTTGCACGAGAAGCTATACTTTCAGCGTAGGAAAGAAGGGGATTTGACGTGATTAATACATGTGTTTTAATATGTAAGAAGTATTGTTATTGGAAAACACTCTGTGTTGTGGGTTTTCTCATTCTACAAGTTGAAAGTGAAAGGTTGGAGAGAAAGTGGGGGAGAAAAAAAACCAATGGAATTGAGGTGAGGGCTTTGTAATTGATTTGGTTGTCACTTGTAAAGGGTTTTAAAACATTGTGTGGGTTGAAGATTTCAAAAAACCAGTGTTTTGCAACTTGGAATTTTACACAACAGTATGAATGTCTTGAAAATATTTTGTTATTTAAACCATAGGAATGCAATGAAAGACATTATTTTTTAAACACCTGGTGTTTTCCAACAACCATTAACACTTTGTTGATTGCAGGTTGGAAAACAGAGTGGGATGTGAGTGCATGATTTAAGAAACCTTCAACCCACACAATGTTGTAAAACCCTGTATAGATGTAACTAATCTCCCGAAAAAAACACACCTATGTCCATACAAAAATGCATAAAAACATACACAACAACATACATAGAAACATACATAACATGATGAGACGACATAGTGCAGGGCACACCAAGATAGATGATAAAAGTGATGAAACCAGTAGATGGGAGGAAATGCCAGGTGAGGAAAGAGAGGTGGTGTCTCGTTGCATCGAATTACATCGGCATTTTTTTGCCTTGTGCGAGAAGCTATCTGTTCACTGCAGAAGGGAAGGGCATTGATGTGATTAAGACATGCATTTTAAATTGTAACAAGTAATGTGAACTTGGAAAACAATTTATGTTTTGGGTTTTCTCATTCTACAGGGAGTTGTAGGTCGGGGATATATAAGACTATCCAAATTCACCTAAGGGGTGAGTAACCAATTTGGGTTGTTGCTTGGATTTTGTTTAAAGGGATCATCGTTACTCCTGTATGTAGATGTCCTATTTGAACTAGGAGCTTTCCTGTCTATTCCATATATCTACTACTACATTACACAAATTCCCTCCTCCACCAACCTCCAATGCAACTATTGTTGTGGCATCTTAAACTTTTATCAATTGTGCAACAACACCATTGACTTTTGACCTATCAGTTGTGCCAAAACACCTTTGACTTTTGACCTTTATCAGTTGCGCAACAACACCTTTGACTTTTTACCTATCAGTTATGCAACAACACCTTCCATTGTTGTCTTTGTTTTATCAAATTCTTATCTTTTAGATTGTAGCTCTCTCCAAACAACATTAAGCTCCTCTTCTTTTGACCATGACAACTTCTTCTTGTGTTTTAATTCCTTTTCTAATTGGTTAATTTTAATCTTCGGTTGTTTTTCTCCACTTTGAGCATTTCCAACTATTGTTTTTGCAATGTCTTTATCATTAAAGTATGCAAACATTTCTTTTCGCAAGCTCGTTAGGCAACTTGTCTACCTTTTCAGATAAGACTTTCATGGCTCCACCTAACTGATTTTCTTTTTCTGCACTTAGATCTGGTTTTTCCTTTTCCTTATCATCCATTCCCAATTGTATTTATTCCATGGAATTGCTAACTTCAATAATTCTTGGCTTCATTTTTTCAACTCCACTTATAGCATCATCTCTCTCTTTCTTTGCTTGCACAAATTCATATGCAATAGAAAACCTTTCGAGTTAATTGACTTTTGCATTGCCATTTTCCCCTTGCACATACTACACATGCTCCTTCCTCCACTTCTCATGAGCAGGAACAACCTCTTCAGTCAATACATTATCTATCTCATTCACTTTGTTTTGCTTCTTCCCAAGTGTTTTTAGAGAATATTCCTTTTTTATTACATACCTTCTAGTACGTCCTCATAATTTTTTATTACTAGCATGTCATACAATTCTAATAAAAAATACTTTTGGGATTCTGTCAGATTTGTTGCAGGCAAAAGGATAGAGTTTTGAATGTATTGAATACTTTCATGTACCTTTGCAGTTCTTTTTTTCCCACATGCTACATTAGCCTCACTTAGACTCTCATGAAACTATTCAATACATTCAAAACTCTAACATATGAAAAAAAAGGAAAACATAATGACAAGGCAAATGTCATATGTTCAACCAAGGGGAAAAGTAAAACAATTAATCAGTCGTTAAGAAGATTATGGTAGACCTCTTTACAATGCATAGTCAAGCCAAATGATAAAGGGACAAACTTGTGGTAATGAAGTTTTTATGTTTATGGATGAGTTTCAAAAGTAAATAATAGTCCACAAAGGAATATGTTTCAATATGGACATTTAAAGGTGAAGTACATTAGATATATACAATGCAATATCATAGGTAGAATTAACAAGGTATGAATGAGCAAGAAGTTTTTAGTAGATTGTGTCATTCCTACTCTTGCTTCAAGGTTCATGACACAATCTACTGAAGACTTCTTGCTCATTCATACCTTGTTAATTGTACCTATGATATTGCATTGTATATGTTTGATGTACTTCACCTTTAAATGTCCATATTAAAATACAGTAATAAACAGTAATAAAGTAATAATAGTAATACAAAATATAGTAATAAACACTAATATAGAGTAATACAAAATATCTTTCATTCAATAGTAGTGTTTCAAAACAATAGATCTAGTTTTACAATAGTGAGTGGGTTGCTATTTTACAACACCCTATGTTTTCCAATCTGTAGTTTTACAAAATAGTATTCATGTAATAAACAATAATAAAGAGTAATACAAAATATCTTTAATTCAACAATAGTGTTTCAAAACAGTAGATCTAGTTTTTAAGAGTCAGTGAGTTGCAGTTTGTACAACACCCTGTGTTTTCCAATCTGTAGTTTTACAAAACAGTATTCATGTAATAAACAGTAATAAAGAGTAATACAAAATATAGTAATAAATAGTAATAAAGAGTAATACAAAATATCTTTCATTCAACAGTAGTGTTTCAAAACTGTAATACAAAATAATATTTGAAGTTTCCATTTTTCATTTAACAAGTCTTTGCGTATCCTAATCAGATTCAGTCTTTACATTTTCATTCTTTACATTTGTGCCCTGATTTGAATGACAGGGGCATCCTAAGCCAAGATACTGAATAATGTTTTGATCATTTGTCGGAATTGCTATGAGGTGGTCTAGCAGTGTGTGGAGGGCACGATATATCTCCTATATATCCTCTTCGATGTGTGGTTGCACTACATGATGATGCAATTGCATTGCTTGGTCAAAAAAAAAAGGACTCCCATGCTCTAGGATATTGCTAAATGTTGCTTTTACACACCTCATATCCGAGGATAATTCAAGCAACGAACGTGAAAAGATGCCACCAATGCGGTATACACCATGATCAACATCATATCTTTGGAATGCTTCATCAAGTTGTGTCTGATTTACCACCGAATTCCACGCATACTTAGCACATAGAATGTGAATCGTAGTACGGTTTGTGAGCAGGTTCATGGAGTTTGAGAGGAACCCACATGTTACATTAGCCTCAGAATAGGAGAGTGCAAGTTCCATGGGCTCCGAAAATCTACCAATCTTATGAATCACATCCTCCACTGTCTGATAATTGAATTTAAAAGCAGAATGCAGCGTCTTCATAGTGAACTAACTACCATTGTTTTCCTGATTGTCTCTGGGAAGCTGGCCAATGTGAATCCTTGATTTCAACATTTTCAGTTGTACTATCAAAAAAAGGGAAAAAAGCGTTAGTAACAAATAGCAATGCAAGCATGTAGAAAAAAAATAGTTATTTACTTGCAACTACTAATTCATCCACTACTTGAAAAAATAAATAAATATCGCAGCATTTATGAAAACAAAAGGTCTTAGTTACATGAATACTATTTTGTAAAACTACAGATTGGAAAACATAGGGAGTTATAAAAATTGCAACCCACTCACTGTTGTAAAACCAGATCTAAGTGTAGAAAAACAGAATCAGCTGGGTAGAGACATGAAAGTCTTATCTAAAACATATGAGTTATGTAATCATAAATACACTTGTTGCAAATAACTTGTTAAAAGAAACATATGAATTATGTAATCATAAATAGACTTGTTGCAAATAACTTGTTAAAAGAAACATATGGATTATGCAATCATAAATACACTCTCAAAGTTGGGAAAAAAGCAGTTGCAAAGTTACATGAAATTATTCAATACATTCAAAACTCTATCCCTTTGCCTGCAACAAATCTGACACAATCCCAAAAATATTTGTTATGAGAATTATATGACATGCTAGTAATAAAAAAATATGAGTACACACTAGAAAGTATGTAATGAAAAAGGAATCTGCTCTAAAAACACTTGGGAAGAAGCAAACCAAAGTGAATGAGATAGATAATGTATTGACTGAAGAGGTTGTTCCTACTCATGAGAAGTGGAGGAAGGAGCATGTGCAATATGTGCAAGGGGAAAATGGAAATGCAAAATTTGATTAACTTGAAAGGTTTTCTATTGCATATGAATTTGTGCGAGCAAAGAAAGAGAGAGATGATGCTTTAAATTGAGTTGAACAAATGAAGCCAAGCATTCTTGAAGTTAGCAATTTCATGAAACAAATTCTATTGGAAATGGATGATAATGAAAAGGAAAAACCATATCTAAGTGCAAACAAAGAGAACTAGTTAGGTGGAGGCATGAAATTCTTATCTAAAAAGGCATACAATTTCCCTAATGAGCTTGCGAAAAGAAACTTCTACATACTCTAATGATAAAGACACTACAAAAATAATAGTTGGAAATGCTCAAAGTGGAGCAAAACAAATGAAGACTAAAATTAACCACTTAGAAAAGGAATTAAAACACAAGAAGTTGTCATGGTCAAAAGAAGAGGAGCTTAATGTTGTTCAAAGAGAGTTGCAATCTAAAAGATAGGAATTTGATAAAACAAAGACAACAATGGAAGGTGTTGTTGCACAACTAATAGGTCAAAAGTCAAAGGTGTTGTTGCACAACTGATAAAAGAACTGATAAAAGTTTAAGATGCCACAACAATAGTTGCATTGGAGGTTGGTGGAGGAGGGAATTTGTGTAATGTGGTAGTGCATGAGTTTGTAACAATTCAAATGTTGGAAAGTGGACATTTTTTAGCCAAGTGGTCTTCTTATTGGTGGAAGGCACAAGTGAGGAGGAAAAAAGGCTACAAATCTGCAAGCTTGAAGCATTAACAACAGATGAACATCACAATACATGTGTTCATCAACTTGTTTCCCATCAAAAGGAAATGCAAGATTCATAAAATAATCTACTGACATCCTAAACTGTGTTTTCCAACCTACAATTATTCAATGCATTTTCTTTTACCATCATATGACAATTTTCAAATCCAAATTTTAGTCCACCCAAGAGTTATAAATTTTGTAGGTGAATTTCATTAAATTCTTAATGTCTAAAAAACACAAGAGTTTCATTACAACCATACTGTCTATGTATAATTGCAAGTTGGAAAACACTATGTGCTATACAACCTACATCCTGCATACTCTTCCATAACCCTCTACACACAACAAACCAATTAGTTAGTCAGCCCTCACCTCCATCTAGTTACTTTTATGTATCCCCCACACTGCAAATCCACCCCAAACTCTACACCCTTGAGCATTCAACAAGAATTGAGAAGTGAGTCAAGACCCTGAGTATTTTCCAATTTGCAACTATTATGTTCATTTTTTGTTCCAAACGTATAGAGATATTCAAATGCAATGTTTACTCAAACCAAGGGTTGTTATAAAATATGAAGGTGAACTTCAATACATTGTTTTATTACAATCTATAGAATAGGAATTGAGAAGTGAGTCACAACCCACTATGTTTTTCGGCATGCAATATGAAGGTAGACTTAAATACATTGTTATAGTGTATAGAACAAAAAGTGCTCATTGCAACAATTCATTTCACTGTCATACAGATTATTTGTGTTGGTGCATTTATCAAACATCCAACGATACATTTGAAGACCATATTTGATTAGAATGTATATATGCTTAGAGGTGTGTATGATCTTCTATAGTGGGATGGGGTATTCAAGATCTAAATCTTAATCAAACAAGAAAAACCATAAGCCTACCTAAAACCATGGATCAAGATGAGCCTAACATATCCTCCATCTTCCATCTCATACCTCAACATATTTTCAAATCTCTCCAACTCATACCATTGAAACTTATACCCAACTCATTACACCCTCCATGTCATCCTTTTCCTCCATTAACAAGGGAAACCAAAATGTATTCCATGTTCAACCAACACCTATCCATCCTATTTCACCAAAGGAACACCAAAAGTCACCCTAAAAGGAATACGATACCCAATGCAAATCCTATTTCACAAAATGGTAGTCCTAGTCTTCTAGTTCCACCCACTTTCACCTCATCCATCCCATGTTTATCTAGCTCACCCATTTCATGTTTTTCCACCTTCATAGCACTTATGGAAATTCAACCATGTCACACAGTTGACCGCACTAATCGAAAGCATGACATCATAGATCCCCCTTTATGTGAAGATCAAAGTACTCCCTCTCATGATCCTAGTCCATCTCATCATTCCATTCCATGTCATGATGCCATACCATCTTATGATCCAAGTCTGTCAACTCCATACCATAATCATAGTGTATAAATTCATTCAATAAAGCTTCCAATCCATTCAATAAAGTCAAGACCCCAAAGGTATAAGCATTTCCCTCACATCACATGATAATCCTAAACTTTCACAAGATCTCATTCATGAACCACAAACATATAATCTTGGTTCATCCACCTTTATAAAAGTTAGTTTTCTCCTACAATACCACACACCTTCATGAGTTCCATTTATCTGAACACTCTAATATTAAAACACATCTAAATTCATATGACCTTGGCTACATACCTCCTTCTCAAGATGTTGGTAGCTCTTTCAAACACAAAAGGCCTCCCTTTAGATCAATACATCCACCTCCTCCATCATCTTTGCCATCTATTGTTGGATCCTATCCATCAACCCTTCCATCCATCATGGGCCCATATGTTCCTAATGCATATCCTTACATGCCCTTTCAAGAAAAACAAAGGCACATACCCTTGAATTCCTTCCAACACCTTCCACTTCAAAATCTTTTTTTTTTCATAAAATCCCTCTATGGCCTATCCAAGAAATTGGGATACCAAACAAGAAATGCATAAATCAAAGATCCACAAAAACCTAAATATCATCATGTCTCACTAAAAATACATGCCAAAATAAAGAAATATATGCTCCAAAATCAAAATCAAAACACTTCCAATAAAATGGAAGGTTCCAATTACGAAAAAATTGAAAAGGCTATAAAGAAAATTGAAAATTGAAAACAATGCGAGTTCCAAAGAAAGAAAAAAAATCAATGTGTTAAAATAAAATAAAAATTGGTATCCCAAATTACTAATCCAAAAGACTCCATTATTCCACCACCATCCATTCCTCCATTATTCGTCCTCCAAATCTATTTTCAGTCCTTATATACCCAAGTTTATTATCCCAACCCACTCTCAATCCTTCAACTTTCACCACCCTTCAAGTTGTGTGCCAATGTTGTTCTTTCCCACATTCCCTCATAACAACACCATTCAATACTTCCATCCAACCTTCATCCCTCATTCCATAGCTTTAATCCAATCATTTGCATGAATCATTAACCCCCTTCTGCCTACCCCTATCCATTCCATTATCGTTACCCATTTTCCTACCAACGTCTCTGAGTGGGAACATGTTAGCCATGGTCTATAAGAAACATTTAGTCAATAGTGTACTATCTTCCGCAAAGAGACACTTGAGTCCTTCATTCATATCCATACACCTTCATCATCTTCCATTTCCATAAGCTTCCATTTCCATGTCCATTCATATCCACTAGCTTTCACATCCATCCACATACCCTTGCTTGTACACTTGGGGGCAAGACTTTTCCATTTGTATGATACATTATTGATTAACCTATTTTCACCTATTCATCATATTAATTCATTTATATTCCATGATATCCACTTTATCCATCCACCTTCCTTTGATCTTGCATAAAGTATTAGGGAAAAATAGCAAGAAAAAGAATCTAATGCATGCTTTATACCATGTGTGTCTTCCATCCTCCATATCACTTGTCATTCATCTCGTGTTTCCTTTAATGTCCATTTATCTTCCATATCCATTTCATGTCATTATAACTTGTCATACCTCTTACCATGGGGGCATGTTATTACTTTGACATGCCATCTTCGGAGTCCTCCATAGGTCCTCTATTTCTCCTTTGTATAAGAGAAAATATTTTGGGTTCCCTTGTCATTGGTTCCCTCCACCCATAGCATTCCATATCTTGATCCATCTATATTCATCCTTCATATAGGGTATATCCTTACATGTCCTATCATTAACCCATATCATTGATCCTTATCCATCCATATCTCCTTTGGTTTTCAGCGTGACTAAGGAATAAGATCTTATTTATCATTATCATTTAAATTCTTATTTATCATTGTTATGAGCATCACATTTAAACAAACCATAAACTCTTTAACATACTAAAACATTGGGCTTTACTGATTCACAACCCACTGTATTTTCCATCCTGCAACTATTTTTTGCACAGGTCCTTATCATATGCATTAGCATTTACATTTTTCATTATCATGATCTTGCATATTTATCATTTTCATATTGCATGCATGACAACTTGTGCTTTATCTTAACTCTTGTCTCTTGTCTTCATCAATATCGTTATCTTTTCATATCTTTTCTTTTCTTGTCACATTCTGAGGAAGCTCAAGGATATCTACACCTTGTTGTGTATTAAGGAGAGTGAGGAATGGGGCATGAGTCTTTCTTATATGTGTGTATCGAGTTAGTCAGTCCTATGATGATTACAAAAATCATAATTGATAACAAAGGGGGATTTGTTCCACTCTATGATGAAACAAATGATTACTTCATAGCCTTTCCATTCCATTCATTTCCATATCTAGCCTTTCATATCCTTTCCTCTCATATCGAATACATTTCATAAGCCATTTATATGCTTTCCTTACATCACATCAATGTGTTGCATTCCTTTCTTCTTTGGATCCAACTAGGTCATTCATATTTCTAAATCTTGCATATCATTTTCTATCTACAACTCAAAAATGATCACTTCATAGCCTTTCCATTCCATTCATTTCCATATCCATACTTTCATATCCTTTCCTCCCATATCAAATACTTTTCATAAGCCATTTATATTCTTTGCTTGCATCTAATCAATGTGTCACATTCCTTTCTTTGTTGCATCCACCTAGGTCATTCATATTTATAAATCTCACATATCATTATCTATCTAGAGCTCAAACATACCTTCATCTATCATAACAAGATTGACACCATACCATATGAAGATCAATATCAAGGTTATGCAATCAAAGACTGAGGGCAACAACCATATCAAGATTCCATGTTCAATATGAGTTTGTTTCATTTCATGCATGCATTATCTTCTAGCTCTTAGAGACAATTAAGCTTTACAATTGGTGTTTATAGATCTCAAGTGTTAACATGTTCATACAGAAGTCTGAAATATGTATCTTCTTGCTTGAAAAGTGTTACAAAAGTGTTCTCAGTTGTTGTGACTGACAAATGTATGAGTTACAATGTTGTGTTCTACTTGTATACTTCAAACAGACCACATGCCTTATGTATACTTCAATATTTTAAGACATGTCTATGCTGATGTTGTTTGTAATTGATGCCAAAGGTAAATGGAGGTGGTAATGCAAAAGGTGTTTGATGCCAACTACATGCAAAGTGAGTTGCTTCATTGTGTTGTCCTGGATTGGTTTCAAAGAGATTATTCATTCATTTGGTGATTTGCAACCAAAGTGGTTGTTGATATTCATGTCAAAGTCCATGTTGTTCATTCATTACTTGATCACATGGTGTTGGTACAAAAGGTATTGATAGTTGTTGCAAAATTTTGACAGAGTTGTTTCATGAAAAAGTCAGAGGTATTGAACAAGTACTCATTGCACATTCATCATTCACATTTTATTCTTGATGGCTAATACATTTTAATGATTTGACTCAAAGGTATTAAGTGGATAGGTTTTTAGCATAAATACATTATTGGTGTTTGTTGATGAGATCTTCATGCTTTACAAGGATCTAAACCAATGTCAAAAGCATAATATTCTGCATCAAAGGTATATGGTCATAATCAAAGGTTACAAATCAATTACATGTTTTCAAGCCCATTGAGTTTGTTTGAAGCTATTTTGGGTTCTTTCATTGCTTGCAATTTTTTTCTTAAACCCTATATGAGGTTCATTATGCAAACTTTATAACAGGTTTAATTTTTTTTATATTTGGTTGGTGACTTACTGTAATCGGTAGAAAGGCACTCCCTTTAGTTGTGTCTTGAGGGTTTTAAACTCATCAAAAACCAGCCCTACTCCTTGGCTTAACTGGAATAGTAAGTGAATAACTTATGTAATATCGCCCCTACTACTTACTCCAACAGTCTACTAGGGCACTTATAAATGAAACCTTTGATAAAATTTGATTTTATATAATGCTTTGATGGATATTCATGCCCCTTTTACTGTCATATGTCTTTGTCTTATGACTGATCATCTCCATTTCATTTTCCCTATGGCTTCCTATCATATAACAAACCTCTCTATATGCTTCATGACACTATCCTTCTCAAAACCATTGTTTCATGTCTATGTTGCAGTATTCCTCTATGTCCTTCCTTCTTTATACTCTATCATTTCACTCTTGAACATTGGAATACCTATCCATTTATACCATTGTATCATATCAGGCCTTTGCATTGCTTCCTATTTGGCTTTCAACACTACCCATGACATGTTATCTTTGATAGTTGAATGATTATCCTTCATCATGGTGGTAATCCTTTTGGAATGACTATCCCATGCTTACATTTAATTCGCTCCTTTTTTGTCCTTGAGAATGGTGAATGTCATGTTGATTCTAAGAGCCAACCATTATGATTTTTTTCTCTTAACTGTTCTTTGAAAACCTCACCTAACGCCTTCTCAAACTCTACCCTAGATTCCTTTGTAGGGACTACCAACATCATTATTTGACTGCTACTGCTATTATTCTAGAAAAACTACCTTTTCAATAGTCATAAAACAACATTATCATAGGTCTAACTTTCCATTTTCATACTTTGATATTGCATAGTCATTTACTCTTTTCATCTCATTGACCATACACCTTTGATGATGAAGAGTGCTTCTCATGACTATCCTTAAGGTTGTTACTCCATCAAGCATTTATTTTTGTTATGTTCACCTTTAGGATAATATTGTCCTTGACTTTATTATCTAATAAAATTTTGTGCTTTTGACTTCCATGATGAATTTCATTGATAGTACTACCCTAGGAAGCAAGGCATGACCTCTTTTCAGTGTTGTCATCATAAGGGACTATCATAGATTGCCAAAAGTTTCATTTAATAACTTTTTCCTTTTTGTCCTTATGATGACTATTCATTACATACCACTATCACAAGTCTGCTCTACCTTCTACCCACCACATCTCTTGGCCGTTTCATGAATTTATCACTATCCACAATTGATTCATGCTCCTTCTAATATACTAGATTATTGTTATAACCATCTCTCTATAACCTATTGAAGCAACCATTGGTTTTCAGTTTGTGTATCTTCATATGCTTTTCCAAAAGTCTCAATCTCAGTAATATAGGCTTCTCCTTGTTCACTTTTAACCTTCAAAGCTTCAATAGCTTCCCATTATCATGATGACTACTCTATGATTGAGTGTAATTAAACTACCTTGTAAGGGGTACCCGATTGAGTTCATGTGATTGGATTTTTGGGCTGTCATTAATAGGTTTACTATGTTCAATATTTTACTATTATGCTTTGATAGATTTTATACAAGCATGTGTAGCTTGTTCAAAAGCACTTTTCTTAGTCTTTTAGCCATAGCAGCAAGGCACTCAACTATTTCATTAAATTCTTTGGTAGACATGTATGAAAAATGTGGTAGCATAGACAAGGCAGTGAACTGTTTCATAAAATGCCTCAAAGAAATGTGATCTCATGGTGATGGAATGCCATGACAATCCATATAGCAACAAGGAAACAATATGGATTGTCATGGCATTCCATCACCACATGACCACATTTCTTTCAGGAATTTTATCAAATAGTTCACTTCCTTGTCTATTTTGTTGCTTACTATTATGCTTTGATAGATGTTTTTCAAGCATGTGTAGCTTGCTCAAAAGAACCTGTTTTAGAATTTTAGCCATAGTAGCAAGACAATGAACTATTTGATAGAATGCTTTGGTAGACATGTATGAAAAATGTGGTAGCATAGTTAACTATTTGATAAAATGCCTCAAAAAAATGTGGTCTCGTGGTGATGGAATTCCATGGCAATCCATATTGTAGGCAGCTGCAATATGGATTGTCATGGAATTCCATCACCACGATACCAAATTTGTTTGAGGAATTTTATCAAACAGTTCACTATGCTACCACATTTTTCATACATGTCTACCAAAGAATTCTATCAAATAGTTCACTTCCTTGTTGCTAAGGCTAAAAGCCCAAAATAGGTTATTTTGAACAAGCTACACATGCTTGCAAAAAATCTATCAAAGCATAATAGTAAATATGGATTGTCATGGCTTCCAACACCATGGCTAAATAATAAATATGGATTGTAGAAAAAATCTATCAAATCATAATTCTAAATTGGAATGCCATGACAAGCCATAGACTAGGCAATGAATTATTTCCATTGCTTTTCTATGGCTTGTCATTGCATTCCAACACCATAGTCTTGGAATACCATGACAAGCCATAGACAAGCAATAGAAACAGTTCATTGCCTAGTCTATGGCTTCTCATGGCATTCCAATCACCATGGTGTTGCAATGCCATGAAAATCCATATTTACTATTATGCTTTGATAGTAAACACCTAATGTTTTCTAACAAGCATATACATGCACAATATAATTGCAAGTTGGAAAACATAGTGTGAGGTGAGTATATGTCTTCCAAAACACAGTGGCAACCCATAGATAAGCAATCATACATAGAAATAGTTCATTTCCTTGTCTATGGCTTGTCATGGCATTCCAATCACCATGGTGTTGCAATGCCATGACAATCCATATTTACTATTATGCTTTGATAGTAAACATCCAATGTTTTCCAACAAGCATATACATGCATAGTATGATTTCAAGTTGTAAAACATAGTGTGAGGTGAGTATATGTCTTCCAAAACACAATGACAACCCATATATAATCAATCATACATAGAAAAAGTTCATTGCCTTGCCTATGGCTTGTCATGGCATTCCAACCCACATTGTGTTGGATTGCCATAACAATCTATATTTACTATTATGCTTTGATAGTAAACACACAATCTTTTCCAAAAACCATATTAATGGATAGTGTGATTGCAAGTTGGAAAACACAGTGTGAGGTGAGTATATGTTTTCCAAAACATAATGGCATGCCATAGATAAGCAATCATACATAGAAATAGTTAATTTCCTTGTCTATGGCTTGTCATGTCATTCCAATCATCATGGTGTTGGAATGCCATGGCAATCCAAATCTACTATTATGCTTTGATAGTAAACACACAATCTTTTCCAACAACCATATACATGCATTCTATGATTGTAAGTTGGAAAAAATAGTGTGAGGTGAGTATATGTCTGCCAAAACACAATGACAAGCCATAGATAAGCAATCATACTTACAAACAATTCATTGCCTTGTCTATGGCTTGTCATGGCAATCCAATCACCATGAAACCACATTTCTTTGAGGAATTTTTCAAACTGTTCACTACCTTGTCTATGTTGTTGCTTACTATTATGCTTACTAATATGCTTTCATAGACAAGGCAATGAACTATTTGAAAAAATGCCTCAAAAAAATGTGGTCTCTTGGAATTACATGACAAACAAATGCAATTGACAGATGCAATTATCACTCTAGTATGAATGAATTAATATCTTTGACAATAGTATTTGGTTGCATAGGTGGAGTTCCCTATAGTTGTGGGAATAGTTTCACAATATATTGTTGCTACCTCTACTTAAGATGACAATATATATCTGCGAGCCAAACTGCATTGCTTGTTAAATATGACGTTTCCCATTTTCTAACAAATTTTGGTTAGGGGGTATCCATATGCAAATATCACTCCAATTATCATCATATATATGCAATTATCACTCTAACTATCTGTAATCATTTTGAAAAAAATAGTGGGAGATGAGAATATTTTCCAAAACATAGTGGCAAGCCATAGATAAGAAATCATACATAGAAACAGTTCATTTCCTTGTCCATGGCTTGGCATGGAATTCCATTGACCATGAGACCACATTTCTTTCAGCCATTTTTCCAAATAGTTTGCTACCTTTTCTCTACTGTTGCTTACTATTATACTTTCATAGACAAGGTAGTGAACTGCTTCAAAAAATACCTCAAAAAAATGTGCTCTCATGGAATTCCATGACAAAAAAATACAATTGGCAACTACAACTATCACTCTAGGACGAAGAAATTAATATATTTGAGAATAGTACTCGGTTGTGCAAGTGGAGTTCCCTAAAGTTGTGGGTATAGTTATTTCCTATGCAATGTGAAGTAACTGCATAACTGCTTTTAGGTTGACTACGTAAAAAAACTATATTGTAATTTAAATTTTTTCATCTATCTATGAGCATCTACTTATTAGTTATGCAATGTGAAGTAATGCTTTCCGTTTGAAAGATGTGCAATGCAATGAAATGGAAAACACTAGGTGTTTATAAAACTGCAACTTGCATCACAACATACCCAAACCCTAATGGTTTTTAAGCCTGCATATGTACATGTGCATTACAAATAGCAAGAACACCAATTTCTTGCCATTATCTTCGACAATGAGTAAACTTGTTGAAAGTGGTGAAACACAGAGTGTTAATGGTTCTTGAAAAAAAAATGGGTGTTTATAAAATAGTGCCTTTCATTACATTCCTAAGGTCTAAATAACAAAATATTTTAAAGAAATTCATATTCTTTTGTAAAATTCTAAGATGCAAAACATTGGGTTTTACAAAACCTACAACCCACTTAAAGTTTGAAAACAATTTACAAACAAAAACCCTCATAATTTTTTAAAACCCTATACAACTAACAACCCAAATGATTAGAAACCACTCAAATCACTTCAGATGTTTTTTTATTCTCCCCCTGCTCTCCAACCTTTCACTTGCAACTCCACTCTCCAAATTTTCACTTTCAACCTAAAGAATGAAAGAGCAGAATACATAGAGTGTTAAAGGTTGTTGGAAAACAATGGGTGTTTATAAAATGGTATGCATTTCATTATATTCCTATGATTTTAATAACAAAATATTTTGGAGACATTCATACTATTTTCTAAGATTCTAAGTTCTCAAAACACTGAGAAACCTACAACCCACAACAACAACACACCTATATAAATACAAAAACGCATGAAACCATACATAAAAAATACATGCCATTACATACAGTTGGTTAGAGACCCCTCACCTCAAGTCAGTTGGTCATCTCCCCCACCTGCAATGTGCCCTTGCTCTCCAACGTTTTAATTTCAACTTACAGAATGAGAAAACCCAAAACACGTGTTTTCTAAGAACAGTACTCGTTACAATTTAAACTGCATGTCTTAATCACATCACTGCCCTTCCCACCTGCACGTACCAGATAACTTCTTGCACAAGGAAAAAAAATGTCGGCGTAATTTAGCGACGGGACACCTCCTTGCTTTCCTTGCTGTGATATTTCCTTCCGTCCACCGGTTTCGTTACTTTATCATTCGTTTGGCGGGCCCCACACTATGTCATCTCTTCATGTTATGTATGTTGTTATGTATGTTTTATGCATTTTTGTATGTATATAGGTGTGTTTTGTCTACGAGTTAGCCGACTCCTTTATTTGTGTTATTTAATTTATATATATTTTTATGTTTATGTTGATAGGAGTATTTTAATATAATAATATATTGATAAGTGGTATATTTTTGTGCTAAATTTAGTTCACAACTCAATTTCTATTATTCTTATTTTTCTTTCTTTTGCACCAATTTCCACCTATTCATGAACCTTACTTTAAGATTATGATTTTATTCATTTAGATCATTTTCTAAGGTGTGAGATTGATCAAACTCAACTCTAAGGAATGGAAATAAGGCCAGACCCCAAAATTCAAGTCATCAAATTCTAATTCTAATTGTCCTACCCCCTTTTACTAGTTATTATTTGTTGACCTAGCACATGTTTCATTTGACATTTTGTTGTGTCATGGTATCTAAATACATTCATTGTGCACAAAAACATAAGAAGGAAAAACAAGATGGAAATTGAATAATTAATAGAATATTTATTGATGAAATAATGAACCAAATTTGAATCATCATATAGGCCATTTACATTTCTACAAATTTTGTATTTATCTTTCTCATCATTGTTAACTTGATCCACTAAGGAGTTTGACCTAGGAGAACATATTCACTTGTCGAGTTGGCAAGCTCTTTAATGGTGTCTCTAGACACCACCTTGATAGATTGAGATATCTACAAGGTGAAAGTAAAAAAAATTCCACGACACATCCTATATCAAATCATTCTCATTTGTCCTAGATTAATTTCAAGGTAGTTGAGATCAATTCCATAGGGCGTGTCATCAATTTGTAAAAAAAACTTATACCAATTTAGACTCTAAAATATTCATCAAAATCAAGATAACTAATTTTGTGATAGTGGTTCAAAACATTCTAGAAGAACAATATCAATTTTAGAGCTAAGTGTGTCTATCCTTCTCTTTAATTATCACATTTATTTCAAATCTATTATATGCCTCAACTTGATAATCTAGGTTAATTGTTCACTAATTGATTGTATTTATTTAATTAGCCTAGATAAAATTTATGTAGAATATATTTACATTTGTTGTGAACCTGACATTTTTAACATGCAACCTAGGGTTTCCCCTTAGGGTTTCTTCTCCTTCATTAAGGTTCAAGATCTATTTTTATTACTTATCTTTCATATCAAACTTTCCTAGGGTTTTATTATGTCATTATATCTTTATTCATTGCTCTACTTCTTTTAGGGGTTTGCTTATATTGTTTGATATTATTTTTATCCTACCCTGCCCACCCTTGCTTTGGGCTTTAAGATTGCATTTCACATTTATTTCAAATTTTATTTTATTTTTAACTCTATATGAACCCTTAGGTTATTTTATATCATTCAATTTTTCTTTTAAAGCATATCTTACTTCATTCCTTACAATCAACCCACCTTTACAGGTTTATGTCTCATTGATGTATCTTTTGTTATCAATTTTTTAATGCCTCAAGCTTTCAATAAAGACATTAGTAGGTGGATTTTTTTTACAAATGTGACATCAACATGCTTTGTTGCACACCCACATGACCAAGATACCATGACACCACACAATGACACATGAGGTATGCAATCACAATTACATAACATGATGACAACAAATAGAATACCTACTAAAGTAGGGGTCAAGCTAGAATGATGATCATAAAATAACAAGTGTGGTGGAGATGTGGAGTTCCTCTACAAATTTGTAACTAATACAAATATCTTCCTAACCTCTACTTCCTTGCATTTCATACTTCAAAGTCTAAGTGCAATATTTTGACCTATCAAACTTAAGAGTCTGAATCGCATTCTATTGGACTTTAGAGTCTATATGCCTTTCTACATCATTTTAGACTTGAAAGTTTGAATTGCATCATTTTGAACTTCAAAGTTTAGATAAAATTTACAACACTTCAATTTTAAGGTCTAAATTACATCACTTTGGAGTGTATACACACTTTTACAACACTTTAGAATTTGGAGTCCAAATGTACTTTTGCAACACTTCAAATCTTAGGCTCTAAAAACACTTCAGGCTTTGTGGTCTAAATGCACCTTTGCAATACTTTAGAATTTAAGTATAAACAAACTTTTGTAATACTTTAAATCTCAAGGATTGAATGTGCTTTTGCAGTAATTCAAATTTTAGGTTAAATGTATGGAATGTGGCAACACTTCGAACCTTAAGGTTCGAACACACTTTTGCAACACTTAAAACTTTTATGTCCAAATACATTTTTGTAACACCTCAAATTTTAGGGTCTAAACAAACTTTTGCAACTTGTAAAATGAAAGCATGCTTCTAACCTCTGAACTCCCAATGACTTGCACATTGGACTATAACATCTAGGAGAAATATTGTAACTCTAAAAAAATTATAATTCTTGTTGGAACACGTTTTCCATTGCGCCAAAAGATTGACCTGTTAACACCTAATACAAATGCCAAAGATATACGGATCCATGGGAAGAAATTAGTCCATGTCACGAATTTGAAGGGAGACATTGGTGATTAGTCCAACAATCCCCCCTCAGCGTCACTCGAGGGGATTTGAACCCATGACCATGGATCTGATACCATTTGTTGGAACACGTTTGTTGTTGCACCAAAAGATCGACCTGTTAACACCTAATAACAACACCAAAGATAAATGGATCCATGGGAGGAAGTTAGTCCATGTCACAAATCCAAAGGGAGATATTGGCAATTAGTCCAACAATTCTATAATTGTAATTCAATTTTCATGAACACTTGGGCATGGTTTTCTCATTATGTGTGTCATACAAAAATGATGGTCCAAGTACTTGAGCTTATACATATACTTTTCATTATCCAAATGTGAAATTCCTAAAAAATTGTACAAAACCAATGTCAAATTTCCCATACCCACATAGGTCTACACATGCTAAGGAAACAATAAGGCATGTAAAAGGGAAAACACTACTTAAACATAGAAAACATTTCAATCTTTGATTGCAACATAATTTAACAAATACGTAAATATATCACAACTATGTTAATTAAATATTTATTCCCATAAGATATAAATCATGATTTTTAATCATGTTTCTACCATATAGCTAGACATGAGAAAAAATGATACAAAATTTTGTGCATATTTGACACCAATGCCCCAACATGTCAAAAGTAAAGATAGAGCTCTCTACACTTCTGTGGGTAGATTGTTTTCCAACCTATTTGATTTAAAAAATAATAATTGTACAATCTTACAAATGATGACTCCAACATTTCAAATTATACATTTTCATTATATTGCATAAAATGAAATGATGTAAAACCGTAAAGAATGAAACTCCTTTTACACAATCCTAATATATAGGTCCTCAATGGTGGTTTAATACCAGCCAACCATGTGGACCTTGTAGGTCCACCCCTATAAACTATAAGGAAATTGATTGGGTAGTCCAACAACACTCACATAAAATAAGGTGGTTGAACATTGACATACTAACCACATGCCATATATGGAGTTCACAAGCAAAGCATTCATGAGGGATGCACAATCATCAATCAATGCATATAGAAGCTAATCACATCAATACATGGATTACCAATCAAGTATACATGAGTGTCTTTTAACATTATCAATGCATACTAGGGATTTTTTAGTGGTGAATCTTCACCAATTGGCGAATAGTTCATATCAACCAAGCCAAAATTGGAAAACATATTACAACCAATGGGGTGGTTGAACTACCCGAATTTTTTGAATTATCATTCCAATGCATTTCAATTCACCATCAATTTATTTTATGAGGCATATGTAATTAATAGTTTTTCCATAACAAACTACATATTTCCAATGAACTTATTAATATTTTTTCCTGAAATCTTGGAAGTATGTATTAAATCACCCACATATTCACCAATACTATTAAAATAACATTATGTATCAAGTCACGTTTTTCCAACATCATTAAATGTTCACTACACGTGAGGAACCATTTTGCTAATAAAATTTACAAATAATTGTGTATGAGGACCCGTTTTGCCAATAATATTAAAAAAATTATGCTTGAGGACACATTTCACTAATTATATTAAAAAATAATTACACGTATGAGGACCCATTTCGCCAATACTATGATAACTCCATGCTAATCGTAGGGTCATAATCGCCTTGAAAATTACAACACATGTCTTCTGTTGAGGTCTGATTCACCCAAAATTTAAATGTATTGTTGTATAATCACACAAGATTCACCAAATTTTTATTATACCATTTAAAAATCTTGTGGAATTCGCCAAATATGGATTGACATAAATACAATCAAAACTCTGATTTATTTTTACACATTTTGTTTAGTTCTAGACTTGTGAGCTCTCAATTTTAAGTGGGAACCTTGATCATGGACAAGTTACAAACTTACAACTACAAGCATTGTTGCATTAATGAATAGCGAGTTAGTGAAAACCTAAAGGTAAGTGATCATTTCTTCATAGTGTTATAACATATTTAATCTCTTTACCATTCTCGCTTCAATCTTAAAGATGATTTTGAGTAGAGAATGGGATCTATAGTCTATGCCCTTAAACTAAGAAGACATTTTTTGGAAGCTTTAATTTTGTGAGAGATCAAGATGTTAAGCAGTAAGTAAAATAATAGTAAGACTCCTGAGGGTGGTGATGGCAGGCCATCAAAATGCCCAAAAAGTAGAGTTACCATTCTTACTTTGGCAATGTTTCTAATCCATCAGATCAAGTTGGAACTACATCATCAACTCTTGCACAAAATATTAATGGAGAAGGTATTGGTAATACCTCACAAGAAGATTGGAATGAGTTAATTGAGTCAGATGAGGATGAAAATTCCATAGAAGATGTTCCAAGGGATGTACCTAAGGTATCTAGAATGAGTTAATTGACTTGGATGAAAATGTTGGTGCCATAGATGATGATGTTTCAAGGAAGAGGAAAAGAAAAGCCAAATAAAAAATGGGGCGTGAGTGGGATATGACAAGGAATTTTTGGATTGATTTGGTGCCAAAGTACCCATTCATTGAACTATTAGAGAATGAAAACAAAGATGAACCTCCAACATAATGCAAGTGTAAGATTTGTAGTTGGAAATATAAAAAGGATAAAAAGTTGTAGCTAAAGCTTGACACTATAGAAAATCATATTGATAAAGTTTATGAAAACAAATCATAGATGGAAAGGAAAAATAAGTAGTAAGATGGAAATCAAAGAAAGAAAGTCTTCATGTTAAATATGCCTTGGAATATGATGAGTATATGAAAAGAATGGTGAAGCTTGTTGAATGTGGAGGTTTAATTGAAGCTCAATTTGGAAAGATAATGGCAGGAGCAAAACTGGAAAAAATTGTTCAGATGAGTGGTTTTTTTCATATTTTGTCCAGAGGGCATCCTATGATAGACTACCCTGAATATAATAGTTTATTATCTTTTTTGGGAATTCCTAACTTTGCTAGAACACATTGGTCAATAAGATCTGGATGGGAATGGGTAAGTTGTCTTGTTGAGGTGGAAAAATAATATTTATAGGAAAAGAAAAGAGTCGACCTTCATTGCATTATCTTTAGATGAAGTTATTATGGTAAATAATACTTCTTGGGTATGTATACATGTGTATATTGTACACCAACATGTTTGAAAACCTCATCTACTCTGTGTTCATAAAATGAAGGAGAGTTCAACATCACAAAACCTATTTGAACTAGGAAATCTTTGAATGAAATTGGAGGTATGGATGACTTCACAATTGCCAAAAATTTGGTGTGTGTAGGAGTTGATGGAACTTTAGTAATGCAAGGTCACAGGAACGATCTTTGTATGAAGTTACAAACTATTTTTTCACCATACATGATTTCCATTCACTGCATGGCTCACATAATGGATTTAGCATTTAAAATTATAAGCAAGTTTCCTTTAATATCAAAAGTTGAAAATCTAGTCTGTGAACTCTACTCATACTTTTTCCGAAGTCCCAAATGTTTTACAAATTTTTAAATTTTTTTGAGGGAATAACAGGAGGAAACAAGCTTCTTAAGGATGTTGATACTAGATGAATCTTCCATGGACCAATGTGACGAGTTTTTTCAAAATATCAATCTATATTAGAGTAATGTATGAACATCACTACACAGTAGACAAAGCTCTTGACCTCTTACATAGATTAAGTGATATAGATACGATCTTAACTTTATTTGGTATTCTCCCCGTGCTAGATGAAATGAACAATCTCATGAAAAAATCTCAAGACAAAACTATGTATATTCATGAATATACTAAACTACGTAGAATGACATGCACGACCCTCAATAATCTATTACTATCACATTATCCATTTCAAAGTCCAAAATTTTGAAGTTGCTAGTTAATTACATATTTGAATAATCCTGAAAATTATTTATAATTTAATGCAAGTTGAGAACTGTGTCTTTGTACATGGATTTGAGATACCAATGCACTATTGTACGATGGTTAGGCACTCTACCAAAGAAGGACTTGTTACAAAGGAAATTTTTAACAAAATTGTTAAATTTGTAAGTTGTATTTTAAAATCTATTACAAAATCTCTTAGCTCAAATATTTTTGAACAATTCACTCAAGATGAAATACTTGATGCCATGCCTATTATATATCCTCAATTTTGGATCCCAGGCCATTGTCAAACCCATATTTTTTCATAAAAAAGTAATTACCTTGGTTGAACACTTTTTTAAAATTTCAAAATATAATGGACAAAAATAGAAGGAATTATAAATGCAACTAAGCTTAGAGAACAAGCTTCCCATTTTGCAATAAGTATGATTGACTAGTTTGACTCCATGAAGAATCTCATGCAATTGGGATCACTAACAAGGGTTTGGGCAACCTTTGGTTAGAGTGAAATATTGTGTGATCCATTATTAGAATATTTCAAACTTGTTGATTTATGTCAAACAATGATATTGGGGTCGATGGAGGATAAGGGAGTTTTCAGTGCATTAGAGTTTTTGAAATCAAAGATAAGAAACAAACTAGATAAGAATTTGGAAAATTGCTTTAGGATGTATATAACTAGGTACAATATCTAAAGTTTTCCTTTTGAAAGGGAACTCACAATATGGAAATCCATATGTGAAAGAAGACGGTTGTTCAAGACTTCAAATGTTAGTGGTAGGGGCACAAATGGCAATGACACAATGAATGTTGAACTTGAGATGCAGTTAAGAGAACATACACATGGCTAAGAAAATGAATACAAAACTCAAAGTCAAGATGACTCTCAATCTCATTCTTAGAGTGAGGACTAGGAGTTGAATTGGAAAATGCAAGGGATTTAGTAGTTTTTAGGTATTTATATTGTGTTTCATGAATCATATATTCATATTCCAAACTATAGTTGATGATATTTTATATTGTATTCCATGAAATTATGAATCAAATTGAATAAATTTTATATATTATTAATAATTTCATATATTAATTATGTCATACTGATAAGTTTTACACGTAAATAATTCATCATTCAACTCAATGCTTAATAGCATATTAACAACAATAACATATACAACATTACTAATTGTTTAATGTGTATCTAGTAGTACAAACCATATTTTTTCTTTAGTTAAGCAAATAAATAATACAAATAATTTAAAAAATTAATGAATTTGATTTTTGTATTAATTTTCAAATGAAGGAATACATAAAGGCAATGCAAAATATTGCTCAAAGACAACTCTACACAAAGTTGAGTTGGAAACTCATATTATCAAATCATTATATCAACTTTTGTAGCATGCTCCACTGTCCGTCCGATGGAAGCTTCATTTCTTGTAGTTGATAGTGTTTGACTTCAAAATTTGTTAACAATTCATAATCAAAATTGGAACTTGACTTGAATGTTTCAATAAAAGTTGCATTCAAGGTTATCAGTGGTTTGACGGAATCCAAATCTATCTTCCTTGTATCTTCATCTTTTTTGCAGCTTAATACAAAAATTCCTTTGTTTCACGTATTCTCAAACACTTTTGAATGATAAATGATACCTTCATTGAGGAATCAATCTGGTTATTAATTCCTTTAGATTTCAATTCATTATCATTGTCTTTATAAACTGTTTGCAAATTTTGATTTGCAATTTTCTCTATTGAAATCATATTTTTGTTGCCCCCTACATATTTCTTGAGATTCCTATTATGTACTATCTGATCATCAATCAAATGAAATGATTCACACAAATGATCAATCCTCTACATTATTTCCTCCCAAATATTTTGTTTCATATGCCTCATTGTTTCTCTACAAAATGCAATTAACTTATTGTAATGCCTCACTAATGTCCAGTCAACTTGGTGTTAGACACACAATTCAGAGGAAGGGTTCCTAACTAAATAGTCCACTAAACCCTTGCAAATAATCTATTAAATTATCAACTAGGGCTTTGTAAGCTTTTGATGATGTTGGAACTGTATGTACATTCACAAAATCTACACGACCTATATCATCAAGTATAGGTGGTGTACACATGCGCAAGAAAACAATGAAAATTGGAAAAGGAAAATAAGCATAAACTACAAAATAGGGGAAATAACTTAATCTACTAGTGATGTTGTGGGTACCTTCAGCTTAACACTGTAGCTGTGAATTGCTAAACTTGAACTCTGTAATTTTACTAGCACTTAGGATTCTTACTTCTAACTACTTGACTCACTCCAGAGGATGACTCAATGATGCATTACTAAACTTAAGGCATGAGACTAAGTATCATTCATGTGCATGTAATGAAAAATCTATTGGAATGAATGCAATAATGTAAACATCTAAATTGACAACATAAATGAAGGTGGGTGAACAATACCTTGAGTGGTCCTTGCTTAAGCTATTGTACCCACAAGAGAAACCAAATATGTGTTACTTGATTCAACTAACCATAGCAATAAATTGGAACATCTTTATTGCATATAACTGAACTCTACAATTTGTCAAAAATCTTCACAAATTTCTCATTCATGAACAAATAATAGAAAACTAACAAAGATATTATCTATGAAACAAAAATATAACTATCAAAACATATCTTCCAACTAGATTTTCTCCTCAACCATCAATCCAACTATATAGGTTCAGGAGGAGGTTTATTTGCATAAGGAATAAAAATAAAAATTAAATGAAGATGTGCACTCTCCTTCAAAATAGAGAGAGACAAAGTCTTTGCAATTGAAACTATAAATGAAAAAGATAGAAGAAGACAAATAGGTTTGCAACTCCACTTTAATAACATGATAGAGATGTGCTCTATGCAAATAGTCATTCTAATTTCCTGATTACTGTAAACTTCTTCTTTCCTCCATCATCTTATTCAATGCTCTAATGAATCACAACTGACCACTCCAATGATCACTTCCATCATTTCTACAATTGTCATGTTCCCAACATCCTTGGAATATCCCTTGCAATCGACCTGGAATCCTTTGGTTGTTGGTTAAGTTCTCTAGTTGCTATGGGTTACAATTCTTTTGGCTGTAAGGTGTTAGTTTTATCTAAAGCATATATACCATTAACAATCATAAATTAAATGCAAATTAACACTAAATTTCATACACTTCACACATTCATCCATGAAAACATCATCATATCATAATCATATTTCTACTAATCCATGCAACTTACTAGAGGGCCATGACATTCATCTTCCATGATATGATCCACAAGACTGTAGAGGACTATGTGGACGACATCTTAGCCAATTCAAGAAAATGGAAAGATCACATAGCAGTACTGGGACCAATCTTTGATAGACTCAAAGAATACAAGGTAAGGTTAAACCCCAAAAAGTGTGTCTTTGGTGTAACTTAAGGAAAACTCTTGGGCTACATTGTGTCATTGCAAAGAATTGAGATAGATCTAGCTGAAGTCAAGGCGATTATAGATATGGAGACACCATGAACATTGAAACAACTAGCGAACAAGATTATTCCCTTTTCTCATCTACTTCACAAGGGGGTAACATACAAGTGGGATGAGAAATGTGACAAAGCATTCAAACAAATCAAGGAGAATCTACTAACACCTCCTGTCCCCTTGCCACCAATACCAAACAAACCTCTAATCTTATACATATCAACTACAACAACAACCATAGGGGCTCTTCTTTCCCAACATGACAAAAAAAGAAAAGAGAGGGAAATTTACTACATCAGTCAAACTTTAGTAGGGTATGAACTGAATTACACATCCATTGAAAAGGCTTGTCTTCCAGTAGTGTTTTCCTCACATAAATTTAGACACTACATGCTCACCCATCAAGTAAAGCTCATCACTAAATTAGATCCACTAAAATATCTACTATCCAAGGAAACTCTCACAAAGTGAATGGCAAAGTGGGTAATGATCCTGACATAATTTGACATAAAATATGTAGAGAGGAAGGCCATCAAAGGGAAATTCATTGTAGATCGGCTAGTAGAAGCACCTATTTATGCAGAGAATCCATCAGTATCTAAATTCTCCAATGATTCAATATTTTTCCTAAACACAATAGACCATTGGAAAATGTTCTTTGACAATTCCCACACACAACATGGATCAGGGGCTGGCATTCTTTTTATCACACCATAGGGGGACTGCATTCCAAAATCATATAGGCTATCTTTCCCATGTACCAATAACATTGCTAAATATGAGGCTCTCATCATAGGACTCAAAATAAAGGTGTAGTGGAAAATCTTGACACTAAAGGTCTATGCAGATTCACAACTAATCATCAACCAAGTCAATGATGATTATCAAACCAAGGACAACAAGATCACTCCTTACAAGAAGCTAGTAGAAGACCTCAAGTATTTCTTCATTGATATCACATTTGAGTAGATACCCCGAATGAATAACCGAGCAGTTGATGCTATGGCGATTGTTGGGTCCTTATTAGATATACCAAAGAACATTCTTAAATGTGAGTTCCTTGTTGAGCAACTTCTTGTCCTAGCATTCGAGGTACCAGAATCCAAGTTCATATGTGAAATCATTGGTCCCGGTGATCCTTGGTATCATGATATATTACCTACCTAAATAGAGGAATCCTCCCAACTGACCTTACATTGAACCTCAAGAAAACCTTTATCAAAAATTCATCCTGTTTTGTTATCCTAGGTGACACCCTTTACCATAGAAGTATCGAGGGGACACTATTGTGATACCTTAACCCCGAGGAAGCTTTGACTACATTAACAGAAGTACACAAAGGCATTTTTGGATCACATTCGAGTGGTATGACCTTGGAAAAGAAACTATTGAGGATGGGGTACTATTGGCCTACCATGGAACAAGAAGCTCACTAGTATGTCAAGAAATGTATGCAATGTCAATAGAATGGGGACCTCATCCATGTGCTAGCTCAAGAGCTTCAATCGATCATTACACCTTGGTGTTTCTCATAGTGGGAGTTGACCTCATAGGAAAGATCACACCCACCTCATCCAATGGACACAAGTTTATCATTACCGCCACTGAGTATTTTATGAACTGGATTGAGGCAATTCCTATGACCTATATTATGGGAAAGCAAATCTCCAAGTTCATCCTAAGCTACCTCATTTTTTGATACAGTGTCCCACAAGCCCTTATCTCAGATAATGGGACACCTTTTAAAAACTAGGATGTTCGTGAGTTGTGCCAACTTTTCAATATCCAACACTGGTTCTCCACCCCCTATTACCCCCAAGGCAACAGTCAAGCAGATGCCTCAAATAAAAGCATCTTGAAAATCCTCAAAAAGATAGTCAATGAAGTTGGCCGTGATTAGAATTTACAACTCAACCTTGCCTTATGGGCCTACATAACTAGTATTTGCATGCCTATAGCTGCTACACCCTATTCCCTAGTATATGGATCTGAAGCTATCCTACCCATTGAGGTCGAGATCCCATCACTATGAATAACCTTGCAAAATCTTATCACTGATGAAGAATACATGGTGTCATGGTTGAATGAGCTAGAGCTACTAGATGAACGTTGCCTGGGTTCTTTGAATCATTTGCAAGTTTATCAGAACCGACTCAAGAGGAGCTACAACAAGAAGATAAAAAATTGGTCATTCTAGGTTGGAGAGTTTGTTCTAAAGGAGAATCAGAAGAATGTACCTAATCCAGAAAGCAAGGGGAAGTTTGAACCCAATTGGTTGGGACCCTTCATCATCACAACAAGTTACAAATTAAGAGAATATTATTTATCGACACCCGATGGAAAACCCTTGCAAGATCCCATCAACAACTCTCATCTCAAAAAAAATTATGCCTAGGCTTGAAAGGTATAAATCCAAAAATACAAAAAAATAAAAAGAAAAATCCAAAAAAATCAGAAAAAGGTTGAAAACAGTAAATATAAAATAATTGTCCTATGGTGAAAACCACTTCGGTGGTGCTTTGGGCAAGTACCTTGGTGAAAACTTGGAAAACAGGCGCCTCGCGTAAATAAGAACTCTCCATCCACCATTGATTCTTTGGCTTATCATGCATCATTTTCCATTGCATTCATCCCCCATTCTATTATTTTTTCCATCACCTGTTCACATCCGTATCATAGCTAGATATTGGATATGTATCATATTCCCCTTTAGTACTATTTGGCACATTTCTAGGTCATTTTTTCTTTTTATATCAAGGTAGTCTATCGCATTACACAGGGGGAATTTGTCTATCCTTGCATCGGGTTGGGTTCATGTATATTCTTAATGATCTTTCATAACATCGAAAAATCCAAAAACACTTGCCAAATCCTTGAAAAATCCAAAAACATTCATAAAATCAAAAAATCCAAAAATATTCTAAAAATTGTAAAGTCAAAAGCCAAAACATCCAAATCATATCAAAATCCTAAAATAGGTCAAAATCAGAAAAAGTCAAAACATGGTTATCGAACTATGAGTCTCTGAACTTGAATGTAGGAAAGGCTAATCATTGATTAGCCCCAAGGCCCTAGGTAAACCACCTTAGGTTTGGTTCTTGGTCAAAATCTCAAAAAACACAAAAAAAATTGAAAATTTGAAAATCAAAACATTTGTAAAACAACCCAAAATCCAAAAATAGCCTCAAAACATTGTGAAAACATCAAAAACATTGAAATATTCTAGAAAATCCAAAACCACCCATCCTATTTTGGTTTCACTCACAATAAAATTTCATCCATAATAAAATGTTTGTCATTCCCAACCTTTGGTAAAATAAATAGAGACAAGTGTGGCACTTCGTCGAGTGTAGGCATAAATGTAAAAATCCTAGGTCTAGATCATTAGGTAAATAAGTTGGTTAAATTTTTGTATCAACAACCCATCATCTAGTTAATTTCTAAATCATCTGATCAACATGTCCTAGGACACATCCTTTTGAAAATGGACATTCACATCAGGCATCAGCATAGTTTTAGTCTTGGCTAGAGGCATGAAGAACGTTGACTTATTTGATTACTTGATCTTTTCTTGTGATTTATCATATTGCACTTATTCCAATGACCTCTTGATGATATCTATCAAAAAAAATTAGAGAGAAAGGAATGAGGCATTGATCATTATATTTCATTTTCTATGTTGTTGGATGTTCTTGTAATATAACCTTTGCAAATACTTGCTTTGTTAGGTGTGTATGGAATGTGTTTTGGGAAACTTGTTGACTATTACATTGTTAGGTTATGCCTCTTTGTGTTTCAGTCTGAGATGTTCAAAACTCTTGAAGTACATATTAGCGAGGTTTTCATATGATAGGTGTGAATATGAATACTCCTATCTATTTTTTGAGTCAAAGTCCATCACACTAGGCACAACGATGTCCTGGTTATCCATACCTTCATGCATCATGTTTATGCGTTTTATCAAAAATAAGGAATAATATGTCATTTATATCCTAGTCCCTGAAATAAGAAAATCATCATCATCATCACCACATCTAATAAAGTTTGGAGGAATCATAGACTTGTTGGACTTCTGAATCAATCTCGCAATCGAGGGTTAATCCATCTTATTCTTCTATCTTCTTCTCGCGCTAACACCATATCATGACATTCAACAAAAAGTAATAAAGAATCCATCCTGTATCCACAAATCATCAACGTACATACATCCTTCATACTCATAGCATGTCATCATAATGGGAAATACAATTCATCTCATTTGCACTATCATTTAGGTCGTTTAGGATAATATAGATATATTATTCTAAATATCTTATGGCATTACACAATCATCCATAAATATCCATACAGTGAACATGAAATCCATCCATCTCATAGCATTAACATTTTGCATCATCATGATGTAGCATGTAGAAAAATATACTAAAAAAAGTGAAGTAAATCAGCCATTGCATTTATATACATATCATATATAATACGTCACATACATCCATAACATTGCATCATGGACATCACATCATAACTTCCATATCAGATCCATCTCATATAATCAAAAAATCAAATATCATGATATAAGATCAAATTCAGTGTGTAATATCATCAAAATGGGTATACAAGAGGCTATAAAAAATCAACCAATGAATGTATATACATAAACAATTAGGTTGTACATCCAAAAATTGTCTATAATAGGAGGCTATCCTTGGATCTGGTGGTTATCATGATGGGACTGGTCCTGGTGACCACCTGACGACTGGCTATGACCACTCCCTGATGGTTGGCAACTAATGGATATGACACCTCTTTATCCACTCAATTCCACCTTACTCCTCTATGAAAAATATAGTTGTCATTGATGTTGCGGGAACTCTCTATGGTACAAGGTCCTATAATAAGAAACCTATTGCATAGCTAGACCATATAGAGTTTCCAAGACCATCTATCCCATCTACCCCTATGTTTGCTTGACAATGACCTCTAGCTACAATGTGCGCCCTGTCTCCTTGGCTAATGCTCTATCTGACTCATGTAACTACTGTTGGGCTTGATCCCTATCCCCAGTGATAACTTGTAATTATTGTCGGGCCTGGTCTCTCTCTAAGGTGATAGCCTATAGCTAAGCCATCAACTATGGAACCTGTGCTGTCAGGGCTGCAATCTATGCGTCCTGTGGATAAAGACCTTATGGTGGTTGTTGTGGTGGCCTTTTCCATACTAATTGTATCAGAGGTGGTTGCTAATGTAGTCTTTGTTGATCCTGTCATTGCTCATCTTATCTCTAATCTTATCTTTGCTCTTGTCGATGTTACTGATCCCACCCATCCTACCCATCTTTCTTGCCACATGGAGGTTGTTGGTTCTTACCAATGCAGGGTCCCCTCTATCATCCTCTATCTAGGACTTGTCCAACTGTTGGATCCGTCAGTTGTACTGGGGCATGTGCCTACCAATATGCAACATACTCCACTATAGTGCCCGTATCCTAAGGCCCACCAAAGTATGCTTAGGGCTGAGGTACCAACTATTTGAACTCATCAATAACAACCTGGGAGGGATTGACTATCCCTAGGCTGTCTCTCTAGTGGTCCTATAATAAATGGCTCTATATCTATTCTGAGGTGCATCCTACACCTCTCTAAACTTCCTCGCTACCCGATTAGGGTGGTAGCACTCTATCATGTGATTCTCCTACCCCTGCATGTACCTGGTCTGATAGGCATAAAAGAGATATTGATCATCATTGTACCACTAGTGTGCCTAGACCTAGGGCCTCCATCAGAAAACTGTCATCTCGTCTATAACTCACCTCTAGTGTAGGATCCTTGTAATAGCCATATCTTGCAGGGTGGTCATTGCTCCATACCTATAAACTATTGGTAGGTCCTAGTCCGTTACAACAAGCATAATGATTTGCCTTAGTACTGTAATGTGCTCATATGCCCAAATATAAAGCAGTGTCACCCCAACTCCTATGTTGTGTGCCCCATAATACACCACCTGATGCATATTGTTGTGTGGTCTCACAACACGCCCCAAGACTAAAAAGACTTGGGGACCCAAGTGAAAATATGACTTCTATGGCAGGAGCTAACAGATTGAATGATCACCGAAAGTAAAAAAAAGAAAGAAAGAAATCTTCAGTTCAAAGAAAGAACTTCATATAGTGAGTGTTTCATATACCGGGTAATGAGTACTGGAAACATAGAAAAAGGAAAAAGGGAAATGTAAAATTAAAATGAATGAGTCTGGTAAGTTGGAGTCTGGTAAATTAGAGTTTTGGTATAACCGAAGTCCAGGAAAATAAGTGGTTAAAGCTAAAACCAGGTACTAGGTACCGGGTTGAAACATGAAGTAAAATGTTAATTTTCCTTATTTTGTATAATGGTCCCGATGATCTAGTATACATGCAAGGATTTGTGATATGTGTTTGAAAGTGAAATTTTTGTGGATATCTTTTTTTTGTGTTAATATTTGAATGATGGTTTTATTTATATGGCAACATATTTGTTTAAAAGGGGATTTAATATTGGAATTTTGTGATTACAGGAGATATTGATTGTGATGCAAAGTTCAGGTATGGACGGTCAGGAAAATTTGAGTCATGGTTGGAATAAAATTTAGTTTGGTTTTATCACTCTGGGATGTGATAATGCAGATGGATTTGAATCCACTAGAGTACCGAAGATCTTGGTATTCCATTTTAGGTGGGAGAAAATGTTAATTTTTGGGAGAGCCCATTCCTGAGAGTGACAAAAACGGAGTCAAGCAAAATGTAGAGGGTAAAAATTCTACCTTATCATTCTGAATGTATGGGAAGCCCCTACATATTATCATGATTCAAGTTATTTTCCTGGCAAAGATTCCAGATGGAAACGTAGAAATCGAAGAGCTTCAACGAGTAATTGGAGTTGAATTCCATTGACTTCAATTTCTATTCTCCTATTGGTCACAATATTCCACGTGCCTTGATATTATTGGTCCCTTAGATTCCCTCTCATGTAGTTGTCTTACCCTATCTGAGCCTTGTGTTCTATAAAAGGATAGAGGATGTTCATTTTGGTTTTAAGTTCATAATTTGTGGATGTCGAAGGAGCAAAAACTTCTTTTAAGTTTTGTTATTTTTTCTTGTTTTCTGAACCATTCTGGTGTAAAACTTTGTATGCACGTAGACATTAATTGATATTAGAACTTTATGGATAACTATCTATCTAAGTATCTTTTGTAGCTAGTTTTGTAAGTTTGGTTGAACAAGACTATATGATGTGTCATTTAAGGGTGCATACAAAACCTATTCGGTGTCCATAAATGAAACCCCCTCTTTAAAAGCTTGCATCGTTTTATACATAGTTGTGAAGCAATCTGGTGAAGTATAAAGCAGTTTGCTCTGTTTTAATTAATTGTTTGGGGCATCCATGGAGAATAACCGGGAGAAATTTTATTTTTTTATGTTTTTCTTTAGATTAGATGCTTATATTTTTTGAATTTTTTTTTTTTAAAAAGTGAATGGAAATAGTTTCATTGAAAATCTTTTATTTTCCATGAAATTGTTGAATGCTTAATGCTAAATTTACTTAAGTGATAGCAAAGAATTTGTTTTATTCATGAAATATTATGATGAATCTTTCGATTTCATGATGTCATTGGATGATAAATTTGAAGTTGTATGTGAAATGTTAATGATCCTTGATAAAACTAAAAATGATCGTATTCCCCTTTGAAATTAACAACAAAATTGTCACATCATTACCTAAGAGCTATGTTTAGTGCAATCATGACCTAATTTACAGAGACTTGGGATTAAACGGAAGTCAATATTTGTTTTGTGAATGCAAAATTCTTTCTTAGGTTGTCTTTGTTTCATATCTTTCAAGAAAGGTAGGATTTTCATGGTCTTGTCCGTGGAGAATCTATACGAGTTGTTTACTACAAGTAAAATCGTTGTCAACACATATCATGGTAGAGAGAGGTGAGAACCATTGGACCCCACACATATAGTGTCATATCCTCCATCATGTGGGACCAAACTATGTCCCAACTAACACTAAATCCTCTAGCTCGTTGGTCAAGTACAAGTGCCCTTGCAATCAAGGCTCCAACAAATTGCGTCAAGTTTGGGGCAATCCCCTCAAAAGCATGTAGGTCAATTTGGTCACTATCAAGATTATACTTGTCTACACAAAGAACCTAAAAATTGGCATCGCCTATAGCCTTTATATCATAAATAATCCTCTCCCTAGGGATGGGGATCTAAAAAATCCACCACACATCCTCAAGAGTCACTCTTGCCTCTCTAGTAGGTAGGTGAAACAAGGAGGTATCACTATTCCATCACTCAACCAAAGTTGTCATCATCACCAAATGTGTGTGAATCACTGGCATGCGTGCTATGAAACCAAAACCAATGGCACCCAAGAACGCCATTGCATCTTCAGTAAACTATCCTACCCGATAGAGAATGTTGCATTGATTCTCCTTAGACAGGACCAAGCAAAGAACCTCTTTCATGCATGAAGCGCACCACATCAATTTTTTTGAAAAATGATGAAAAAAACCTAAGTTTGGACCCTATAGCTGCAAAAGTGACACTATTTTCAGTAGTGTCACTTTATCTTTTTGACAAAAGTGATGCTAAAAACAAAAGCAACGCGATCCGACAAAGGTGAATTGACATTCTTGTGTGATGCTATACCTAAATCATTTCGTGTGATACTATTTGGAAAAGGTGAGTTGAAATTCAATAGTGATGCCCTACCTAAATCAACCTCTACAACGCAATATCGCAAAGGTGACTTAGCATTTTGTGCAATGCTCTACTTAAATTTTTCCATGCGACGCTATCCCACAAGGGAAACGCTCCAACGTCAATAACAATGTCGACTGGAGAAAAATTGGCACAATAGAAAACCACTATTGATTGATACTTTTGGACCCTAATAAATACATAGAAAATACAAAAAATGAGTTTTTTTTATTTGCATATCAGGGGTCCTGCATCTGGAGGCCATCGGTACTCATGAAATTTGTCCGCACAATGCCTAGGAAACACACAACCATCCATAGTGTCAGAGACTCTAAGAAAAATTACAAGTATTCTCTAAAGGCAAGTGAGCAAATGAATTGAAAATGACCCTTGCACTCCTATTTAAGCATGAAAATTAGGGTTTTTTGCCCTAATTGAGGGAGGAAATTGTTATTTTTAATCTTGTTGATCAAATATCAAGCCATGAAGCCTATTTTGAGCATTTTTTTAGCATCTTGAGCCTATTTTCACATCCTATAGCCTATTTTCTACAGTTGAACCTTTGTTGAATCTTTGTCGTGAGCTCGACCTAAAATTGAAATTTTCGCTCAATCTTTTGAGGGGGCAGTGTAGTAGCACAATTCCTTCCATTGGGGCAATAGTGGGGCATCCAAAAAATTGAGAAATTCTAAATTTTTTATCTTGGCAACGGTATTGATTTTGAAAAGTGACGGTCTTTGAACCAATGTAATAGGTACCTTACTTCAAAGAGGGAAAAAATGTAGAAACTTCAAATCATCCTGATCGATATTACGCATTTGAATCTAATTCTAACACCATTTCATCATAAATCACTTATTTTCTAACCATTTAATTGAATTTATCACTTTCTCCTATTAATCAAATAATTAATTTTATTGGATTAATTCATCCCCCTTTCTACTAATTTTCATCTCATTTAATTAGATAATCCAAACTATTTAATCAAAACTCCTATGTCTTCTCATTTGATTAAATAACTCTAATTATTTAATTAAATGTCACAATCCTCTAAAATCCCCTAAACCCACCTAAGTTAATTAATCCTTGATTAATTAATCTTATCCATTTGCTAATCCTCATTAGCCCATTCTCTAGCTTTTAACCCCACCAAGGTTAAATAAACCTATGGTTTATTAACCCCACTTGCACAAGTAATTAATTTTCTCAAATTAATTAAATGCATATTTTCTCTCACAATTCCTAGGAATATTCCTCCCTCATTTACTCCCTCCATTGCCTTTTTTTCCCAAGCCTTGATGGCTCTTACAAGCCATATTGTCTCCCACCCAAGCCTTAAATGGATCTTACACAAGCCATCTTGTCTCTTGCATGATCATTCACTTCTTTTTCATGCCTTAATATATTTCACCCAAATGTCTTTAATTCTTCAACCACATGTCTTAACTCCATCTTACATGCTCTCTTCCCAAAATTTGCACACACATGTGCGGGCACATATCCCCTCACATATCTTAGCCTTGTGACACTTGTCACAAGGCTAATCATTCCTCCAAACCCTGGATTCATTTGCAACCCTTGATTGGGAAAATGAATCTCAACCCTTGATTCATCATTTTTCCCTATAAATAGAAGACACTTCTATGGGAAATGGATCCACATTTGAAAGAAAACTTATGCTACACAATTTCATCATCACTATCATCCATTTTCACTATTGGAGCTCTAATCTTGCATCAATTTCATCTTTCATCCACAATCTTCAATCACGTTCATCAAAAGGGATTGGGAAAGGGCCATTATTCCACATCAATATGGCACCAATCCCCCTATGGGATGAGGTTTAGGGTATTTAGCAAGGTTTCATCCATGCATGTATTGTTATTTCATGTTTTGTATTGATTGTTTCCATGTTTCATGCTTTCAAGAATTTCATAGGGAGTTTGATTTATCTTAGTTAAGATGACTAATCTTCTTGTATTTTGATCATGTTAGCTATAGGTTTAGATCATGCTCACAAAAATGAGTAAAGCGAAGTTTGGTAAGTTGTTGTAGTTCGGGAGCTAATCCTGGGAGTATAAAAGTTCTTGTGGTAATCGAGATTTGGGTGAGTTTTGTTCCAGTAAAGCTGAAATATGTCAAGTACCGAGTACAGAGTAAAGGATGCATTGGTGCTAAAGTGTTAAAGTTGGTTGTTTAATTTTTCTAAAATGCCTAAAATGTTTGATAGCCCATCTAAAGTGATAGTTACACAAGAATACATTAAAATCATGTTATTTATGACTTGTTTTAAAAGGATTTGTATTGATGACGGTTTTATGTTAATGAGAGTTTTATTAATTTTTTTTAAAAGGGATTGATATATGGAAATTTATGTGTAGGAGAAATAGGTTATTAGACAATGTTTCGGTATGAACAACTAGGGAAATTTGGGTTGCAAGTAGATTTGATGAAACTAGTTCCACCTGATCACTTTGAATATCTAGCAGAGGAAGTTCCTACATTTTGTTTGACAAATCTACTCAATCTGGTTTGATTTCCTAATCAAGTTTTAAAGAATATATAGTTCTGAAAGTTTCAAAGTGTTGAATAAGGTCAACATCTGTTGACTTATTTAGAAGTTATTTTTCTAAGTGTCATATGCCATGTGCCTTGCTACGATTCATCCCTTGGATTCCCTCTCATGTGTTGATTGAATTTCTCGAGTGTCTTGTCCTTATAAAAGGCCAAGAGATGTATCATTTTAAGCTAAGTTCAGAATTTGTGGATGTCAAAGAATTAAAACTTTTTCAATTTTTATTCTTTTTCCTTTTTTTTTGTTTCATTCCAGACTAAAACCTTGTATGTTTCATTAGAAGTTAACTAATATCATAGCCAATTTCAAAGCTATTTCCTAATATGAAATCTTACATAGCTGATTGTTTGTTACTATTGAACAAGACAGTGTGCTGCACCATTTAAGGGTGCATACTAACACTATCTAGTGGCAAATGATCCCCCTTTCTTTAAACTCTTGCATCATTCTATGCCTAGATGTGAAGCAATTTGGTGATGTATGTAATGGTTTTCCCTAGTTTAGTTATTTCTTGAGGAATGCATGGATAATACTTGGGAGAAATTTTACTTTTCAATAATTTTTTATGCTTTATTTTAGAATAGATGCTTTATATTCCAAAAAATGTTCCAAAAATGATAAATACATTGAGTTTTATTACAAACCTTTTGATTCCATGAAGCTGTTGAATGTTTAATGCTAAATCTACTTGAATGAATGCAAGTTAATTTGAGTTTCGTGAAATATTATTGCAAATTCTTTGATTTCATAAAGTTATTGAGTGACATTTGAATGACCATATTTAGATTATGTTTCTATCTTTTAGATACCAGCCAATTATTTACAACCATTAACCCCTCTTGTTTAACAACAATATCACAATGAACCCTAAGTGAACCTAGTGCATCAAGACCTAGCATAAACAATCCTTGGGATCAAACCAAGTTTTTTGTAGATTTAGGTTTACCGATGGACTCTTTCAAGAAAGGTAGGTTCTCATGGTACTCTATGAGAATTTATTTTCCTATTGGTGTGTGTGTGTGTGCAACATCTGCATCAGTAGAAGTGGTGCTAGAAGGAGGGCCCTTTGGTATTTTGAGTTGGTATTGTTGTCTTGGTCATGAAGTTGAAGTCTACTTGTGAGTTGGAGGCCTAAGAAATTTTGTAATGGATTGTGAAAAGGAGATTGATGTGCTCCAAAAAATCCTTAATTGGAGGCTTTCTGCCTTAAGTTTGTTCACTTTTGGTAGGGTTACACAGTGTAAGATCCATGATAGAACTAATCATAGTGAACTTGACTGTAAAGTTTTTCTAACAAAGGTAAGTTTGGCTACTCATAAGGTAATTTTGTTTACAAAGGCATCCTTAAGTGTGAAAAGAAATGAATCATTACTAGAAAGATGTTTGAATTCTAGAAAAGTGCTTAACCCTAATGAAACTAGAAATTTTAGCGGTTTAATCGTTATACCAAATGGATTCACTAATCGTAATTGTTATGAAAAGATTCTAGAAGTTTTGTAGGAAAAGAAGAAAAGTCATCAATACTTGGGAATATCACGTTTTAAGCTTGAATTTGAAAGGAGTGAGTCACCAATATTCACACACGTGGATGATAACGAGAAGAAAGAGTGGGTGAAACAAGCGGGAGATGCATTCTTTTCACCCCTAATTGTGAATCCACAACCTAAAAGGGAAGAGATCCTTGATTTTACACAAATTGCAGAGTATCAATTTTTTACTTTCTCCCTTTCTGACAATTGTGTAAATTGTATTAAGGTTTGGCCTAATGAAATAAATAGTGATGTTAAGGTTGAAGACAATACAAAGATCCGAATAATTCTTGGAGAGAAAGAGAATCAAGAAATAAATTCAATCAGTCATGGAACAAAGTGAAAATAAATGGAGGACCATGAACAAGGATTGGAAGAAGGTACAAGACCAAGAAGACAGAAAAGGTGTGTGCAATTGATCATTAATGAGGTCGTTTCCATATATTTTAGCCTAATTATTGGTAAGTATGCATTCAAATTTTTGTTTATTAAATGTGGAAAATTTTAAATAATTTGTTGTTTTTGATTAATGATAAACAGGTTTTGAAGGGTACCTAAAACCCTGAACAAAAAAGAAAGTGGTAGTAAAGATAAAATAGTAAATTGCCCACCCAACAATACAAAAAACTAGCTGATTAATAGACCATTAGCATACCATCAGAAGACTAAAATAACCAACACAAAAAACATAAAGACACACCCCACAACCATTAGAGTAGTTCCTTAAGCATTTTTGTTGCATCCAAATCCTTAGATGCCAGCCTATCATGCATCTCCATGATTTCCTCAACATGCAGAGCAGGGTCCTTTTTACCTTTCTTTGTTTTGCTCCGAGTACGAATACTTGGACCAACATCCAAATTAGTAGCATGCACTTCCATCCCAACACCCTCCTCACGTTCCATAGCCACATGGTCATGAAACAGTCCCTTCCCAATCAATTCCTTCGCCTTTTGATTGAGGAAAATCATACCTTCAGCGGAGGCCTCCAACTTATTTTTGCTAATGTTTAAGATTGTGTCTAAATCCCTACGAAGTTTCCTATTCGACCTTTCCAACAAAGCCACCCTCAGACCATAATCACTCTTCACACTAGCAAGCTCATCCACCACAACCCAAACTAGAATTTAAAGATCTAGTAAGTCCAAAAATAGAATCCTTTTCCTTAAGACTGCACAGAGTAGAGATGTTATAATAGGAAATGGTGTCATGCTTGTTGTGGAGGTCCTACACCTCTTGGACAAGCCACATAAGCAGATTAAAAGAAATGTCTGCCCCTTCTTTAACCAGCCCCAACACTTGAGAAAAATCCATCACCCCAAAACAGACCCCTACCTTGGTGCAAACCGACCGAAGGCTCCTCCTCACGCACACCTTTAGAGAAAATCTTGGCCTTTCCCTATCCTTAGATGCAAACAACTGAGCAGAGTCTTCTAGATCGACCACTGAATTCCTCTTACCAACTACAAGGGACCCACCATTCCCAGAATCATCACCTTGAATATTCCTTGCCACCTCCTGAAATTTATCAACCATAATTTTTGCATGGCCTTTGGACCTCTTATCAGCAAAACCCTCAATAGCACCCTCCATCACCTTCAACTTGTGTTTAACACATAGGTTAACCTTGGAATTTGAGGGCTTAATACCACCCATCGATGGCGTATAATCCAGATTGGTAGCATATCCATTGGACCAGCCCTTTGCTCCTCCTCCAACTCCATACCCTCAGAATCCTGCATATCCTATTGGACTTTTCCCCTTTCTTCTCAGGAATCCAACTACCATACCCTATCAGTAGTTTTTTGATAAACATTTCTTCCATCCCCTTCCTCAAATGGATTTCAATGTAGTTTGGTTTTCCTTCTAATGGAATTCGAAATACCCTCTTCCAGAGACATCAACAGATAAAAAGGGAAAGACACCAACTTACCATGGAAAAAGTGGTTGAGCACACAAAGTGATGACTATACAACACTGTATATCTTCCATCAAGTGTGAAGTAATGCATCAATGCCACTGCAACCTCCTACCAAATTGGTTTGATCTTGGTGTGCGTGTGTCGAAATGTGTAGAATGAGTTATTCTAATGTCAACACAAACCTTAATGAGACGATTTACATTCAAATTTTGAAGCAAGTAAAACTAATCTATTTCGTAATACAATCAAACCTTTCAAATACGTATCATTGTTCTCTAATTCTAGGGATTTATTAAACCGTTTGGCCCTCAAATTTCTATGAGCACAAAGGTTGTTAAAATGACTACCTAGAAAATGAGATTTGATGCTTAATATGCAAGCTAAGATGATTTCTATGTGCAAATGTGTGGTGGAAGGATTAATGTCATGCAAGTGTGTGTTGGAATGATTAGTGGTATGCTCCTAAATGAAACAAGATGATGGAATTGATGATGAATGCAACGATAAATGAAGGATGATGTTGGTGATGGATGAACAAGTGGAGATGAGTGAGATGATATGCAACTATAATGAGCTATCTATGATTATGTATATGCTCAAATGCAAACATAAAAAAAACTAACCTAAAATGTAACTATGATGCAATGGAGATGATAAAATGTAACTATGAAGCAATTAATTAATCTAAGATGAGAATGCAAAGTAACATATGATATGCAAGCTAAGTATAAGACTCCATGAAAGCTCCAAGCTCCTACGAAAAACCTGCATGGTAACAATACTCAAAGTGTGGATGGAAAATGGCATTATAACACTATTCCAATTTGTATTTCAAAATAGCATTATAACATTACTCAAAAGGTGGATGATAATGGAAAGGATGAGGGGTGTATTTATAGAGTTTTGCAAGCATTTTGTTAGGTGGCACCTATCAACGGTTTAGATTCAAAGGAGACAAGATAGATGGTGGAGATGAAAGAAATCATGATGTGGTCCCCTTGACCAAGGGCAACATGCCATGTGTGTGAAGAGAATCCCCTTGACCAATTGGAAGCATGCCAAATGTATGAGATTCCAAGTGTGTGAAAAAAAGACCCATGTGCTTCAAATTTGTTGGAAGTGTGGGGGAATAAAGTCATGTGCCTTTTCTTATTGGTGGAAGTGTGTGAGGATAATTCTAATTAATAATTAGGCTTATTTATTTTCATGTGACTTTTATGAGGTGGCACATAAAAAAGTTGTAGAAATGTGCTCCAATTCTTAATCAGGATTATGGAAGATTAATTAAATAAACATGTTTAGGGTTTTTTTGTTTATTTAATTTAGAAGAATGTGAATTAGGAGAATTAAAAGGAAAGTGAACAATATAAATAAAGTAAGACCTTATTTATATGTAGTGGGAATAAAGTCATGTGCCTTTTCTTATTGGTGGAAGTGTGTGAGGATAATTCTAATTAATAATTAGGCTTATTTATTTTTATGTGACCTTTATGAGGTGGCACATAAATTTTTTGTAGAAATGTGCTCTAATTCTTAATGAGGATTAGGGAAGATTAATTAAATAAACACATTTAGGGTTTTTTTGTTTATTTAATTTAGAAGAATGTGAATTAGGAGAATTAAAAGGAAAGTGAACAATGTAAATAAAGTAAGACCTTATTTATATGTAGTCAAAGCATTAATCAAATAGGTTGTATTTAATTAATTGAATGCGATAACCATTTTCAGGTGTATACACTTGGTTCTATCATAGCCCCCACAGTCCAAATGAGCCATTTTAGCCCTTTCTCTATCACAGAGAAAATTTTGTTTGCCCGATTGCGAAATGTTCTTATCCCTGTTAAATTTTCTGCCTTTCATAGACATACCCGTGACCTCGGCAATAAAATATTCATTAATGGTAGTATCCATACAAAATATACTTAGCACATGGCCATGCCAAGCTTCAACAAACTCCTTGGATACAAAGGACTTAAAGCCATTTAATCTCTCCATGAAGGGAGTAACACCACCTCTCTGCAAGATTGCCCAAAAATTGGCATTGGCTTTAGTTTCATCACAAGACAAAGGCTTTGTTCGATACCTATCCCCACCCATCATTGGATTACTAGCATAAGGAAAGCAAAGGCGAAAAAAGCCAGTAGCAATCGCCAGAAAACAACCAGAAAGAGTGTGAGGCTATCGAGGGAAATACCACTGGAAATAATGAGGAGGATACTTAAACAACTCAGCTGAATGAGGCCACAAATTCCAATGAGTGTCAGCTAAGTGAAAAGTCTAATCAAACTTCCAACTTCATGATACCCATGCAAACCAAAGGAGGTGGGCGAAACCAAAAAAATAATGAAGATCATTATTAATTAGGTTCCTTAAATCAATAGGAAGGATGCCATCCTCCCTCCATGATCTTGCTGATGTCACTCCATAATTCGCCAACCAATCAACGGCAACATTTTCCTCTCTATAGGCATGAGAAATATATATTTCTTCAAATTCACCACATAAAGAAATGGCATCTAAAATAAAATTATTAATAGACCAAGAAGGGGGAGATCTTTTCTTAAGGCAATTAACAATGTTTAACGAATCACCTTCTATCCAAAGTTTAGAGATCCTCATATCCCTAGCCAGTTTAATGCTATGATAGGCAGCCACTGCTTCAACAAGGTGATCAAATAATTCGTTGTTACAGTAGGTTATTCAAGTGAATTTAAAGATAAAACTACTAGGATTTGAACTAGGAGCATTATGAAGTTAGTGGTAGAAATTATGGTAAATTTCTTAATTAGGGTTTATCGTTTGATTAGGGTAAATTTTGACTAGTTAGGTTAATTTGATTTAGTATTTTTTTTCTTTTTGGTCCTATTCTTAGCATTAACAGATTCATCTTAATGTAAAACACATGATGATTGAATTTTGAAATCATTTTCTTGTGAATTGAAAATGTAAAACCATTTGGAATAAATACACACATGAGTATAGAAAAGTAAAATTTTCATTATATTTTGTATATACATGAAAGTACAAAATTTTCATTGTAAAGCGATATAAAAAAAGAAACAAAATGTGGGTTGGATGTTTAGAGGACAATGTTGGAATAGTTGGAAGGTTGGTTAGTTAATTTGGCTAGTTTCATCCTAGAGGAACATGTAATTTAGGTAGGTGTTGTCCTTATGGTTGTCGAGGTTGGGGGTATGCAAAGCAGTAAGGAAGGGAAGAAGAGGAACTACTTCCCCTTGTTCCAAGAACTGGGGAATGTCATCAGCTAATGGAATTCCTATGGTCGGATGAGCAACAACAAGAACATTGTCCAAATTTCCTAGGAAATTTGGCCGCACTATCATCACCGCAACAAAATGAACTTCAGCTATAAAGAGGCCGAGGTAAAGAAGAGAAGCAATGGACCATGAAGCCAAGTTTGAGTTCAACCTGTAATAGGCTATGGAATTCATGAAAGTATCTCCAAGGACCATGCGTAGACATGCTTTAGTGGAAGGGGTCTAGAGGAAGAACACTTTTCTGAGTTGTTGGTTTGTAATTCGGCCCAAAAAGTTAGTTTGGTGTTGGACATTGGTAAGGAAATTTGGGGTATCCATAGCCTAGAAGTAAGGAAACACACACAAAGAAAAGAGGAAAAATTGAAGATAAAAGTGAGGAATTTGAAGGAAAGTGCTGAATTTATAGAAAGTCTTGAGAAATTTGTGGTACATAGTTACCCAGATAGAAAATATTTGGAATACAAGTTGAGGTGACAGAAGTACACTTTTCTCCAAAATTAAAAGTTAAATCAAATAAATTCTCATGAAACTATTGTTTAGCGCTTCAAGGTTTTCTAGTACGAAGATCATGAATTGAGAAAATTTGAGATTTCCAAATTAAATGATGGTCATTTTAGTTTATTTCATCAAGCCATATTAATTATGAATTGTCTAGGTGTGTTGTTTGGAAAGAAGGTTGAGCTGGTAAGGTGGCACAAGTTGGCATGTTGAAGAGCTTGGGGGAAGTAATACGTGCATGATTAAGTGTGTGAATTAAATGAAGGGTATGATGGTTAGGCTTAAGTATAATAATGACAAGCCTGATGCATTAATGTAAGTGCAGAGCCACCAAAATTGAAATTATCGACAAAGTTTATTTTAGTGGGTTGCCATGAATGGAAGGGTGACAAATAACATCTCTAAATTTAGAACTAATCAAGTGATTTGATTACCTACAGCTAAATTTTAACTTATGTTTATTTTTATTTTCTAGTAGATAACGAGTTACAGTTAGCTCAAATCTGGCATAAGGATGGTAAAATTTAGCTAGAGAGTTTCACATACAAGAAATTCATTAACTGAATCTTTTGGGAATTGGTGAATGATGAAGGGTATTCACATTGAGTGAAAGATCAAAAATTAACCTTCGCTACTGTTGTAATTCCCAATCTGATAGCAGGCTTCATTGCCTGCAAGTTGAAGCAAAATAGCTTACCATGAAATATCAAATGAAAAAATTAATATCAAAAGAGAAAATTCAACTCTTTAGGCTATCCAAATATCTCTATCGGGGCTATAGACGCTTGATTGGTAGCAGAGATAGGTTTAGGGGGATTACAAAGATAACTTTGCTAAGGTTATGGATGCTTGAATAGCAACAAGGCTCTATCCAAGGTTGGCTTTGGAGGATTTCCAAATTATGTAGGTCAATGTCGATGAATTAGTCATTTCACCAAGTTTTAGAGATGGGAATTAATCAATGCACACACTAATACTTTTCAATGGAGTTTTATAATTTTATGCCAAGATTCAGGTAAAGGAAAGGAGTTATTGCGGGAAAATATGCACAAGTTATAATTTATAATGGGTAATTTATTCCTAGGTTTCTTTTAAATTTAGTTTTGTTGGTTGCAAGTTGTTGTGTGGTCTCACAACACACCCCAAGAATGTAAGGCTTGGAGACCCAAATTAAAAAAAAAATGCTTATGGCAGGCGTTGGCTGGCTAAGGATCACTAGGAGAGAAAATGTTAAAGTGGAAATCTTTGAAATAATTCATGGTTTGAAGGTACTAGGTGTTGAATATACTGGATTTCAAGACACCAGGTTGATGGAAATGTTTAAAGCGAAGTTTGGTAAGTTGCTACAGTCTAGGAGCTAATCCCAGGAGTACAAAGGTTCCAATGGTTAATGAGATCTGGGTGAGTTTTGTTCTGGTAATTCTGAAATATGTTAGGTATCGAGTACCAAGTAAAGGATGCATTGGTGCTAAAGTGTGAAAGTTGGTAGTTTAATTTTTCCCGAATGCCTAAAATGTCTGTTAGCCTGCCTAAAATGATAATTTCATGAGAATACATTAAAAGCATGTTATTTATGACCCATTTTAAAAGTTGATTTGTATTAATGATGGTTTTATGTTAATGAGAGTTTTATTAATAAAGGGATTGATATATGGAATTTCATGTGCAGGAGAAATAGGTTGTTGGAAAATGTTTCGATATGGACAGCCAAGAAAATTTATGTTGCAAGTAGATCTGATGATGTTACCAGGTTTGGTGGTGCACTTTGAAAGCTCATCTGAGAACAAAGTTCATTGCAAAGAAACACTGACAACTAGGAGAACGGGGACCTAGGTATTATGCATGCGATGAAGGAGGGTGCCTAGCTCTGGGGTGATTTACTTCTGGGTGTTTTAGCTCAAAGCCCGAACTTGAATGTAGGAAAAAAAGTGCCAGTGGATTTGAATAACTAGTTCCACTTGATCGCTTTGAATATCCAGCAAAGGAAGTTCCTACATTTTGTTTGACAAATCTGCTCAATCCAGTTTGATTTATTGATTGAGTTTTAAAGATCTAAGTCCAAAAGTTTCAAAGTGTTGAAGAAGGTCAACATCTATTGACTTATTCAAAAGTTCTCTTGCCAATTGTTATATGCCATGTGCCTTATTGTGATTCATTCCTTGGATTCCCTCTCATGTGTTGATTGCATTTCCCAAGTGCCTTGTCCTTATAAAAGGCCAGGAGTTGTATCATTTTAAGCTAAGTTCAGAATTTGTGGATGTTAGAGAATTAATTTTTTTTCAAGTTTTATTCTTTTTTCTCATTTTTTGTTCCATTCTAGACTAAAAACCTATATGTTTCATTAGAGGTTAACTATATAATAGCCAATTTCAAAGCTATTTCCAAATATGAAATCTTACATAGCTAATTGTTTGTTCCTATCAGACAAGATTGTGTGTTGCGCCATTTAAGAGTGCATAATGATACTATTTGGTGGAAAATGATCTCCCTTTCTTTAAACTCTTGCTTCATTCTATGCCTAGCTATGAAGCAATCTAGTGAAATATGGAATGGTTTGCTTTGGTTTAGTTATTTCTTGAGGCATGTGTGGATAATACTTAGGAGAAATTTTACTTTTCAATAATTTTTTATGCTTTATTTTAGAATAGATGCTTTGCATTCCAGAAAATATTTGAAAAATGATAAATACATGGAGTTTTATTGCAAATATTTTGATTCCGTGAATTTGTTGAATGCTTAATGCTAAATCTACTTGAATGAATGTAAGTTAATTTGTTTCATGAAATATTATTGCAAATTATTTGATTTCATGAAGTTATTGAGTGACATTTGAATGATCAGACTGAGATTATGTTTCTATCTTTCAAATACGAGCCAATTCTTTACAACCATTTACCCCTCTTGTTTAAAAAAAATATCACAATGAACCTTGAGTGAACCTAGTGTGTCAATACCTGACATAAACGAGCCTTGGGATCAAATCGAGTTTTCCTTAGATTTAGGTTTCCTAGTGGAGTATTTCAAGAAAGGTAGGTTCCTGTAGTACTTTGTGAGAATTTATTTTCCTGTTGGTGTTTGTGTGCAACATCCACATCAACATATCTAAAGAAGAATAACCTAAGGGGAATGCCAAGAAAAGAACAAAAATTAGAACAAAGAACAAAGGTGACACACCAAGTACCAGCAAAACCCCTAAACCTAAGATCAATTTCATAGTGAAGGGGGTAAAAGCAAAATTATTGAAGGACCGTCTACTATCACAGAGGAGGTATCAGCTCAAGATGAAGAACCAAGAGAGGAAGCCCAAGATGAAGAAGCACAAGAGTCTCCACATGAGAATGTTCTAGAAGATTCCCTTATTTCTTCTTCTCCTATCATTGCTACCATGCCTAATCCTACTCCTCCTGATGTTTCAATTGAATAGCCTTTACCTTCTACTACTATTATTTTCTACCACTATTATTGCCCCTACTATTTTAGTCCAATTTGTTCAGTCATCCCCAACTTTGAGGTCAATTTTTGATAGTCCTAAGAATTGCATTGAAAATGTTTTTGGTTCCTCATATAGTTTACCAAGTCTATCTTCTCCTTCTTTTGATGTAACTTCTCAATCATATTTTGATAAGTTTGTTTATGAATTTGTGCAAATTATACCACATATGGAAGTTCTTGAAGTAGTTTTAACTAAAAATCCACCACTTGTGACTACAAACATTGTTAGTAAAACAAAATCTTCTCAGACCATGACTACATGTCTTGAAGGAAGCTCTTCTCCTCTTCTCCCTTGGTTGGCTTCAAAGACACCGAAGAGAAAGAATGAATTCATCTCTCTAGAAGACTTTGACTTTGGTCAATTGGTGCTAGTAAAGACAAAATATATAAAGAAACTAAACTCTTTCAAGGGTGCTAGCAGATAAGGCCAACTAAAAATATATAAAAGTTGCATAGCCTCCCCCGGGTAAAGCTACTGAAGACATTGACATATCAGATTATTTTATCACAAGGGTTGATCTAGGTAAGAGGACTCGTGAGAGTACAAAAGAGGATGCACAACTAGCATTGGCTTCTCTCATTGAGAAGTATGATTAGGAGAAGAAAATCAATGATTAGTATAAGCCCAAGGTTTAGCAACTCACCTTAGCACTCTAGAAGATTACTCAAACTTTTGAGTTTGTTGAGCCCATTTCCACGAGCATATAAGACCGAGTTATTTAGAAGGCTAGAACAACACATGTATGGCGAAGATAAATTAAGGAATGAATTGACAGGATGTTGGCACAAGGAACACAACTCCTAAGATCTTTAGTGGAGATAATTAATAATATGAAAAGTGTAAGATTAGAACTAAGTCAAACCATTGAAACACTTTCTTAGAGTAAAAAAGAAGTGGAAAAAAGTCTCGAGGCTTCAATGAAGATGAAATAACTCAAGCTCAATGTGTTAGGGGAGAGTGGGATAATTCCTAACCAAGATATGTTCATTGATATAAGGGAAACAATGAGCCATAATATAAGAGTCATTAGTGATTTAATCATAGATTTGTAGGAGGCTCAAGAGGTCAGTGAAGATAAAGGTTCAAACCTTATCACCAAAATCAAGGAGTTTCCTTGCCAATTGTTTGATGACAATCAAAAAATACTTCCCACTAACATGGTTATCCAAGAATTCACATCATTAATATAGAAATAATTTGAAGATGAAGCTTTCTCAGTAGCTTCTATTGACATATTGGTGGACCTTCAACTCACATTGGATAACCTTAAAGTAGTTTTAGAAATGCACATAAAAGCTTGCATCACCATCAAGGACTCGATCACATGAGTACTTGCTATCTCCAGATATACCTTAGGACCTGATGAATCAAAATTTCAAGTGGAATTGAAGAAATATGAAGATTTCATGGAGAAGGATGGAGAAGATTGAAGGAACGTGCATTGCTAGACTTAGTTTATTTTCAACATTTTTTCTTTATGTAATGTAATTAGTTAATGACATTTTAAATGTATTTTATACATATGTAATTACATGTAAAAACAAAGAATTCCTAAATCAAATCAGACTCTACTGTTGAATAAGTCAATTTAGTTGAAGCTTTCCTAGATTATCTCTCAACTCTCCTCTATATATATGAGGGAGTTTCTTTGTATTAATGACCTTTTATCTTTTGAAGCGAAGCGCTACCCATTTGAAAAACATATTGAGACTTTGTGTTTAATGTGCATATCAGATTTCAATCAATAAAAGAGGTGAATTTTGTATGTAACCTTTGCTTTGGATCTTCTTTGTTATGTATGAGATTGTTCATATATCCTTCTCACTAAATTTTCTTATAATTGATTGATTAAGTGGCATTATATCTTATATTTGAAATGGAATCCAAATATGATCTTGATAGTCTTTGTGCTACAATATTATATTTGGAGTTTATGTGTTAGTGCGTGAACTTTGCTAATAATTTGTAGTCTTTGGGCTTCAGGTTATTTGCAATATTTTGTGGATATTTTGGTGGTGTATGTTGAATTCTTTGAGTTACAACATGCTTCACTCTTTATCTTTAAGAATAATCATTGGAAACAACACAAGTCTTTGATATTTTGTGGGTTTTCTAGCTATGGATGTCACTGGTATCTCTTTGATTACTCTTTCATTTAGTCAAGTTGGATATTGGCTATTACTGATCATATTAGTACTTTGAAGAGAATTACTTATTGTAATCGTCACAAAATATTATTGTAGTTGTTGTAAGGAGAAAACATATTTTCTAACATAAGAGAAAAGAATGAATGTAACACCCATGAATAAATTTAGTGTACATAATCTAGGTTAGTTACTAGTTGTTTTAGTGAGCAGTAAGAAGGGAGCCTCCCCTTTCTAAGAGGAGAGATTTAAATTTCATCATAGTTGTGGTTGAAATCAATATTTTTTCATTAATCAAGTGATTACAAAATATTCATCCAACACAATGTTGTGTTACTCCTCTTCCTTTTATACTCATCACTCATTCTTTTCGACAAATTGTAAAGAAAATTTGGAACATTCACATGCCTATCATGGTGAAGATGGCTTAAAATTTTGACATGGATTGTATACAACAATGATTTCCTACCATCATAGGTCAAGTATTTGATTATGTAAGAAGCTAGTGAAGCTCATATCCAGGGTAAGGATAATATATTTGTACCTTGAGACATTGAGTTTAGGTTTTCTCTATGTTCTTTGAATTTGTTCCTGGAAGCTATGAAATCTTCCCTCACTGGAAACTCTTCTCCTTCCCATGGAAATACTCATACCTTAGCAATGGAAGCCTCTGAAGCATCCACCATAAAACCTCTTATAGTTGCTTCATCATTTTGCAGTGTGGTAGAAAATTGTTGTGTCATGACTTCATTGAACTCTGTGAGTTTCAAGAAGTACTCTACCCATCCAACTTGTTTAAAAAAGGGTAATATTAGCCTATCCTCCAAAAACTAGGCATGTGCTACTGGTTCTCTTTAGATAATGTTGCCACCCATGGTACTATTGTTGTTCTCTATTTCCCTTAATTACACTCTGTTATGGTTTAATTTTTGGATTCAATTTCTACCTGTTACACCAACTGCATTGCTTCCACTATGATATACCTTCTCAATTTAGCTGCTTCAAACCCCTCTCTTCTCCTCTAAGCTTGTATTTGTGTAAACATGTAGGAAAATAGAATGGAAAAAAAAGGTTGCAAAGAGTTTTTTTTTAAATCAAGAAAATGAAGAGTAAAGGAAGAGTACCCCTCCCCCCAACTAAAGGTATTATGTGTCCTCACTTAATTATATGGGTTATGATGGAGGGGTAAATTTTAGAAAGTGGAAAATAAAATTAGATACAAAGAATGCATGAATTAATGTTAAAACATGTAGAAAATCAAGTATTATTCTATGTTAATTATGAGAAGTTAATGCATGTACTTGTAGAATGCTTGTGAAATTAAACTTAACTTGTGCGAAGTTGTTGATTATTGCATGCAATGAGATTTGGCGAGACCGTACATAATTGAAATTTGAATTGAGGGACATTAATGCATGGTGCATGGTAAATGATGGTTTGGAAGGCCATGGGATGTATGGTAGATGGGATATGTATGGTGCGTGATGGAAATGCTATGTGTTAGGATGTGTATAGGTTGTATGTGTGGAATTATGGAGGTGGAAAGTGGGGATGTGCAATTAATATAGCAAAGATGTTGGAAATGATTGTCAAACAATTGCTATGGGTGCCTCTAGTAATAGGTCCCTTTCTAAATATTATCACCTTTAGGTGTGTTGCTATAGGTCCCTATAGCTACACTGACTATTTGTAGAAAATTATTGTTGTTTCTCATCACCTTATGCAGTGTGTGCTTTGTGAGTTGTGTTAGAAATCATACATGTGTAATAGTAGTAGGTGAGATAGGTAGCTCCTCTACTGAGTCATGTGTAGAACTTGTAGTTATTGTAGTTGAATTGTCAAGTGAAGGCTCAAATTATTGTATTAATGAAATAAGGAAATCATCCTTCTGTTGTGGTTTCTTGTACAACTTTAGCCTATGTCCATTAACCAGTAAGGAGAACCTGAATTCATCAATTATATGCAATTGTACGACTCCATTAGGAAAAACTTGCTTGATTTCATAGGGACCAGGCCACCTTGTTTGTAAATTTCCCTTGTAGTCTTGATATCTTGAGTCGTAGAGCAAAGCCCAATCACCTACACTAAATTCCTTGGTTTTGATGGAATTATCATGTCATCTGATTCTTTGATTTTGAACAACTTCAGTGTGGTGTATTTCCTCCAGCCTACTTCCATCAAATGTATTGAGGTTGTGTAATCTCTCTTGTTGTGATGCTGAAAAAGTCCATGCCTAATTGAACAACTGTTCTTAAATTTGTGTACTTAAATTCAATAGGAAGTAATGCTTTCTTTCCATACACCAATTCATATGGTGTAAACCTTGTTGTGGTTTTCTAAGTTGTCCTATAGGCCCAAACTGCCTCAAATAATTTGACTGCCCAATCTTTCTTATGAATTTGTATTGTATTTGTTAGAATGTTCTCAATCTCCCTGTTTGTGACTTCTACCTACCCATTAGCTTGAGGGTGGTAAGGTGAGGACTTACCATGTCTAATCTCGTACTCTTGAACCAAGTTTTTGATCAGATCTAATGTAAATTGGGGACCTTGGTTGTGATAATTTCCCTTGGCACTCCATATCTTGTAAATATGTCCTCATAGAGAAGCTTTGCTACATTACCATCCCTAGAAATTTGTAAAGCCTTAACCTCCACCCACTTGGTAAGGTAATCTATACATACCAACATGTACTCCTTGTTGTTAGATGTTGGTGATATTGGGCCAATAAAATCTAAACCCCATTTATCAAATGGTGTTATTGATAACTATGGCTATAATGACATTTCATTTATTTTTGTTGGCCTTCCCATTCTCTAACACCTATCACATCCCCTTGTGTACTTCACTACATCCTTATGAAGAGTTGGCCAATAATAGCCAGTTGTGAGAATCTTAAGAGTTGTCCTCTTTGCTGCAAAGTGTCCCCCAAAGGGTTAATCATGGCATGCTTTGAGAATGTCATATATCTCATCTTCTCTAATATATCTTCTCATAATGTTATTTGGGTATGTGTAAAATAATTATCCAGCTATCCAAGAGTGGGGAAAACTCTTGTGAACCAATTGTCTCTTTTCTCTTAGGGAGAGATAAGGTGGTGTTTTCCCTGCTACTAGATAGTTGGAAATGTCTACAAACCAAGGTGTGTGCAGAGATAGAGCAAATAAATTTTCATCTAGGAATGTATCTGTTATCAATAGTTTTGCACCCTGCTGAATGCAATATTCAGCAAACTACTGAAACATGGAAACCTCTCTCAGATGTGGGTGATCTTATGTGAAAGAGGAATCTCCAGAGTGAGCCGGTTCTCTGAATGATGAATTCTATTCTAAAACTGCTTCCGAGGAAAGGGATAAAGAATAACTGAATATAAAACCTATTTCTAAAAGATAATTCACCAAACTTATAAGGATTCAGACCTAATCACTCATAACAATTTCTCTATTGCAGTAATCTTCACAATCTCATTGGCACATATCACATTAATAATTTGCATGAAGATCTGGAAAGAAAACACAACATGCAACCTGAAACATGTAATTCTGAAACACCACCTATAACAACAAGACATAAAAGGATTTCAATTTGAAAACACAAGTACATCAGATTACTATTACAAAATTTGAGACAGAAAAATGAGGAGAAATCTGCTGCTCTATTAAAACTGGAAGAGTGTCAATCTGACCAAAACTAAGTACAATGTTCACAAGCTCAAAAATGCATAAGAGCAGGAATTCTGATCTCAACTAATGAGAATGGAGAGTTGAAAGACTAAATCTATCAAGAAACTCTCAAGGAAACCCTAATCCGAGCTCAGAAAAAGCTCCAGGAAAAAAGGCCCCAAACAAACTCAAAAACTGCTTTAAAGCAGAAAAAAGCACAAAGCTTTTATGATTACACTGTCAACCCCCTAAAAATGGGCAAAATCTGCTTTAAAAGCACAAAAAACACCTTATCTCTCCAAAATAAATCTGGAATTCGACCAAGAAGAAAAGTCAAAAGAGATCTGCTAAAGATAGCAAGAAAACATAAAGCAGTTTATAAAACACCGCTTTTATGCTTCTACTTTACAAGGTGCAGGCTTTTACAATTTTGTCTATTTTTGCAACTCAAAGATTAGAAATCTTTTGCAAAAATAAAACTGCTTATTTCTCCAAGATACATTCTGATTTTCTCAAAAAATTGAAAAACATATTACATAATCACCCCTTTAACTCCATCATTGATTTCTCCAAAATCAATAAAAATAAAACCATAAAAAATAATTAACCCTAAGTCATAGGGTATTCACAAATGTTATCTCATTGTATTCACATAAAACAATAACATGAATTATACCTAAGTCTCAATTCATGTTATAAGGCATAAGATAACTTAACTCAAATCCTAAAGTCCCTAAACACCACTCTAGGCATAAGAAATTCGGCCTAACATAATCATTGATTTGGACTTAGGCTTAAAATAAATCACAAGGAATAGACTATGGGTTCGACCACCATTTGATATTTGACATGTGCATTTGAATGAAATTCCGGAAAGTTCATCATGTTCGAATTAGGGATTGAACAAAATAGGGTCAAACCCTAATTATCACCATTTCGCACTCGTGACTTGAGGAGAAGGAAATTCTGTCTGAGAAAAACTGCCGCCATGATGATGTTGGATTCAAGCCCGTGTGCTTCAGAAATCTTCCTCTGTTTTCTAATTGACCGAATCTTCAATGAGTAAGTCTTTTTCCCATGGCGAAATAACTTTTCTACTTCATTATTTTGAGCCTCAGAAAGCCCTATGGGCACGGCCTGTGTGAGTTTGTTTCTGATCTTCTATTCTTTTGACTTCTCATGCTACCATGAGTTCGAGCTTGACTTCAATAGTCTACTCCATGGAAGCTCGACTTGTGTTCTGACTTTTCCATTCTGTGCAAAGGTAAGCTTGTATCCTTGGACTTTATGGCTTTGTATTCTTCTCATTTCGGCTTCAAAGCCGTGGTGCACTCACTCTAATGTCTTTACTCTGCATTTCTGTGTGCTTCCCGTACTCATTGCTGCGCTCCATTCACTAGTGAGAGTTCGGCCATCACTTGGAAACTTGAATCCCTGCTTGGAAAGCTAAAGAGGAAGCCATGGCCGCGGCTTTAGACTTAATCAGAAATTCAAACTGGTAACTTCTTTTGCTTGGTAGAAACTTTAAAAGATCTCTTTATTTCATAAACTTTTTGGCCATGTATAGGCCGTGCCAAAAGAGCACTGTAGAAAGCATTATTTTCAAATTTTGGGCTCGACCCAGAATAGAAATTCCCCATCATATTCATTTAAAAGCTCCTCTGTTTATGGGTATTAAAAATATTTCAATAATTCTGAATTTTACTTTCCTTCTATCTCTCGATTAACATCTAAGAGCTCGCATTTGTTGAATAACCTTGCCATTTTCTTTAGATTTCATGTGGCGACCTCTGTAGTTAAGTTTTCTGCATTTCAACACCAACCCTGAAAATGGGTACTCAAATTTTTTAAGAAAACTCCATTTCTATATTTGAAAATAGACTGGAAATGGATCTTTTGAATTATTAAGGAAAAAAATGCATTTGCTTTTCTTTGAAGCTCAGCCTAGAACAAAATCTTCACATTTATAACTTACTGTTGATTTCGTAAAAAAAAACCATATGGGTATCATAGATTATCGAACTTTTGTATTCTTTGAGAGCAAACCCCCATGTGGGTATTGGAAATTTCTGAAGACAATGCATTTTCTATGTTCCCTGAGCTCGATTTATCACAAAAATTGCATTTCATTGCTTTTCCCCTGCTGTCACTTTTGTGGCTATTATGAAAATCATATGAAAATTGTATTCTTCTTACTCTGAGGCTTGAACCAACAGTTTTGAGAGCTCAACCCTTGTTTTTGAAAACTTCATGAAGCGGGCTTCTGTTTTATGAATGTCTCTATAACTTACCATAGTAGTGGAGACCTCTTGTAGAGAGCTTGTGTCTTGGCAAAAACTCCCTATTACTTCCTTCATGTCGCCAAGACAATGTATGGCCGGGGTGACCTCTTGGCGAGCATCCTGTGTCTTGGTGAAACTTTCATGCCTTCATCCTGTCGCCATGACATATCATTTTCAGGGAGACCTCTTGCAGAGAGCTAAGGTCTTGCCGAAATTTTTTTATTACTCCATTCCTGTACTTTTGAAACAGAATTCACATGTGGGTATTTGAAAATTAGAAACTGTAAATTCATCCTTGAATATGAACTCGACCTAGAACAGGAACCTTAACATGAACTTCTGGAACAAAATAATATCACGGTTTTTGCAGACCTTGAAAATGTTTCTGTATAAGTTCACTGCGAAGAGAGGAAACTTCATGCTTGCACTCTCTGCTCCCCAATTCATATGCACAACTGATAACTTCAGAACTTTCTGGAAGAAAACTGCTTGCTCCTTCTTGAAACCTTGCACTGTCTGTGTTTGTATTCTTGAGTAACATGGTACTCTTCATGCATTTTTATATTTCAATGACAAACTGCCCTCATAAATTGTTCTCTTTGATGATGAAAAATAGAACAAATCATTAAGGCATATGTATGCCTGTTCACTATCCAAAAGAGAAATAATAAATTGAAACTCACATGATATAAGATTATAATCAACACAGAAAATGAAGTAATTCAGCAATTCTGATGTAAAATACTCAATTAAATTCCTTAAGTGAACTAAACTCACTGTTCACCTGTAGCCTTCAGAAAGAAATGCTGATCATTATGAATGCACAGTTGGTTTCGTTACTTAATGGATAACTCTATTTTACTCTTTCAGTTGTATTTCACTTTGTTTGATGTATATGATGAAAAATCTTTCAAAATCAGCCCGTTAAATGCATAGGGTAGCATGCCGGGCTCTACCCTTGTGGGAGCCCATTTTACTCCACATGCTTGGTCTTCGAATAATGTTCAGCTTCATGACTTAACCTATACCTGCACAAGAAAACAAACAACGTTAGCATAAAAAATAGAACATGTTGATTATGATGTTGATACTTCTCCTTCAGTTCACTTCTTCATACTGCATTTGATTTTCTTCTGATTGTTTCGATGCATTGCTCATAGTATACTGTACTATTGTAGGTGCATCATATGAGTTATGTCATAGTCGGAGCCACTGACACCCTTCTTCTCCTCTTATAGGTCGACGAAGCTCGAGACGGTGAGGTGCACCTTCAACATCAAGCGTCGATAATAGGCAATGATGACTATGTTGTTGCTTATATGTTCTCCTTTCACATCTTCAGTAGTGCATTGTGCTGTTAGAAATGCATTGGAACAGTTATAGTTAAATCCACGGCTTGTGTGGATCCTTGATTTCATTTTTTGCTTTTCAGTTGAAAAGAAAAATGCATCTCATGCAATGTTGTAATATTATTTTGATTGTGAAATCAAATAAAGCCTTGTAGAAATATGGGTTCTTTTCAAAATGAATAAAAGCATCTGAAATGCTATTTTGCTCAAGTACTCAATTTTATATTTCTTTACATCCTGCAGCATCTGAATGGCACTCTGAAACCTTATAACTTCACTAAAATGCATAACTGCTACTCAAATGCACAAAGCAATGGGAAAAATCATTTAAAAACAAATCTGCAATTCCACTTTATAGCAAATAATAATTAGCCAACTCCTCTATTTGAGCTGAGGCGAAAAATATGTAACAGTATCATCAACATCTTCTAATTTGGTTGGTAGTGTGGATAGAAAATTTGCCACATTTTCTTTACCTGGCTTATTTATAATGGTGATGTCAAATTCCTAAAGCAATAGTAACCACCTTACAAGCTTACCACCAACCATTGGTTTGTTCATTAGATACCTAATTGTTGTGTGGACAGTGTGTATGAACACTAAATATCCTATAAAATAATGCTTGAATTTTTTTACTACATATACCACTGCCAACATTTCTTTCTCTATCACTATATAATTAATTTCTACCCCTTGTATATTTTTATTGACGTAATATATGTCATACTCCTTGTTTCCTTCCTTTTTCCCAAGTACAACTCCGTACAAACCCTATAGAAAGATTAGAAGTGTTTGTATGGATATATAAATGTAAGGTCCAATTTGGTCCTCTCAAGATAGGGGTTTTAGTCAATTCTTCCTTGAGTACTTCAAAAGAGTGTTGACGAGCAACTGTCCATTTAAATTTTGCATCTTTGGATAGTAACACAAATAGTGGAGCTACAAGTTTACTAAAGTCTTGAATGAATCTCCTATAATACCCAAAATATCCTAGGAAAATTCTAACACCTTTTTGTCTTTGATGCATAGAGAGTGTTGAGATTACTCCAATTTTGTTGGGGCTCACTTGAATTCCTTCATTTGAAATAAAATGTCCCAAGTTCCCAACATCTAATATAAATAAGTTAATAACGAAATGTGAACACAAGGTCATGATTTGTGATTATCTTATGAAACATAAGAAAATGGGTTCAACACAAATGGAATGGGGGTATGATGCACCTATTTCCCTTAGTTCATTAGGAAAAAGAGACCCCCTAGGATTGAATTTCAACCCTTAGGTGAGTTAACCTTGGTGGAGATCTTGTTGTTCTCCTTATGACTTAAGACGAGGTAAATAAGCCTGAAATGCACTTTGGGAAATGAATGAAAAATACCAAATGGATACAATTATGCCATGTAACACATGAAACCTCTAAATTAAACCTTAATCTAATAGAATCTAGGAAGCAATTGTAGATCTGAGAAGGGTGTGATTTTATGCACCTATCACAAAAAAGGATGTGCTGAGTGTCCTCGTGGGACTCATTCACCCAAGGGAAAATGGATGTTGCTATAGGGGTTGAAAAATTTCTTTTACAGTCCTCTGGTCCTTGGTTTTCACTCTTGATTCCTCTGGGTTTCATAGTCAAAAATTTAGAAATAATTTCTAAAAGTGAGTTTTCATGGCTTGACAACAATTTTGACAACTTTTGCAACTTTTTTAACTTTGAATTTTTTTTCATTTTTTCTCTTTTTATAGATCTTCAATCCTTCTTCAATCCTTCTTCAATCTAAGATCTACAAAACATACAAGAGAGAAAAAATGATTTTTTTTGGTGAATGGGGGTTTGCCTTCGTCGAACCCCATTTTGGTAATTAAACCTTGAAATGGAATAATGAAACATGAAAGGGATGATGAATGAATAATTTTTATGTTACAACTCACCAAACCCTTGATTTGAAGCCCTTGAAGGAATGAAACTTAATACATCTCTCCAAGGTCTTGATCTTGCATGAAATGGCTTGATTGATGATGTGATCTTGATGCTTGAATCTTGACTTGAATGCTTGAAACCTACATCACAATGTTAGCTCCAAAAACATGCATGATGGTTGATAACTTTGACATGATGCTTGAGAACTTGAATGCTGAAACAAATAATTGAGAAATATGCTCTTGAATGCCTTTGACAATAATCTTAGCTCTTGTGAATGCTTGCATTTAAAATCTAGGATCTAAATTGATAAAAAAACCTTGCTTTTATAGGTAATTTTCAATTTTCCCAAAAATTAAACATTACAAGCCGACATTTGAATTTGAATATGAGATCATAAAAAGGCCACCAAAAACATATTTAAATTTTGAATTAAGCAACTAAAGGGGATCCATTCGCCCAAGGGTGAATGGTTCCTAACCTCAATTGTTAGGACATATTAATTTCGGGGTGTTAAAAATTATAATTGCATTAATTAAATCATAATTCCCCTTTCAAAAATTGCAATTAATTAGGCTTGTAGATGCAAAATTGAGTCAATTAGAGGGTTAATTAAGCCCAATTAAATTAGGGGACCAAAACATAGTGTGAAATGTAAAGGAGTACATTTTTTGACACTACATTTAGCCCCCACTTTAGTGAGAGGATGATCCCTACGTCAAACTCACACTAAAGTAGTCAAAACAATGTCAAGAGAGGTCTAATTGTACAAAATTTCAAAATATTAGACAACAAAGGTCAAGGAGGATGATCAAGCCCCCAAGGTATAAGGTCTCATGGAAAACCAACAAAGGCACAAAGAGACACATGCCTATGTTAAATATGCAACAACAAGACAAAATACACAAGCATATAATGCCAAAATTAGAGAAGAGAGAGAGGGAGAGAGGGGTGGATCAAGCCTCGATTGTTTGTCCAATCGATATGGATCAAGCCTTAGTTTTTTTTCCAAAAAATTTACAAGTGGAAACCTGTTGTTCACTATGTAAACAAAATGTACTCACATGGGTTAGTGAAATTTGTTGTCCACTAGGTGAGCCCCAAAAAGTGGCTAATGCGAAAGTCATACCAAGTATATAGGCTCCCATTTTAATAACCATACAAAATTTATACCTCCTTATAAATTTGATAAGATGCCACATAAATGGTCACAAGGCTAGCAAACTGCATTATGCTAGGTACTCATGAAAAAGGCTCCACTAGAAAGCAAGTTGTGCTATGCTTGGTGACCTTGAAAATCATAAAGGCTCCACTGGAAAGCAAGTTATGTTATGATTGGTTGCCTTGATACATGCAATAGATATTAAAAGGGGTTTTTCTTAGTTCATGAAAGGTCTCACCTTAGGGTACATTGTGCTTAATGTCTCCAAGAGAGGACTAGTCGAGGATAAAAGATTCACAACTTAGGGAATGCAATCTATAGCATCACCACTAAGATGAATGACATATGCTTTGAAAGGTCACACTCTTGAAGGACATCAAACCCAATGCCACCACCAAGAAGACACATCATGTGAAGTAAGAAGACCACACTTTGAAGAAAACAATGAGTGAGGACGTGTATGTCCCCACTTTGAAGAAATTGCTAAACACCATGCTGTGAGCAATTACTTTAAAGTAGATTATAATAAATGCCAATACATGAGAGATTTATTTGAAAAGCTCTATGTAAACATATGTTTTTGAGTAGAGCTACGTCTTGGAAAGGAGGGGTTTCCCCCATATGTAATCCTAAGATAACACATAAGGGATCCATGGATTTGGGGTCACCGTTTGTCATTACTGTAGTGATATAATTGAGCTCAGAACTGTCATCATTCCCAAAATGACTCATGGAACAACAAGCATAAAGGAATAATGACATATAGAGAGAGAACAAAAGGAAGATTTTGTTTCAACATGGAAGAGACCTAAATGTCTCAATGCCTTGTGCCATCCCCAAAAGGATAACACAAGAAAAACGGTTCTGACAGATAGAAGAATGTCACAACGAATTCACTTCCTTTGTATCCTTCCAACAACGAAGTGACAAGGGTCATCCAAAGTAGGCTCACAAACATATAAATACATGCCAAGTGACACAATACGAGGGATCACATTACACACATGCAATCATAAAGAACACAAAGTGAAGACTAGTATGGCACATGTGAGTCAACCTATAGCAGGTCATCCACATCCCAATCTTTTTCATCATATGCGAAAGGCAGAAAACTAACCAAAGGGATGATGACAGGTGTTGTACTAGGAGAATCACTAGGTTCAATAGATGGCGAGTCACTCTTTATAGGAGGATCATCATGGTCGTTATCATTTAATCTCATGGAAGAGGAAAACAATAAATTCATCTCATTATGCACTTCCTCATCAATTTTAGCAATCTCATAATCATCATCCAAGTTAATCACAACATGAGGCCTAATGACAATGTCCATTGAAGTTTCTTGTTTTTTTGTGGCGAAGGTGGAGGATCATCATGCTTTGTTTCAATTGGTGTTTGATCTTGAATTTTTGATTTATTCTCTTCTTTTAATCTACATGCAATAGCACAGTGTCTATGCCTACGCTCTTTAGTATTTCTACTCCTCTTTGTACGATTTTCAAGTTATGATTATGTAGGAGTAGGTTTATAAACCATTTCTTTATTTTCTTCTCACAAGGGAGGAACAAAAGTAACCATGGGAGGTTGTTCAACCACTTTCTCTTTAGCTTTATAAACTTGTTTGATCTTAGGAGGGACAATATGACTTATTTGGTTATCTCTTGTTATTTTATAGGAAATAGGTGAAGGATTCATCATGGGTTGGTCTTGGTTAATTGGAAGGGCTTTGGGTATAATCATGGTTTCATGTATGTAGGAGGCTCAATCATGGGTAGAGGCATGTTGCTAAGGCATAGTTCTACTATGTGCTTTTCCTTAAAATTTTGATAAGATTTGAAAAAGAAGTCTTCACGAGGCTTAATAGGTTCCATAGGTCCAAGCCAAAAGAAATAAAATTAGAAATTCCCATATGAGGACACATGATTAAAGCCACTATGGTGCATATTAAAGATTTCATTTCCAAATAAAAACTTTAAGAATTTATGTACCACTAACGGGACGAAATCCATGGAGAAAAGCCATAGGTAACCAAGCTTCACACATAATTGATCTGATGAAAAGATGATGGAGAATGAGGCATTCAATTGTTTTAGTCCAAATTTTAAAGGAAGAGTGATCAAACCTATCATAGGGCAAGAAAAACAATTATGCATTTGATCCATGCTTTCGGTTGTTCATAAGAATCTTGATAAATTTCATGCACAAATAAGAATTCCTTGGTGATCACATTCTCTACACACTGGTGCAATGGCACCTACAACCTTGTTTCAAAATGTGATAGGGAAATATGTAATAAGGTGATTTTTTTTTTCTTGAGTCTTTTTACTTTTAATAAGGTCTAAGTAGACCATCACAAATGTTTCAAATGACTAGGAGAGTCTAATAGTAAAAAGGTGCAAACAAGAATCAAAACAATTGTTAATAAAGATATGTAATATGGCCTTTAATGGTCATTAGAAGTTTAAGATTTGGTTGAGGAAGTAGTTGGTTGTTGGTTTGTAATGAGAAAGCCTTTAAAAAGGCATGAAATTTCATTTGTAACGTTGGCTTGAGAATTGGAAGCATTTACAATAAGAAATACACTACAATTTTTTTCAAATTTCTAAGTTTTCTCCTTTTCCACATACTTGTATGAATCCGTACAGTCTCATCTTGCAATGTGAACACTCATTTCTTGTATTGGCCTGTATTAACCTTCTTTTATTTCAATTGTGATAAGTTTTAGTGGTGTTTTGTGTTGGAGAACACTGATTTCTTGAGAACAGACCAAGATACCCTGTTTTGGGGTTTTGCTGATAAAGACAATGAATTAAGGGCCCTCACATGACTGTACTTACTGTAACAAGTGTGAAGGGTCCAAATAAGTTTTAATAGAATGTAGGAACTTGTGGTTTGGTACTAAAAAGGAAATAAAGAAGTTGCATTGCTGATCTTGTTGTTTGTGGAAGGAAAGATATGAGAAAATAGAGGTTTTTTGTAGTGTTTTGAGAACTAGTGTTGCAATTGCATGTGTGATGGTGTAGAAGGTCTGTGCAGACCCAAATAAAGGTGTTTGATGCATTTCTTGTGTCTGGGAAGACCTTGTAGTGTGATTTCTGATAAACCCTAGGTGTATTGCTCGTAAATGAAGGGTTTAATGGATCAACCATATAGAGACCTTATAGTGGAAAAAAATTTGAATAATTTGAAGTTTTGAAATATGTATATTGACTATTTGAAGGGTTTTTGTAGAGGCCAGGTGTTTGGGAGGCACTTTTTTTGTAAAACAGGGCTAATTGTGAAGCCTTTCTCATGGAGGGTCTATTGGAAGTCAATGTTGGTTTGAAGAAGCCACCCTTGGATTTGATGTATGTTTTGTAACAAGGAAAAGGGTATCTTAATCCACCCTTATTTTGACAAGTGTTTTGGAATTTTTTTGTGAAAAATCTCAAAAACTGGATTCCCACTACTACAAGGGAAACATGGTCAATTGATGTGTTTTGATGATTTCAATGAATCAAACTTGAAGAGTGTTTTTAAATGATCTAATTGGTCATTAGATGCATGTTGAAGGATTTTTAAGGGTCTTGGTGAAGATTAGTAGTTGTTTTGTAAGATTGAAGGGTTGAGACCCTTGAGGGTGAGTTGATGCCTAATCAATTGGTTGCATAGTAAAGAAGAGTTCTTTGTTTTAGAATTGATATTTCCATTATTGTGATTGATCTTCACCTTGGATCTGCATCAAACACACAAGATCAATTAATATCGCATTAGTACCTTCTTTTCATTGACTCGTCCGATGATGTAAAGAGGACCATTGGGTGCACATCTAATTATGTCAATTTGTGAGAAAGAAATGTCAAGGGGAATTTTAGATTGGCCCTTATGAGGTTGAACATCAATGAAGCTGACCACACATTCTATGTCTCCATCATTTTCATTTATATTTTCATTAATTGTATTTTCAAGTTTTCCAACATTCACCACATCATTCTTAGCATTAGTAGCTTTCACAAAAGAGATATTATGATTTGGCATGGGGTTGGTAAATATTTACAAGTTTTGGTTGCATGGGGTAACAAACTTATTTCCTTGATTAGTAACACCACCAATCTGGATGTGACTAGAATCAGTGAGTTCTTGCACAATATGTTTAAGACACTTACATTATTCTGTATTGTGTCCATTTTGTTGGTGATAATGGCAAAAGGCATTTGAGTTGAAGTTTGGAGGTAAGGGTTTAGTGGTATGAATGGATCTAACAAGAGGTAAGGTAACTAAGTTCTTACCTATAATTTGCAACACAATGGAGTGAAGGGTATCAGGTAAAGGGGTAAATTGTCTACTTCTTTCCCTAAATGGATATGGACTTGTCATTTTTATAGCAGCCAATTGGGAGTTGATATGTTGATTTTTTTTAGGTGTATTTATTTGAAAAAATCCCTTATTTTGTTTCTTGAAAGGTTGGAAATTGTTTTGGGGCACGACTTTGGATTTCTTAGGAGGGTTAGAAGAAGTTTCTTCTTCACGATGACTAACCGAAATTTGATAATCACGAAGGTTTGTGCACAAGTGTGTAAAGAAGGGAAACTTCAACATCTCAAGTTTAGATTGAATATTGGTATGCAAATTTGCTATGAACATTCTTTGAAGGTCAGAATTAGGAATCTTAATGTTGATTTGTGAGTAAAGCAATTGGTATCATGCAATGAAATCAATGACCTTTTCATCTTTTTTTTTTTTTACATTGTATTAAATCAACTAAGGTCATTTTGGGACCCATGTGCACTTGGAAATGGTTAAGAAAGGCATCAAAAAGTTCATTGAATGAACTAATTGAATTATTCAATCAATAACAAAACCAACCCAAGGTAGTGTCTTTCAAGGATCTAGGGAAAAGTTTAGCCAAGAGTTTATCTTCAAAAATGAAGTCAATACATAAGGCTATGTATACTAAGACATGGTTGCTAGGGTCTCCTTTTCCATCATATTTATCAAATCTAGGAATCTCTATGCCTTGTGGCATTTGTTCTCTCAATATCTCCAAGGACAAAGGGTTTCTTTTGATATATTGTGAAGGTTGGCCATTTTGACTTTGGTTCAATGTGGCAATTTGTTGTTGAAGGGATCAAAATTTTTATAGGATTTGGTTAAGAACATGATCATTGTTTGTGTTGTGAGATGAAGGTGAGTAAGGAAGAGGTGTATATGTATTTAGAGGACAAGCAAATTGTAAATTTGTGAGGGGAGATGGATTAGGAGAAATGAGATTTTAATGCACAAAGCTAAAGGGATTCCCAGTGGAAATACCTAAGGTAGTATTGACATTTATAGTAGGTTGTTTAGTTGTTGTAACAGATGGATTAGTGTATGTAGGAATAGAGGTCATAATTATGGAAGGAGGAATTATATTTCCACCTCAACTTTGAGTGAACCCCAAAGTTTGAGCACAACTAGTCATTGTAGGGACATTTTTATCAATAATGTGAGCTAGGCTATGCACAATATCTATCCCTTGTTCATTATCAAGCATTTTCCTCATGTTATCTATGACAAGAATTGTAGTACCAACAATGTATTCAAAACTCACAAAGTTTTGCAATTTCTCTAAATCTTCATCCATTTGTTTTAGTTCTTGTTGAGGGACATTAGAAACCATTATCTCAACATTAGTCATATTGGTTGTGGGTGGGTTGGTCATGGGAAATGAGGTGTCAAAGCTATGGTCCATAGTGGGTTGACTAGTATCAACACTATGAGTTAAAGAGTTGGAAAAATCAAGATCCATGATGAGTGTAGTAGCACGGGATGGCATGAGTCTCAAACTACATCTCATTGTAGTATTGGTAATATGACACCAATTTGTGAAGCTCATACAAGTTTCACCAAACCTAGGTGCACCAAAAATGGAGCATAGGTGCTAGATATATGCAATCAAACACCCTAGAATATGAAGTGCAATACAAGTATGTAAAAAGAGATAACAACTTTCAAATTTTAAACAAGATAACTTACTGATTATGCTATGAAAAAACCTAAAAATGATGTCATTTAATGTCAATTTTGATTTTCAAAGAATGCACTCAATTTGACCAATTAAACCTAATGCAAACAATGACAATTTTTATTTATTTATGAAACTAAAACCCAAATTTAAATTTGAGTATGAAGTTCAATGCTAGGGTTTCCTATTTTAGACTATAAATTGTACTTTCAGTGATTGATTTTGATTGATTTTCCATATTTTGATGTCTAAATACAAGTGAAATGAATGAAAAAGGATGCAAAATATGACACTTTTTGAAATGAAAGTTTGACTCAATTTGTGAATGTGAATAATTGAACATACACTAATATGTAAGTACTATGCAAAATCAATGTAATATGCATGCAAATTTTTGAAATTTTCAGATTTTAAAGGATGCAAAATGCAAACCTAAAACCCTAAATGAGATGAAAACTAATGCAATGTTAACAACCCTAAATGAGATGCAAAGTAATGCAAATCCTAGATCTAGGGTTTGAATGGACTCCAATTTCAGATTTTTTGATGTATAATTTTGGGTTCACCAAAATGAAACATAGGAAAATGGGTTCATCAAAAATGGAATGGGGGTATGATGCACCTATTTCCCTTAGTTCATTATGAAAAAGAGATCCTCTAGGGAAAGATTGAATTTCAACCCTTAGGTGAGTCAACCTTGGTGGAGACATTATTGTTTTCCTTATGACTTAGGATGGGGTAAATCAACCTGAAATGCACTCTTGGGAGATGAAAAATACCAAATGGATGCAATTATTTCATGTAACACATGAAACCTCTAAATTAAACCAGAATCTGATAGAATCCAAGAAGCAATTACAGATTTGAGAAGGGTGTGATTTTATGAACCTATCACAAAAAGGTTGTGTTGAGTGTCCCCCTAGGAATCATTTGCCCAAGGGTGAATGGGTGTTGCTATAGGGGTTGGAAAATTGCTTTCATAGTCCTTTGATCCTTGGTCCGAATTCCTGATTCCTTTGGGTTTCACAATCAAAAATTCAAAAATAAATTTTGAAAGTGAGTTTCTATGGCTTGATGACAATGTTGACAACTTTTACAACTTTGACAACTTTTTAAATTTTTTTCTTTTGATATATCTTCAATCCTTCTTCAACCTAAAATCTAAAAAACACACGAGGGAAACACTGTTTATTTTTGGTGAATGGGGGTTTTCCTTGGTCAAACTTTGTTTTGGTAATTAAACCTTGAAATGAAACAATGAAACATGAAAAGGAGTTATGAATGAACGATTGCTACATTACAACTCACAAAACCCTTAATTCAAAACCCTTGAAGAACTAAAACTTAATACATCTCTCAAAGGTCTTGATATTGCATGAAATGGCTTGATTGATGATGTGATCTTGATGATTGAATATTGACTTGAAAGCTTGAAACCTACATCATAATGTTAGCTCCCAAAACATGCATGATGATTGGAAATTTTGACATGATGCTTGAGATCTTGAATGCTACATAAAATTATTGATAAATATTCTCTTGAACACCTTTAAAAATAATATTAGCTCTTGTGAATGCAAGCATTTGAAATCTAGGATTTAAATTGAAAAAAAGAGCTTGCTTTTATAGGTAATTTTCTAATTTCTAGAAAATTAAACATTACAAATTGACATTTGAATTTGAATTTGGGATCATAAAAATTCCACCAAAAACATATTTAAATTTTGAATTAAGAAAATAAAGAGGACCCATTCTCCCAAGGGTGAATAGTTCTTGACCTAAATTCCCAGGACTTATTAATTTTGGGGTGTTAAAAATGATAATTGCATTAATTAAATAATAATTCATTTTTTAGAATTACAATTAGTTAGTCTTTCAGATGAAAAATTGGGCTAATTAGAGGCTTAATTAAGTCCAATTAAATTAGGGGACCGAAACATAGTGTGAAATATAAAGGAGTACATTTTACGACACTACATCTTATAAGGAACTTCATACAATTGAATGATATCCTTCATGAAGACATGCACCACTTATGTGTCATTATAGGATGTAATCATGGGTGAAAAATTGGACCCAAACATATTATGAAATGTAAAGGAGTACATTTTTTGACACTAAATCTTATAAGGAACTTCATACAATTGAATGATATCCTTCATGAAGACATGCACCGCTTATGTGTCATTATGTGTATCTTTTCCATCATTACCATGATGGCATCATGGTGACAAGCACATAAAGGAAAACCTATGATCAAGTCCATAGAAATGATATCTTATTTCCACTCAAGAATGGCTTGAAACCATATCATTCCTAGTGGATGTTGATTCTATAACTTCACCCTTTAGCACTCAAGATAATAACCATTAAAATCAATAATACTATGCCTCATCCATACCAATTGAAATAACTAGCAAATATCACCATTCATCTTCTTCACACTAGGGAATACTGTATAATGTGCATGATACACCTCATACATCATAATGGTGTGAAGATTACCAAGAACTTGGACTAATATATATGACCATCATGTCACAAAATCCCATCTTAATTAAGAGACATCTAAACAAATTCCCATGAGGGCCCTCTATGACAATCTTTTCCCAAACCTCTTAATACCATAAATTTACAAAAAATTGTCTAGAATGTAAACTCAAAAATTCATACTCAAAGACACATTTCATACAATAAGTCACCTCCTACTCAAGGAATCCACAAAAAATTCTCCTTCCCTTTAATGGAATGAAAAACAAGGTCATACTCACAAATTAACTCCATCCATCAATGTTGATGAACAAATTTAAATTATATTACATAGAAATATAATGAAGGTTATGATGATTATTATGTAACTTGAACCAATGACCTACAAAAAATGTCTCTAGTGCATAAGCACATGGATAAATATTAAAAAACCAAGATCATAAGTTGAGTAATTAATCTTATGGTATTTGAGTTCTATGATCCATAGGAAATCACTATGTCCTCTTACATAAGGATAGGACCAAACCCATCCAATGAAGAGTCCTTGTAAACCATTAGATTTTCTATAATATTAGGCACTAAAAAATTGGTGCACTTATTAGCCACTCCTTGAGAAGCTAAAAGAATCTCTCAAATTGATTTGACCACACAAAATTCTTCCATTTTTTCTTGAGAAAAGTACTAATGAGATGCGCCACTCCCAAAAAATCCATGAGAATTTGGCAATAATTAGTTAATAAACCCAAACGATATGAACCTCAAAAATAATTGTGGGCACATTCCAATCCACAACAGCATAAATATTTTAGGAATTTATTATGATTTCATCGATAGATATAACATGTCCCAAGTACTTCACCTCAAATTAAAAAATATCACACTTTTCCAGGTTACCATAAAATTTGGTTCTCATGGAAATACTATAGAACTTGGTATAAGTGGATCTCATGTTCCTCCACCTTCCTAAAATAAATAAAAATGGCACAGAAAAATAGGGACACATTATTTTAAATAGGTATATAACACACTATTCATGAGGGTCATGGATACTAATAAATCATTCATCAAACCAAATGGGACTATGGTGAACTCATCGTGCCCATAAAAGTATAAAATTTATTCCAATGAATATCTACCTTCTGAATGTGGGGCTAATGATACCTAAATTTTAGATCAATATTATAGAACACCCTAGCTTGCTTCATCTGATCAATAAAGTCATCTATCCTCAATAAGGCATATTGGTTCTTCACTATCACCTTATTCAATTATCGACAATTGATGCACAAGTAATGAGATGTATCTTTCTTCTTCATGTAGATGATAATTACACCCTAAGGGGAAACACTAGTATGAATTTTTCCTTTCTCCAACAAATCATCAAGATACAATGTATGCTCACTAATCTCCCAAGTAGTCATCATGTATGGTACATGTGAGATGGGTTCCACTCCAAGAATAAGGTTAGTACAAAATTCTACATCCAACTTCAATAGAATACCAAGAATGACATTGAGAAATCCATTAATATACTCTTTGAGAAGAAGGTGATCATTGAGATAAGCCTTGTGGAACTCACTCTACAAAAGATCATTCATTGTGATAGTGAACATATAACACCCTTTGTCATACTCTGTTCAACTACATGGCTAAGATCATATGAAGTGAGATGTGTCTCTAAATTCCTATTATCACAACATGATCACATGATCATGTACTTGTTAGATATAAAAATAATTGCATACACTTCTAGAGGGATCAATCCAATTCAAGGCTAGGGATATGTAATTCATGAAGGTGTATAGACCAAGTAATAAAAAAAGAGTGAGTGATGATAAGATAATTACTGAGAGTTGATAAAGTCTCTTTCACTTTAAGCTTAGCTAGACCTAGGAGGGTGTTATTAGAGGTAATTTTCAATAATGTTTAATCACAACTAAAGATGTACAAAATCATTTTTCACACTTTTAGAGGGATAAATCCACTTCAAGACCGGGATATGTCATTCCTAAAGGTTGATATAGACCAAGTGATCAACAAAGAGTGACTAATGACAAGACAATTGTTGAGAGTGGATAAACTCTCCTTCACTTTAAGCTTGGATAAATATAGGAGGGTTTTCTTAGAGGTAATCTCTAACAATATTTAATAAAAAACATAGAGAAAATATTGTATTATATAGGTGTATGCTTTGCCCCCAAACTCTATAACTTCTATTAAGCTGATAGAAATATTCATGCCATGATTCTCTAATATGAAAACTATTAAGGATTGTTAGAGATTTTTCCCTAGTTAAAAAATATTTAACCATGAAATACACACAAAATAAATAATACTCCTAAACTATTACTTTAATATATTGTTCATTTTAAGGTGTATGGGGTTAGTCACTTCTAGGGTTGGTGATTTATATTGGATTACACTCACAAGTGACCAAGAAGAAAAAATACATAAATAACAAAAGAGATATGATACCATTAATTAATCATGCTTAAAAATCCTTCTCCAATATTATATTAATCCAAGTGCAATAAAGAAAAGACCATTTCAAGTGACTATCTTCAATGCATTAAAGTGTTGTGACACTTATCAAGCTATTATTACATTGACACTAGCAACTGTGGTGAGAGAATGCCCCAATATAGGAAGAACCCTAAGCTTTGAATACTTCCTAAAAATATATAAGTAACCAAGGAGACATTCAATTAAAAATATATACTATACAATAACTAATGATTTTTGATTTGCAAGATAATTTATTTAATGGTGAATAGATGTGTAAGGATTGAAAACCTAGATCTTTATCAGTATTAGTCATATGAAAATTGAGAAATGACCCACCTTTTGTTTTGCAAAATGAATTGGGATATGTACAACACTTTGTTTGATTTATAAATCCTTAATCAACTTAATATCAAATATCATTAATGTTGCAAGTGGAAAAAGTTGAGATCCTACAAAATTGGTTGAAATGGAAACTCGGAGCATGCATGCAAATTATTCATGTCAGAGACACAACTATCACATTAGTGAAAACATGGTGTTCTTCATCCTTCAATTGAATTTTCATGTGAATCCATTCCCTTGAGATTAGACAAATGTTTTTGGGGCAGAAAATAAATCTAGAGTAGTTGTGGCATCACATCTAGTCATTAATGACACTTTGTGACATGTATAGAGGTAGTTGGAAGTAAATAGTGCAATATATGGGAGTTTTAAAGTTTTAAGGATTGGAGGTCAAGAATACCTCACAACCCATATCACTACTAGGGATTAGGGATTGGGAGTAATGACATACTCAATGCTTGAGAAAATAGATAAGGTTACTCTTGAATCTTTAAATTAGAAAGAATACATGTAAGAAATGATTTGGAGTTTGGGATACCAAGGAATTAATCCCATAAGGAATGAAAATAAGAAAAGGTATGAAATAGTGATCCCAATAAAGTAATGCATTGAGAAGTGTTGGAGATTGAGAGCACCTCAAAACTCATGCCAAAAATACCACATTAGGGATATTCCCTCGTCACTCTCTAATAAAATATAAAGAAGATTTAAGCATTGGAAGTTATGGATTGAGGATACCAATGAATAGGTATGTAGGTAAAAGGATGATTAAAAATGTAAAGGTAACTTAATATAAAGGATTAGGTAATTGGGGATTGGATGAAAGGCATGCTAGTAAGATAAATTTTGAAAATTCAACAAAGGAAAGGGAAATAATGGTCATCTAGGGAAAGGTATTCTATGATAATACAACTAAATAGGGATATTGGGAAGGGAAACTCCAATAAATTATCCACACTTAGAGAAATAAATAGAAAAAATCCCACACTTATTAATTTTTGGGACTTTTTACAACTTTTAAGACATGATAGGCACATGGGGATGCAAGCGAACAATAAGGAAAGAATTGATCAAGGGAGACTTATTAGAGAAATATATTAGATTAGTTATAAAATGATGGGCTAAATAAGGCCAAGATGCAAAAAATAATTAAGAATTGTTGTATCATGCACACACATGCCCCATTTTTCTTTGGAAAAATAGGAACCCCCTTCTTTTTGTTTCTTTCATTTTCTTGCTTTCTTTCTTTTAGCTAGTTTTATTTAATTTTAGATTTGGTAATTCACCCTATGTTTATTTTAATGATTGTTTCATAATTTCTAAGTTGGTCATATCAACATGAATGATAGGGAATATTTGAAACTTGTACCCTCTTATAGACCAAACTTGTTGGGGGTCTAATACATTGCCCTTGTTAGACCTTTAAAGTTGGTCATCTAAGCATGACTATCAAAGAACCTTTAAAAACTTGACACCTAGGATGTGACATCACCTCGACCTACCCCCTCAAATCTACATAAATGTTGATTTTTACTCATGTCATTTTACCTTTTATTTCATTTGACTTATTTTTTTCTTGGTTTACTTTTTTTATTTCTACCTTCTTGATATCTACTCATTAGCTTTCTTAGTTCCTAATTGTAATGCCCCGTCTTAATAACCTAAGAACGTTGCAATTGTGTTATAAAGGTGTAATAATTTTTTTTTTTAAAGTATTAATATTAAGTTAATTAATTGCATACATTCTTAGGTTAAGCGACGTTACATTACTTAGAGTATTCCATAAGCGACTTAAGTATTTCGCATTGCACATATTAAATCATAACATAAAGTAAACATTGCATAATAATAAATTTTCCATTCAAGATATAATAAAGTACAAACATGTTTCCATACATTGCATTGATATGATATTACAATACTCATCCATCTGATGAGGTAGTTCAAATAACAATTACATTTACAATTACATTGATCACCTCTTATACAATTGAGGGATGTTTTCAAATACATGTTTACAATATACAATGATGAAAGTATAGAAGAAATCCATGTGCGAGCTCTCCAACCATGAAGCTCTCAATGCTACGATCAAACTGGGGACCCAACGGAGTAAGGTGCACATTCCACCCAACCATGTGGTACCCGTAGGTCCACCCCCCGTGCTAGGAGATAGTAATAAGGTTACCTAGACCTAATCTACTAACCCTAGACACTAGTACAAACAAACTATTGGTTACATTGCTTCCAGTTTTGACAATTGATTGAAACACAAACTCAAGGTTGACTGTTATTTTAGGTGGAGTGTCATCACAACGATGCAAAGGTTACCCTGGTGTTTCTTCCTAGGTTCCGGCCCCCAATCCTTGGGTTACCCTGGTAACCTCTTACGAAACTCGGCCCCTATTGCATGCTGTTGCGGAATCGAATGTCTCTTAAGGAAACGAGACACCGATTTTGCCATTCCAGGCCTTCTCTACTTATACTCATGACTGTAGTAGCTCAAGAGTCAATAAGAGAGGCATGTACATCTTGTTAAGTGTTTTAAACTAACTAATGTGTCATTTAATTATCACTGAGTTACTAACTACTTGTAAGTTACCCTGACATCACTTTGTGTGTCGGCCCTTACAAATAGCCACTCCCCTAAACATAACATGGGAATCTAGGTTTTCTGACTAAGGTTACAAAGTGCACTTACAACCAAAATCAAAATAAAAGACCAATTACATTTAAACGTACAACTTTCAATGTTCTCACATAGATGTCAACCACCAGACAAAATCATATACACAGTTTTGATTTACAAAGGAACTCAATTTTACATTCCCCAATTCCCACTCAAAAAGTTGATCTGGAAGACTTAATAACACATAAAAATAAACCCCATATAGCCAATTTGCCCTATCACAAATTAAAACAATTTAAAGCAAAATTCATGTCTAATATTTGGATATTCTAAATCCATAGGTTTCAGTTTGAAAACAATATATTTACAATTTGACTCAAGAAAATAACTATTTCTTTAAATGTATCTTTATGGTTTTCACAATTTCACTATAAATCATATTCTATAATTTTCTCAACTTTTATTAAAAAAATATAAATATAAATAAATATATATATATATATAACCATTTAAAACTCATTAACTTTCACATTAATTACAAATATATATATAAGTATATATCTATTCATATACATATATACATATATATATTTACATATATACATATATACATATATATATATATATATATACAAATACTAATATATATATTATTATAATTACAATGCATATTAATTAAAGAACAAATCGCGTTTAATATTATTACAATAACATTTCCGTTTGAAATAAAATTTAATTAAAACTTGTTTTGGGGAAACCCCAACGCAGCTTGTGGCTTGGGGAAAGGCCGCGGCCCTTAGGGCTGCGCCCAGTAGCCCTCACCAGGGTTGCGTCCAGTAGCCCTGGTGGCTGCTGTGCGCAGCCATGGGGGCTGCACATCCCAGAACGGGGGTAAGGGAGGGTTTCAGCCCTCCCAAACCCTCTGCTTTTTTTTTATATATATAAAAACGTAAAATTTAAAAGAAACAACTGCGATTTATTTTTAATCCGTTTTTTTTTATACGAATTTTGTTTCACGAATTTCGCTGGCGGAATTAATTTCCGTACAGCAGATTTCAATATGATTTCATAATAAATTTTCATGAATTTCTTCAACAGTATACAAATATTTTATTTTTAAATAAAATATCAAAGAACTTTCAATTTACAATGTACATATTCTCATGATATTTTTCTACAGATTTCTGAGAAAATTTATTTCTGTACAGGGAAATTCTAAATAAATTCAGCAGAAATAAAATACAGAGGTTTATATATATATATTTTTAAACAAATCTTGTTCTGTTTTTTTTTCTACTTTTGTAACCCAAGTTTTTGGAGTTTCATGCAAACAAACAACATAAATTTTTTTATCACAACTAAATTTCTTCACTGTTTAATTAAATCTTTACCAGATTTTAAAAAAAACACAGGGAAAACTAAACTATTATTTCTCAAGATTCTTTCCAAAGGAAATCAAATTTTAAAAGAAGAATACCTGTATAAAGAAGACTAGCTGTAGAAGAAACCCTTTTGCCTGTAAAATTCCACAATAGCCTGTAGCTTCCACAATAACTTCCCCGAGAAACAAAACTCAAAATAACTTATTCAACCACCAAGAATCCTCCAAAGGATCTTCCAATTCCAAAATCAACCAAAATAAAACAGAGAGATAACAACCTCTAAGAAATATTGAAAATTTGCACAGTAAGAAAATTTTGCCAGTACTCAGAAAATTTTCCCGTGAGGAAATTGAATAACCCCTGTCAATTTTCCCGAGATCCACAATAACCTCTCCGTAACCAAAATTTTCCAACAACCTTATGCAATTATGGCACTCTCACACTTGTCGAGAAGTTGCAAATATCTTCTCAACAACTTCTCGGCAGTTTTTGCCCTTTTAATTTTGCATGCAAATTTAATTAATTTATTTAAATTTAAATCTTAAAAATCAAAATTTCAAATCACATACAATTTATTTTATTTTATTTTCTAATTTTCTAATTCTTTTAAATACAATATAATTTATACACTTAATAATTTAACTTAATTAATTAATTTATTTAATTAAAATAGTTTAATCTTTTTAAGACCAACTATTTAACCAAATAAGCTAACTAATATATTAAATTATCAAGTAAATAAATTTCAATCATATTTAAATATTAATTAAATAACAATAATTAAAGCACAATAACTAACATTAAAATTAACCAATATTTATCTTTCAAAAAACGATTTAACCAACAGAAACACAATACAACCTATGACTCAAAACTGAAAACAAACAAAATACTATGACCAGGATTAAAGACTAGGCTAGGGTGAACCAAACTACTATCTCCCGATCAACAATTTCCGTTGAGTCTTGACATGCTCAGACCTGAGTACACAGGTGGATTCGGTGTCATGTACCTACAAATCCTGCAACCAAGCAAATAACGTGCATACATATACATATATATAAAGCATTAAACAGACACACCGTGCGAAGAAAATCACAGATATCGCAGGGCACTCGCAAGCGAGTGATGCGATTTTGTTCTCCACACCAATACACTTCACAACAAATTGACGAAATAAATGTTGTTAGTCCATCATAAGCATGTACATATCAATAAACAACAGAAAGTAAACATCTACGCTAAATCATATCATGTCTGAAAACAATAATCATCAAGCAAAGTGTCATCATGTCACAGAATAATCCACTATCGCTCAAAACCAGCGATCAAAGTATCCAGCAAAACATCATAGGTCTAACAGTATGAAAAAGTATCATCAGAAAGCATAAGCATAAACGAAGAGGTACTACACTAATGATCCATAGATCTTGTGAGAATGTTGTTTTCTTGGTGCATTCTAGCTTATGTTTTTTATGCAAATTTTGAGTGTTTGTCTTTGATCCTACTACTAAATTTTATTCTTTGTTTAACAGGTAGTGTTTCCTCCTATACTTCATAATGGTGACTTTAAGTTGTTTGATTTGTTTCTAGTTCTCATTTTTCTTGTTTTTGGTTTATTGCATGGTTTTTGGTTTCCACTAGGCCATATTTTTTTGTTTCCCCCTCATTTTTTTGGTTTATTTACTTATTTCACATTATTTTTTTCTATTCCCTATTTCAACAAGTTATTTTCTCACTTAATAAATCCATCTATGGGGGTCAATGCTATTTTTTACCTTATGATGTCATGTCCACATAAGCCTTGATGTTGGGAATCAAACTTGTTCTTGATCATCCTCTTTTAGGATGAGTTTTTTCACACCCTTAAAGCTTGAATCTAGTACTTAGAAATTTATTAGTTTTTTGAAGCCAAGGTTTTAGTCATCCTCCTATTTGGGTGAATTTTTATTTTTTCCTCCAAAGTCTAACTCTCATCCTTATAATATACTTTATCCTTTTTGGAGCCAATGTTTTGATCATCCTTGCATTTGAGTACCCATTTTAGGATTTCTCTAAATTATAGTCCCTATACTATTTTATTTCATTTATTTTTAAATTTAAGGTTTTGGTCATCCTTGTTTGATTACCCACTTTGAGGTGTCTCTAAATTCTGATCCTCAACTAGTTTGCATTATCTCTTTTATATGTATAAGAATGTTTGGGCATGTGCTTACTCAAGTACTTATTTTTCAATATACCCAAAGTTTTATTTATTTTATGAGATCATGAGTTTGGGAAACCCTTATTTGTACACCTATTAAGAGGTACTTCCAAATTTTGAACCTCAACATCTTATACTATTTTTTTTATTTGGGTTCAAGGATTGGTTTTCTTTAATGTGTTTCCTTTATACTTGATTAGGTGGTTTAACCATAATGATATAAATTCTCTCAAATTTATGATACTCTATGCATGGATCATAAATGGATTTAAAACTCTAATTCTTTGACAAGACTATGTTGGGGAATTTATACTTAAGCAATTGTAGGAATTATGGTGTAACTCTAATGATACTTTCAAGGCTTGTCTACTCACTATATTTTTTATTCTAAGTTCTTTCATTACATGTTGGAATATATGGTTTAGTGAGGTTACAAATGGAATGATTATGATCACTTACCAATATAAGGGGATTACATTTTTGAATCCTCTAATGGCCTTGTTTGCATTTGGAAGTAAATATGCAAGGAGGGAAAAAATTATTAAAATTGATGAAGTATGAATACAAATGTTATTACACTACCTCAAAGATGTTCTCTCCCTATATAGACATTAGAGACACTCCTCTTGGGCATGTAGTGTCCAGGAGTTCTTATAAATGGTCAATATAGAAGGAGATCGAACATTTATAGCCTAATGCATGGAAACATTAGAATTTGTGCAAGCTAAAAAATCCATTTTTCTCTTCAATATATAGAGTTGGTCATGGATTATGCAAAATATTGGAATCAAATATAAATGAAGATAATTGGCCCTACAAGCCAAATAATATTAGACATAAATGTTAAGGTTATTGAGAGAGTGGTTGGGCTCCCCACTTATGTCCAATATGAAAATATAAACATGAAGGAGATGGTTAAATACCACGAGAACATGACCACATATTTTACAAACTTCATAAATTATAACTTACTTTTATAAACAAAATCATTAGTAAAGATGGCCAAGTTCATTCATAAGAGTGAGTTCCAAGAGGACGTTAAGGATGCCATAATTTTTGGGTCTCGTTGACCTTGTCCTAGGTGTGGTGTATATGGAAACCTATCCATGATCTATTGTTACTCATATTTATAGGAAAATTATTGTGGTGGATACTTATATAGTTAGGTCATACTAGTTTACAATGTTATGGTACACATACTATTTACTAAGGAATGATTTTGACTCTGTCATCTATAGATTAACTCTAGGGTAGGCGCTCTGCCACCTTATCAACTTATAGGAGGAATTTTAGTCATAGGGGGGATGTGAGGCCCCACCTATAGATGGGAACGGAAATTTGATTAACACTCCCAATACTTGGGAAATTTCTAGTCTAGTGCAAACCATTGCATATATTAAACTAATAAAAATTCTACCATAATGCATGTTAGATATTCCATAAAGATCATTATTAAATTTAGGATAAATATCTAGGGTAATAGTAATACAAACCAATAATGAAATACTTATTATCTTATAGTGATCTATACTAAACCATCATAAAATGATATTTAAATACTTACCATAACTCAACCAAAGATTAAGATATATCCTTGGAATCCCATGTTTAGTATTAGTCTAACTAATCATCAAGAATGGTATGAATTTTTTTACAATATAGTAATATTTCTTCTTGTTCAAGATGCAACAACAATATGGATTTTAAGACATCCTCTAGCATTATGAAATTTATCTTGTGACTATCTTCACTTATGATAAACTTTCATGATATTCACTATATTTTTACCTCCATTACTAATGTATGGGTTCCATAACCTGATGATAGTCTTAGCAGTTCATGGAAGTTAAACATATTGGAAAAAAATGCCATGATTGATCCTTCGCAACATGTCTTCCTAATCTCCAATGATTTTCATATTTAATTTTTCTAGCCACTTACATAATTTCATATTTGAATAATTCATACTTACTATCAAAATAGTCACTATTATTTTCTTTTCAAAAATATCTTCATATGGCTTGTTTGATAAAAAATTTATAAAGATGTTGTCTTTGGATATGTTATAATAGTCTAATTGAGGTAGTTACAATCTTACATGGATTGAAATAAGTTATAATCTTACATGGATTGAAATAATCTTAGAATGTGTATGACATTTCCCTTTATTTCTCATGATCATTGTATCATGATATGGTAATATTGAATATTCATTGGTTGTCTCTTTGTAGTGGTTTCTAATCTCCTCTATCGATTGATTAATGATCATCTTCAAAAATTGACATGATTAAGATAGAGTTGAACATAATATTTATAGTGCCTATACTATCTTGGAGAAAATTGTGAGATATAACTTTGTTGGTATGATAGAACTTTCATGGTTTAGTAATAATTTTCTTGGGATGATTTTTAGTTCATGGTATTGTAATTAAATTATTTATATCCATAGGGTGCTTGTATGTTGTTTTTTGAAAAGGGATGATAGTATTTTTTTTTGGACGTATTTTCTAGTAATATGATAATATTTGATTTGAGTGGAAAACAAGGTTTCTCATGCTTAGGAGTAAAGTTTCGTTAAACAAAATGCCTTAAAAAAACACCTAAGATCAAAATGATATATTTCTATGATGACTATTTTGTTGTCATAATGGATAGGATTGTTGTCTCCATTTATGACCTCTATTTATATTAGTGATAGTACCATATCCATGACTAACTCTAGGGTATAAAGAGTAATTTGAATATAGAGGATATTTGGAGTGTGATCAAGAAGCCACTAAGGTAGGTGATATCAAGGGATTATGTATACTAGAATAATTCCTTGAATGATATCATAACTTTTATGCTTTAAGGTTATTTTATGAATCATATGATAGCCCATGGTATTTAGGGAATATGACTATCATAATTGCTATATATAGTTTCCTATGGTTAATAGGAATATTAACATCCCTTATGATAATATACCTTCTTAGGGATTAAAATGGTACTTTTGGGACATGAATTTATTAGTACAATACCAAATTAAATTCTAATGGTTAGTAGAAGGTAGGATAGTCCCTTTCTTGAGTTAAAATAATCATATTTCTCTTGAGCCTTCAATACTACTACTCTCTAGGAATAATTACTACTCTTTATCAATTAGTGTGACTTCTATTTTAACTGTCATGAGTTTTATTGGGTTACATGTGCTAATATTTGGCCAATAAATTTCTAAAATTAATTAAATATTAAGGCTTTCCATTCCCATGAGTTTTGTAAATCAAGGTGCATGTTGTGTCCTTTATCCCTAAGTAGTCACTTCCCTCTAGAACGAGAGTTGAGTAAACCCCTTAACCTTTTTAAATGATCCACAAGAATTATTTATAGTGGTTCAATGAATTCCACAGTTCCATTGATCAAGCATCATCAATCCTATTCCAAAAATTGATATCTTATCCTGATTTACTAGTATGATGTAAAAATAATATAAAAATATTGGATTATGTTGACATATAATATTGATAACCTTCACCAAAATCCTATGAGGAATGAAGAGGGCATTGATGGATCTACTCTCCCTCCTATGACTTAGATACAACCCTCATTATGAGGAAAGGTGTATGCATATAGAGGATGGTAGCATATTTAGAAGGTATGACATATTTCCTCTTTGGAGGCCTAAATCTATAAGTTAGGGACAAAATCTTGTGCATAAGACAAAGAAACATGTTGGAATAAGGGTGAAAAGAGATTAGGAAGGATTTCAAGGCAACTAAGTGTTGAATGTGATAGATTGACGATGTTTTAAATTGGTGAGATTTGATTGTTTTTAATCCAATTTAATGCATAAGATCAATGCACACCTGATACTCCACACTTTTAGAGATAAGGTAAATAAAAGAATGAATTACCATTATGTGAGGGAGGAGAAAACAACATAACCTCAAAAGGAGGAAAAATTATTTTTAATGGAAGCACACAGAAGGAGAATGGGAATATATGTAGACGTGAATTTAATTAATAATAGGATGAATTGAAATTTTTGCATTAAAAAAAGGTGGTGGTGTTGGTGGTAGTCATAGTGGTGGTTGTGATGGCCATGGAAAGTAGGTGGGATTTCATTCTAATGGTGATTTTGTTTAGACTTGTGTCAGAATGTTAGAGCCTAGGTTTCCACACTAGGAGCTCTAAGAAACATTGTGGTCCTAATTAGTTAGTGATGTGTGATATGCTAGTCACTACAAGAAGGTAGGAAGGAAGTGAAAGTCTTGAATGAATAATGAAAATGGATTTTTACACATTTAATTTAAAACCTTAAGGGTTATTAGTATCATTAAGGAAATCATTTGTCCTTGGGTGAATTAACTAAACTTATAATGATCCTTATCTTGTTTGTGAGACTTAGTCATGCCTTGTAAAGAAATTAATGAACTTGAATGTTCATAAGACTATTTTTTATGTTGGGCATTCAACTTGAGAAAAGGAGCTTGTGGACAGTGTACACAATTTTCTTTGATGCATGTTCCTGTGTGATAATCATGTGTTGTCATGACCCATTGGTGTTGTAAATTATGGTGACCTTCTTGTTGAGTGTTGAATATATGTTTATGTGTTATGTGTTATGTGTCATGTGTTGGATTAAGGGTGTAGGAGACATCTAGAAAAAGTTACGTATATGTACCCCTTGTGAAAATTATATGAAATGTGAATTTTGTTATAGCGATGGATGTCTATTGTGTGTTGTAAGGCATGTACCCTTGGTCTCCTTGTGTTGTGCAATGCAATGATCGAGTTCACGACATGGCTTAACCACCTCCCGTGGATTCATTAACTCTAACGGTTGTATTAGGTATTAATAGGTCAATCTTTTGGTGCAACAACAACCGTCTGTGCAACAATTAGTATTAGATCCTGGGTCATGAGTTCAAACCCCTCGCTTATGCTAGGGGGGATTGTTGCAAGGTGTGCACCCTTGGCCTCCTTGTGTCATGTAGTGCAACACTCGGGTTTGTGACATGGGTTAATCACCTCTCATGGATTCATTAAATCTGGGGGTTGTATCAGGCATTAACAGTTTGATCTTTTGGTGCAAAGACAACCATTTGTGTAACATTGTGATCATGTTGTATATGTTGTATCCCCTAGTGTTGAACACTCCTAAGGGAGAAGAGTCCGCTAGTGTAATTAGGGGTCAAGTGGGTAGGAGAAGACCTTCATTATGACCTAACTTAATTGGCGTGTGAGTGATGGTGTGGCCCTCACTTCTTGGGTTAAGATGAGCTACCGTGAGGCCCTTATCTATCTTGGGGTGAGGAGAGCTACTATATGGTCCTCATTGTCATCTTGGAGTGTCTTCCTCCATCTCCCCCTCTTTATGGATCCACTAGTGATTCATATGTGATACCATTACCTATTTAATATTCCCTTTTCTCTCTTGCTCCCATCTATTATTTTAAACCAATCGGGTTGAGGATGGACCTAAGTGTACCCTTGTTTCTAGAGAAGATCTATCATTGATGATTTAGTTATGATATGATTGTCTTAGGTTGTGTGGGAAATGTTATTGTGATATTGTGGTGTATTCATGAGATTTGTGTGGTTTGATACCACCTAATTTTCCCCCTCCCCCTTAGGTGACTTAATTGAAGTCACGAAGTATTCATGTTGTGAAAATTTATGTGATTTTGGACTCATAGTTGTGATTGTTAATATGATTTTATTTGAATGATGAAGCTAGCAGTTTTGAAACTCTTCAAATTGATTAAATACATTGTGAAATTGTCTATTTTTCCTCAAGGACTGGTTATTGAGATTTTTGTTTCAAATTTTGAATTTTTGTCTGGTGGCCACCATTGAAATTTTATCTTCCTTTTTAAATTTTCATGAGTTGATTTTATTTGAAACTTAAAATTTCTTGTTTTGAGGCTTTATCAAATTTTTGTTGTTGTTGGTATGTGTATAGCAATGTGGAATATGTTAGATTGTCATACTCATGAGGTCACTAATAGGTTGTATGGGGGGAGAAGATGGCCTGGGGAAATTATTATGAAGGGGTAAATGAGACTGGTATGGGACAATTATAATCCATTTCCCCTTGATCCATTTGATATTTCTATGTAGATGTTCCTTAGGGAGGACTTGATGGTAATTTTTTATGTGATATGGATTCTCAAAGGAGAATTTTAGGCACTAGGAATCCTCATCCCTTTGTGTGAACCTTGTGTTGTGATTCAAGTGAGTCATTTTTACAGTCATTTGTGTGTTGGTTATGTTGATTTGGTTGTACAAATGAGAAACCAAGAGTTAGAGAATAATAGTTGAAGAGGATATTAAATGACTACTGAAAAAAATTATGGGTATGATTTATTAATGACATGATGTGACATATGAATTCTTGCTAAGGATAAAGCCTATTTGAGGTACTTTTGACAACTAGTGGTGTTTGATTAATTAGCGATTTTTTAGTAATAACATAATGATTGTGTAATTAAAAATATCTTGGGTGGGTGATGTAAGTATTTGTAAGTAAGAGGTATGTCATGTTATTAACTAAAGAAGTAGTCATTTATTGTTTTTTTTAAAAATTGATTCATTGCTATCTTGACTTTCAACTAAACAATACTATCGATTGTTGCCTTTAATTAGTGTATTATGTTATTGTTTGAAAAAATAGAATATTTGAAAATTAGTAAAGTTGGTGTAGCTTAGTTAGGTTATGTTGTGTTCATTAAGTTTCTGAAAGTTGGGCATGACATCACCCTTCTAGTAGGGTCTTTGGTTTACCAAATGATAGGTATTTTTATCCCTAGATTTTTTCATCATTTAGACTGCATATGAGGGGAGAATAGACTAGGCTAATCTCATCAGTCATACCTTGGATGAGAAACTATTATAATTACAAGAGACAACAAGGTTCTATATGACCTCATACCTAGTATACTTTCTAGCTTTCCAAGCCAACTTTTTGGGCTTAAACCAAGTGGGTAACATGCAATTGAGAGAAAAAAAATTATATGACTATTATGCCTGACTAGAGTTAAAGGAGATTTGGAAGAAATATAATAGATAAAATGATGCATTTGTATATGCAATCATAATATTCTTAAAGAATGACTATGCAATGAGGTTATCTTTGGAGGAAATAAAGAAATTGCTAGTCTGTGAAACTAGTTCACATTCCAATTTAAAACCTTTTATTACATCACTATGGATGGATTTCATAAATCCCCATATGGGATCCTTAGGTATGCTAATGACAAGATTGTATTACTAGAGATTTCAAGACAACTGGTAGAAATACAAAAATTGATTGCTAGCAAACACAAGGCTAGAATCTCATTCCTATTAAAGGTGGGGGATTATTCAAGCTCTAGTATGCTAAATGCAATAATTTTGGAGGAAGAGATGACTCATTTGAAAATGAATTTATATGAGGTTTAGGTTATATTTGATCCCATTGTGAAGATTGGAACCTTGATTGGGTTATTTTTTGTACATGTACCTACTATAAAGGACATGAGATAATTATTTGGATGAAAATAAAGGTAGGATAATAGATTATTGTAGAATGGAACTCCAACTAGTCAAGGGGTAAAATTTTGATAAGGTCCCAAAGAGAACATGCATAAGGATGGAAAGGTCCTAGATTGTTCCTATAACAATGACTGAGTCTTGAATTAGCTAATGGAGAGGACATATAGAATTGTAGTGAAAGATTCCTCCATAGATGATAAAACTAAGGTTGTGGTTATGAGGGATAAAATGAATTTGAGGCATCCATATCTTATGGATGATGCTTATCTACAATAGCAGAACCATCCCAACACCCCAACAATAAACAAAGCATAAAGAGGAATCTTCATATGTTGTTACATAAGGAATGATGAAAATATATAAAGAAGAGGCTCCCATTATGAAATTTTTATTTGGAGGCTAAGGAGGAAGAGGTTGAAGAGGTAAAACCTCTATATAGAAGAAGGAATGGAGCTTTAGTAGCTCAGAAGGCAACACAAGTGCCTCCTCCTCCTTTAGTCCAAACACCAATCTCTTCACCTCCTCCTCCTCCATAAATCCTACCGGCCCCTCCCGAAACCCCACCATCTGAGGCTTCACTCGCCACCTGAGCTTTTCTCACTGGCCATATATGCCTTAGAGCGACCACCGGGGAGGGGGGGTGGGAGGCCAACCCTATTGCCACCCACCCACCCTGATGAATAGGTTGATCTTGAAGGGCAGATGGGGTTGGTGTCATCCTATATGCCTAGGGTGGTGGGGTCTACCTCGGGTGGTGGGGTCTTCCTTGGGTAGATTGATTTGTGGGAGGAGAGATATCAGGCCTGTAGTGACCCCACCAGGGGGTGGGAGTCTCTTTCCCCTTAGGTCAACATTATAGAGATACATGGAAGGTAAGAGCAACATAAAGTTATTTAAGAACATAAATTTTTTGAGATGATACAAGAAATATCATTGCAAGAAGAATAACAAATCCCTATAACAACTTAGGAGGAAGGCGCAATCTAGGATATTGCATTAATTTTTGATGAGTCTCGAACTCCAAATTAGTTATTGAATCCTTTTTAAGGAAGATAAGGTATCAAAACAACTTCCTACACTAATATTCAGAGGAGGGTTATATAAAAAAAACAAATATGAATAGTTACAAAAAATTAAACATAAATAAGCATAAATAACGTTTATACCACAACATAGTGATTTACGTGGGGAAAACCCTTTTGGGAGAAAAACTTCACACTTCAAAAGTCGTCCAATATATTATTTTGAAATAATCAAGATTACAATACACTTACATAGTGGTATTTTCCACAAGAGTATCACCAACTAGAGATCCATAGGCAACTCATTAGCTATAAGAATCTTAGAACCAACCCCCATCTTATGCACCTAATATATAAGAGATACAATACATGAAATCATCAAATGATGTTTCAAAACTATGAGATAAAACCACCTAAAAAGTGGAACCCATCCTTATCTCCAATAATAGATTCCAATGATGTTTCAAAACACACACCACCACATGTAACTCCCTTTTTTACAACTCATTTATGTTTCCAACACATTTTTACATCTCCTAATTCAAGAGACCAAAATTACAAAGGCCATACCTTATGATTTGGGTGTCTAATTGATGAACCATTTGAACCACTAGAAAACTCATAAAGTGCTCTATCAAGCAATTAAAACTTTGTCAATTACAACTACTTTCAAGCTTGAAAAATACCTCTAAAGCCTTCAAATTGGACTTAGAAACTCAAAAAAATAATTAATATCATCAAATCCAAACATGATCTTGTATTGAAACTTTAAGAGCATGCTTATTTAGCCATTTCGAAGCTTCAGGGAAATTTCACACCAATCTATGTTCAAATGTAAACTTACTATAAATAGTAACATTGTGCAATTGCAAGGTTGAGACACCATTTTCCTAACATCATTCACCTCCTTCCTCCCTAAAGTCTACTTCCATTAGGATCCCACCACCTCCTATAGGACCACTTCAATTCACTCTTCCCAGGAAACCAAGTCATCCTAGAGTGCATAATGGTGAAACTTTAGCAAGGGATTCAAGATTTCTAGTTTGGTTAAGCTCCATAATTGAGAAGAGGAATAAAACATAAAAGCCTATTTAAAAAAGGCCTCTCAAATTTGGTGTGAATGTTTAAAGCTCAAAAAAAGTACAAGAGAGAAAATTTTCCACGAACATATTGGATACTTGGGAGTGACAATTGCATAGGGTGTAACCCCTTTGATGGACATAGATGAAGCCAAAATGCAACTAGGGGACTAATAGGTGTAACCATTTAGCTTGGGTTGCCGAATATGAGAGGGAGAGAAGCAATATATCTACAAATTATGGTTTCCATCTTCAACCATATGATCAAGGATGATAAAACTAAAGTAGAGCATAAGACCTAGGCTAGAGAGCTCAATAGATACATCAATTACCTCATGGGACAACTCGACTCAAACACACTAGCTTCTACAATCCTAAAGATATTGGAAAAGGGGAAGAAAAGAAAAAATGTTTGAGTGGTGAGTGCTACCATGGATTGGAGGGCCTCATTGGAGGAATGAGGAGGTAGGTTAATCTAATATGCCATCCAATGCTACCACAAAGTGAGTGATGAATCCATAGCCTACCTTTGCTATAGAAAATGGTTAAGATTCCATTTTTTTAATCTATAAAGCATAGATATTTTACTAGATGGTGATCTAAAAATATGCATAGAGTTACTCCAGGCCACCAAGAAGAGAATAAGGGTATCAAAGGATTACACAAGAAATTTTATTGTAAGGAAATTTTTTGCTAATGTAGTAATGATAGAAATTAAAAAATTTATTAAATCCCTTCCTTGCACCTTCCAGGTATTCCCTTGCATTGTCCTCCTTACTATAAATATCATCAAAGAGTTCACCAACAGGATAAGGAATTACCTTACAAAGGAGTTGATTAATGAATAAATGAGTATAAAGGGGAAAATTAATGTTTTCAAGGGAAAAGTTTTAGAAATGAAGAAGGTAGTTGAGAAAATAAAGGAGACACTCTTTTCAAAGAAGGTAGTGTTCATTGAAATGCACCATCTCTCATAACTCCAACTTTGTTTGGAAGCATTTCAAAAATTCAAGGCATAATTCTTAAACTTGTAGTGGGTAGAAGGTGATTAAGGGCCAGGAATCCACCCTCTCTCTTCTTTATCATTTACATTATTTTAATGATGTAGTAAATAAATCCTTTGCTAAGTGTATTTTATTGTAATTATTTTATTAGGCCTCATTATTAAAATATATAATTTTATTTTGGGGTCTTAAGTTTTAAAAATAAATGTAACTTATTAATTTTGGGCCTAGAGGTTAGTCGAGGATCCAAATCAACTTATTGTTGCATATTTATTGTTATTTTCTTACGTTGGGTATATATTGTTGGTTTTGAAAAAAATGTAAAGTGTTGGAACTTTTTATAAGGAGTTGCAGACTCAATTTTTTAGTGTAGGCAATCATGCTAGAAGTTGTAATTCACCCATTGTAAATCAATACAAGGATCATGTTTGCTTCTTGTGAATGTTATCTCCATTTTTGGTGATGTATATTATGTTTTATGATCTTTAACTTGAATTAATTGGTGAAATATTACAACTTGAGATCCAAAGTAGGGTTAGTGTGTGAAATTTGTGCATGTAATATGATGGTTTTATTCATTTAGCTCAAATATTTCCATCTAATTCCTCTAAATATTACATCTATAGATTTTTTGATAGGTTTAAATATTGATCACTACATTATAAGTTATTTATATCTCATTAAAAAATTAAAAATTAAGGCTAAAGATGAGTACATCATTGGTTGTTTACACTATGTTCATTTCTTTAAGTTGATATTTTTTATAATATGATATATTAGGATTAGATTAGAATCATTTTACTAAGGATTTAGAAATATTTATCAACTATATTAACAAATGTCCAATGTTATGATAAATATTCCTCTTTAGGTTATCAACATGCCTCTTTATGTTATCAATAATATGCCTCTTTAAGTTATGAATGGTATAGGTTATGTTTACACTATGTTCATTTCGTTAGAAAGGTTATCAAAAGTGTCCAAGTCATATGGTAATTTTTTTTCCATAGATTCTAGAGAGGTGAATCTTGTGGGAATTATGAACAATATTAAAGTCCAACTAGCTTCATACTGAAAGGCATCATTATTGATGGATATAATCATTATGGATTATCTAGCCAAATGGGGTATGTTGTTATCCATAAAGTGGGTAGATTCAATGGGTGGTAGTATAGAAATGTATTTATCATATGCTACTATTCCATTATGTGGAGAAGAGGTCAATTTGCATAGAGAAAATAATATGTTTCACATCATTGAGGATTGTTACAACTCCATCAATGAGGTGTTATATTTTGATGTTATTTTTATTCATTTCATTGGTAATGTGATGAATAAGATCATAGAGATTCTAGGTCTTTCCTCTATCTTATGCATGTTAATAATGTGAATGATTTATGGACCATATTATTTGATTTTGCATGTTAAAATAATATTAAAGTGTTGGATTCATCTTAGTTTCACCTATGGGTGAATGTTCTAGGTAGGAATTTAAGTTGACCTTTCAATTCACTTGCAACATTACAAAGTATGAAGCTCTCATGTTAGGAATGGATGTTGCTCACAAGAATGGGATTATATTCTTAAGGATTCTTGGAGACTCATATTTAATTACCATACTATTAAATAAAATTTATCCAATGAAATATGAATGAAAATATATAAAAAATATTATTTGGGACATCATATAATTATTTTATGTAGTTAGAATTGAATGGATTCATATATTAGAGAAGATTGATACTAATTCTCTAACTATTGAAGCATCCATATTTGACCTAAGATTGATTCCTCCACATGGTAAGTATTTTTGAAGTCCTTACAAGGCCTAACATACTTTACAACATCCAAAAATAGTAAGTTTTTGGCGACACTAAAAAAATACAGGTTCCTAAATTGTAGGGATGAATATTCCATTTGACTAATTGATTGAAAACCTATGGATGAGCTAGAAGGGGGTAAGGAAATATTGTTGGGTATTGAAACAATAAAATTGAATAAAAACACTATTCCCAAAGGGCTAGTAGCATTAGAAATAATGTTCGATAGTGCACATTTATACAAGAATAAAATTAAACCAATTGATGAAGACAAAATTGAAATTGTGACTCTAGGCATTGGAGTAACCCCTAAAATAATTTATATTGGTAAGAGCTTAAAATAGTAGAAAGGAAAATGTTGATTGTAATTTAAAACATTTAGGAAATATTTTTTTGGTCCTATGATGAACTCAAACCATGTAAGGAGGCACTAGTTTTAGCATATAATCCCTCTATAGCCTTGTTAGCAATTAATATGAGGCATACATATTGAAGTTTTGCACCCAAAAGATCTTTTCTAGTTGTAATCTATAACCTAAAAGTTGGTCCTATTGAGGTGACATAAGAAGGTATCCTAGATCCAAAATTAGCTGTAAATTAAAATTAAATAGCATCCACACACAAGATAAATCAAAATTCATAATTCCTTATATTCATTATATCAATACTCATTCATCACATTCCTTATATCTCTATTATAGTCAATTCTCTATATTCTACTACTCTATATATCATCCACCTTCCTATTGGTGAATAGATATTTCTACATTCTTATAGGGATGTTGCCACAATAATGGGTTACACTTTCTGGGACATCCTGATTTTTGCTTGAAATCACATATTTTTAGAAAATATAATGATTTAAGCCTTGAAAGGTTCCATTTAAAGGATTTTAATTAACGAGGGTTTAATCAAACCCCCTTGGTAGAACCCCATTAGTTTTAAACCATACCTATAATGGAGTCTCCTCTACACCTATCAAAATGCTGATAAAAAACCACTTTTGATTTACCTTTTGGGGGATCAAATGAATTCATTTAAAATTTATGTTTTGTAAGTATATAGTCCTTATTATAAGCTTCCCAAAAAGTATAATTTCAAATATATTTAATTTGATTATTATATTTATTTTTTATTTCTTGTGAATGTAGTTTTTCAATGAACATCAAGGTATTTATCTCACACATACAAAAAATAGGAAAATACAGATTTTTTTTTATAAAAATACATGTCCTCTGGGTATTGATGTCCTTATTCCAACAAAAAAAATTGAATTTCCATATATAAAAAAATAGTTATGCTCCTAATAGTACACCTATGTCTAAATTGTAATTGGATTGACTTCAAAACTTAATTAAAAAATATCAATAAAACATTGTGAAACCAAATGCATCCTCTAGATATTGTAGTTACAAATCTAAATTAAAAAAAAAAAGAATTTTATCCTTCATAAAAGAAAGTTATGTGGTTTATTGTACACATCACTCTTTAAAAATGGTGCTTACTATTAAAAACTAGTTATCAAAAGAGATGGAAAAAGAAATGCAATTTGATTCCAATTTTTTTTTTTAAATACAAACAAAATGTCACAAATCACTACTTTGCATCATCTTCAAATTTCTCATGGTTTAGTAGCTATAGGTGTCCAAAAGTGAAGATTTAGTTCAAAATGTTCATTTCAATGTCAAGTTTGACCAAAAAGCATAATCCACTATTGTGGGATCATCCATAGTTACAATATGGGATGTGGCCCTTAGATAGTATCCCTAAAGTATATTTTATCTTCTTAAGATTGTGTTTCATAATATTCTTTTTAGTTAGATATTTCATATCTCTAGACCAATGTCTATATACTATTTTTTGCTAACATAATCCCCTCATCAAAACTTTGAATTGTTCTCAAGTCAACTTTTCTTTACTTATAGAATGTATGAATAGATTCCTTAAAGGGTAAGAAGATGATCATCCCATTGCTTCTTTTCCAACTACAGCTAATTGATGTGGGTGTGAAGTTGGACTAACTACTTTTCTACTTCCAGAATAGTGGTGGGGATTTGAATGATTTGGGAAAATTTTTGAGCCTTATGGATGATATTAAAAAGAAGTGTCAATCGTAAATTGGAAAACTCTTGAAGCTGATGAAACCACCACCAAATCTTATCACTTAATGTTGTAGTTGTTGATACTGATCATGGAGGTTTTCAATGTTCATCCAAATTATCCCATATACATCCTCAATGGCATCATATTACTGTGAAATTTACAAAATTGGGTCTCTAAACTACCCATTTGAGCTTTGGTAGAGGCCACAATGGTAGGCCATTGTAGACGATACTAGAAAATCTGGTTGATATCCTTGAATGTGCTCTTGATTGTGCTAAGATGAGTCTCCAATTTTGACTGAATAGTAGCACATTTTTTCCAGACTTCATCCATATTAGTCTTTTATAATTCTTCTTGTACCTCCTTTTTTATCGTATTCTTTTGCAGGCTAGGTTCTTGTAAAATTTCATCTATCAACATCTTCAGTTGTGCTAAAGGTGCTTGAGTAGAGTCCCCCTTCAACTAAGGAAACTTTTGTTGAATTTCCTTAATCATCTCCTTTATGTGTTCAAAATTTTCTACATTTTATTTAAGGATTTCATCCTAGGTTGTCTAATGGAATATTTCTTGTAATTGTAATTTATACAATGGTGAGATGTTCCCTATATTTACCTGTGTTCTTGCCATTGGTAGCTAGATCAATTAAGAAGACACTAATGTTTGTATTTTTTGCTACTTCGCTAAGAAGTCTTTAATAGGTTGCATCACAGAGGGTCCTGAAGATGATGGTGCCTCTATTCAAGGAGGAGGTTTCTATATTGGAGAAGTATCATAATTTGCTTCTTCCTCATGCATTTAATTGTATGCTTATAGAGTAGCCTATGTGATATTTCCTTGTACCTTCTATGTGATCTCCAATTTTTTAACATGAGCTTATCTAAGTGTTTCTTAGAATAGATTTCTTTTTATTGTAACTCCTTTATCTTTCCCTTCTCTAGATCTGTGAGTGAAGGGGCAACCATTTGGATAGCTAGTTCCCACAATTTCTCTTCTTCTCTAATTTCTTTCTCCCTCTAGAGTTTGAATACAATAACTATTTGATCTATTAATTTACTCATATACTCTTCTAAAGTAATATGTGATTCTACCATATACCTAATCAATTCCCTCTTCGTACTCTACTTATTAATGGGAGGTGTCTTGGAAAATATTTTGTGCTTGAAAAATGCACTATATAGCCAATCTTCATATGATAATGGGGTTGATGGGATTCTCGTATTGAATGAAAAATATAAATGAGAGGGGGGGTGAATCAATTGTACTAAATTAAAACATCAAAACCCTCAACATTAATCAGATCCACATGCATTCATTAAACTCTTAATCTGTTATAATGTTTAAACACGAAAATAAAATAAAAAAAACTGAAACAACCAACACCATACATAAGATAACACCAAATTCACATGGAAAAAACAATGAGGGAAAAATCACGGTGAGGGTTGGCTCACAATATAAGTAATTGCAAAATCGGTACAAAGAAGCTCACTGCTAGAATAGGACACACTGTCCAGAAAGGCTCATAGCCCAGGATCATTTCCAGAATAGAAAGAATACAGAAGATAGAATGTTACACAAAGAACATTATCTCAATGCAACAGAGAATCCACCACAATAACTCTACTCAACACTAGTAGCCTTTAAGAGATCACGACACCTCAGCTCATTGCTTTCAACAATCTTGTGTTACATCTCACACTGCAATTTGCACTTCTGCACTTAATTTATCATGACAACACTAAATTCTATTCCACACCATTCATCTCACATCAATTCAACTTGCATTTATACCATCCACAACTTGAAAAACATCTTCAAGTTGGCTACACTCTTCTTGCACTTTAAAAATTCAAATTAGGTTGCTACAAAGCATTCCCGTGATGGATAGGAACAAAAGTGGACCAATACAAAACTTAGCTGGGACCCAAATCAACTCTCGCATGCCACACTATGCCTTCATTAATGCTTAAGCATCTTTGAAAACACCATATCGGTCGTTACTCGTGTAAACACCATTAAAATTTGAATTACACGCTTCATCAAACCCAAGGATGACTTGTGAACCACATACCACACTTCATCAAGATCTATAATATTCCTATATCTTCTTGAAATCCATTAAAATCCTTCACAACAACTCACACCTTCAGAATGTACACAACTTGTATACACTCAAACTACATTGCCAAACACTGAAACACTAAAATACAACTTTAAGAGTACCAAACAAAAAATCCTCTTGACACATGCAAGAGATCAACATCATCAACCTACCTTCAAAATCACAAGACTTAAAGAAAAACCGTGAAGAAACACAAAGAAAATACATTTCTCCCAGACACCTCTATAAGCAACACAACAAAATTGGTTCACACATGGGTGAACACAACTTCCTTTGACCTTTGATCTAGAAGCCAAAATTCTAGATGTAGAAACTTTGAACACCTCTAACCAACATATACAAACCACACAAGCATATCTTCAACCCATAAGAAATGCGAAAAACCAGAACACCTTTGTAAGCTAGAACACCTCTACAGCACCATGTTTCCTTATTTTATCAATTTTCTCAATATCATCGACATTTGAACCATAAATAGAAGCTTATCAAAGCAATACTAGAGGTTAACATCAACAACTTAACTGATGACAATATAATGCAGCTAATCAAAGCAACAATATCTTCTCAACCACTGCACTACTATCATCAATGCAAACACCTTCATACTTGCAATAATCTCCCCCTTTTTCACTGATGGCATCACAAGATGTGAAAAACCATCAAAGACACAATAGCACTGAACACGCTTATTTCCTTCTCTTTTCTCCGCTTGCACAACTATCTCATTACACTCTCTCTCCCTTTGATACTTTCCTTTTTCACATGACTTCGTTTTCTCTCATGACTTCACTTGCATTTTTCACATGAATTCTCTTTCTCCCCCTTTGACATAAATGGAAAAGGGTAAGATATTTTGCATTTTTCTCCCCCTTTGACATAGAACCACGATACTTGCAACTGCTATGAATACTCTCCCTTAGGCGTACACGCTAATAAACTCAACAAACTTTGCACCATGATAAAATAAATTTTATATTGCAATAATGTCACTACCTACTCCCCCTGAGAGGTAGCCACCAATATCAGTCTAGAAAAAGAATGAATCCATAGATCCACTTGACTGATGCATCTCCATATGCATCTAGTTCAAAGGAGGGGAAATAACCCCTAACTTCTCTCGAAGATACTCAAAAGTATCCTTAGGAAGAGACTTACTAAATATGTTAGAAGTTTGATCCTTTGTAGGTACATATTCCAGCTTTACTTCATTTTCCACAACCTTCTCTCTCAAAAAGTGATATTTAATTGATATATGCTTTGTTCTTGAGTGCATCACTAGATTCTTTGAAATGTTGATTGCACTTGTGTTATCACAAAAGATAGAAATAGGCTCATCATACACTACTCTAATATCCTTCAATGTCTACATCATCCATAAAACCTATGTATAGCAAAATGCTACTACAATATACTCAACCTCTACTATAAATAAAGAAATAAAATCTTGTTTCTTGCTAAGCCATGATACCAATGTACATCCGAGAAAGAATGCACCAACACTAGTACTTTTCCTTTCATCAATACAACCAACCCAATTTGCATCTGTGTAAGCACTAAATGTGAAATCAATATCCTTAGGATACCACAAGAAATAATTTGGAGTGCCCTTCAAATATCTAAATATCCTCTTCACTGCTGCAACATGTGTCCCCTTAGGATCTTTTTGAAATCTAGCCACAAGAAAAACTACATGCATGATATCTGGTCTAATAGCAATTAGGTATAATAGTCCACCAATCATAGATCTATACTTGCTCTGATCAACCTTAGGGGATTCATCATCCTCACTCATTTTGCAACCAATAACCATAGGAGTACATACCAATTTGGAGTCATCCATTCCAAACTTCTTCAACATATCTTTAACATACTTTAATTGTGAAATGAATATGCCTTTATTTGTTTGATTGATTTATAGCCCAAGGAAGAAATTCATCTCCCCAAACACAGACATCTCAAACTCTTTTTTCATCTCTTTTGTAAATTTTCTACACATAGCTTCATTTCCTCCAAATATTATGTCATCAACATACACAATCACTATCAAGATTCAATCTTCCTCAACTTTAAAGTAAAAATTACTATCTACGGTGCCTTTATTGAATCCTTGGTAAATCAAATATCTGTCCAACCTTGCATGCCAAGCTTTGGGATCTTGTTTCAATCCATACAATTCCTTTTTTAATTTTTAAACCATATTAGGTTTATCTGACAATTGAAATCCTTCCAATTGTTCCATGTCAACTTCTTCTTCCAGTTCTCCATTCAAGAAATCAGACTTCACATCCATCTGATAAAATTTAAAGTCTTTATGTGCTACAAAATCCAAAAACATCCTAATTTCTTCCATTATAGCCACTAGATAAAATGTATTCTCAAATTCTATTCCTTCAACTTGTGCATAGCCCTTACACACAAGCCTCACATTATTTCTTACCACTTCTCCATTCTCATTGAGCTTGTTTTTGAATACCCAATTAGTTCCAATAATGTTTTTTCTTTCAAGTCTAGGAACTAGTTCCCAACTTTGGTTCCTCTCAATCTATATAAGTTCTTCTTCCATTGCCTTCATCCAATGTTCATCTTTGCATGCTTCACTTACTATCTTCAATTCAATTTTAGAGAGTAAATACAAATTTACCTTTGCTTCAACAACTCTTCTTCTTGTCAACACACCTTTTTTTTATCTCCAATGATTTGTTCTTTGGAATGATTCTTCTACACATATTTAGGAGTCTTAGGGGCCTTTTCTAGAGCTTCTTCCTCTTCATTTTGCACTCCCTTTTCCTTAGCTTTTTCTTCTTCTTCTTCTCCACAAGTAGGCTCATCCAACTCATATCCATCTATTACAATTGGATTTTGCATGTCTTCATCAACCTTGACACTTGCACTTTCAACAATTCTTCTTAGTCTTTTATTGTAACATATGTAAGCTTTTCTTTTAGTAGAATATCCAAGGAACATACCTTCATTAGACCTTGCATCAAACTTTCCCAAGTTTTCATAATCTCTTTTGATATAGCATTTGCTTCCAAACACTCTAAAGTAATTAATAGTAGGAATCCTTCCATACCACAACTCATAGGGAGTCTTTGTGCTGTTAGCTCTTCCTTTAACTCTATTAAGTATGTAAACAAAAATATGAGTTGCTTCTCTCCAGTAGACTTTTGGTAGATTATCTTCTCTCATCATAGTCCTTGCAACATATTGAACAATCCTATTTTTCCTTTCAACTACTCCATTCTGTTGAGGAGTCCTAGGGACAAACAAGTGCCTCTTTATGCTATGATTCTCATAAAACATGTTAAATTCATTGGAGGTGAACTCTCCATCTCTGTCATACCTCAAAAATTTGATATTCAAATCCATTTCATTCTCAACCATAGCTTTAAATGCTTTAAATCTATCTAGGGCTTCAAATTTTTCTCTAAGAAAAGTAACCCATGTCATTCTAGAATAATCATCAATCAAAAACATGAAATACCTATCACCTTGAAAACTTCTCACTCTTGTCAGACCACAAAGTTGTGTGTACCAATTCTAACGATCTGGTAGAAGATTGTTCTTTTCCCTTGAAACTACTTCTAGTTTGTTTTCCAAATTAACACTCTCTACAAACAACATTGATAGGCTTTATAATCCTTCTATATCTCTCACTACTTGAACTGAAATGATTCTAACTAGGTTATCAAAATTGATGTGACATCATAACCACCTATCATTAATCTGAGTCATAAAATAGTGACCATCAACACCCTTGAGCTGATAGATATTTCCATCTATCTTCTTTCCAGTAACAATTACAGTTTCAAACCTTTTTCCGATCTCACATCCATCATCCTAAAACATAAGATTGTATCCTTTGCTACACATTTTTCCAACACTCAAGAGGTTATGTCTTAAACCTTTAACATAGTAAACATCTTCAATAATATGCTTGCCATCAAAGCTGATTGAACCTATTCCACAAATCTTAGCACCTGAATCATATCCAAATATAACAAGTCCTCCATCATATTTTTCAATTTTAAGAAACTTAATTTTATCTCCAGTCATATGATTTGAGCAACCAATGTTAATAGCCCAATAGTTCTTGTCCTTTTTGACATGAAAAGAAAATACCAAGATACCTCCAACTTTATCCTTTTTCTATAGGACACATTCCTTCATACAACTCTCAGAGTTAGTAGAACCAAATTAATCTTTTAAAGCTAAAAAAAAGCATTCATTATCATCAACATCTCCATAATCAAGACCATCATCAAAAATACCAACATCTTCTCTAACATAGTAGCTTTTCTTGATCATTTTCCCTTTATTTTCCTTTTTTTTTTGTTCACAATTCTTTTTGGACATCTTGAAGCATAGTGACCTATAGTTCCACAAATAAAGAATTTGAAAGGTAATTTACCTTTGTACTTACCGGTGCCCTTTTTCATTCTTCTTACAAATTTAGCTTCCACATCATCAAGATCTTCTTCATTTGAATCTTCAGCTTTTTCTAATTTTTTGGTCTTAAAAGCAGTCTCCACTTTTGCACCATTTTTTAGACCAATTTTCCTCATTTCAAATGTAGTTAGTGTTCCATACAACTAATATCTAGTGTATGTATTAAAATTTGCAAATTTTTCAATAGTAGAAACTTTTTCACTATAAGAATCAGGAAGAGTTCTGAGAACTTTCTTTACCACTTCAGGTTCTTTGACTTGTGCATCAAGACCTCTCATAGCACTTACCAGTTCATTAACCCTTTGCATGTAACTTGTGATTGTTTCATCATCAAACATCTACAAAGTCTCAAATTGTGCCTTCAGATTCTACAACTTAGCATGTTTAACCTTATCATCTCCTTCATAGATACTTTCTAGCTTATCCCAAACTTCTTTAGCAGTTTTTAGATCCATAACTTCCACTAGTTTAGTATATGCAAGACTGGTCGAAAGAACAAACCTTTCCTTACCAACTATTTCATAGGTCTTGATTTCATCACTTGTACGCAAACCATTTGTAGGTATGGTGTATGCATTATTTACCACCTTTGCAAGTTCATATCCAAGATAGATCAGATAGCCTTCCATCTTCACCTTCTAGAATGCATAGTCTATACCATTAAACATAGGGATATCCTTCTTGTTCGCCATCCAGATCTATCTCAAGCGGTCAATATTTTTCTAAGGAACCTTGCTCTGATACCAATTATTGAATGAAAAGGAAACTGAGAGAGGGGGTGAATCAATTGTACCAAATTAAAACATCAAAACCCTCAACAGTAATTAGATCTACATGCATTCATTAAAATATTAATTTGTTATAATGTTTAAACATGAAAAGCAGATAATATAAACTGAAACAACTAACACCATACACAAGAGAACACCATATTTATGTGGAAAACCCAATAAGGGAAAAATCATAGTGAGGATTAGATTACAATATAAGTAATTACAAAACTAGTACAAAGAGGCTCACTACCAGAATAGGAAACACTATCTAGAAAAGGCTCATAGCCTAGACTCACTACTAGAATAGAAAGAAGAAAGAAGATAAAATGTTACATAGAGAACCTTATCTCAATGCAAAAAAGAATCTACCACAAAAACTCCACTCAACATTAGCAACCTTCAAGAGATCAAGATACCTCAGCTCATTGCATTTAGCAATCTTGCATTATAGCTCACATTGCAATTCACACTTCTACACTTAATTTCTCATCACAACACTCAACTCTATTCCACACCCTTCATCTTACATCAATTCAACTTGCATTTATACCATCTGCAACTTAAAACATCTTCAAGTTAGCAACACTCTTCTTACACTTTACAAATTCAAATTAGGTTGACACTAAGCATTCTTGCGGTGGATAGGAATAAAATTTGACCAATACAAAACTTAGCTGGGACCCAAATCAACTCTCACTCGCCACACTACACTTCATTAATGCTTAAGCATCTTTGAATGTAGTGTAAACACCAGGTCAGTCGTTACCTATGCAAACACCATTAAATTTTAATTACATGCTTTATCAAACCAAAGGATGAATTGAAAACCACATACCATGCTTCAAGATATTCCTCTATCCTCTTGAAATCCATTAAACTTCTTCGCAACAACTCACACCTTCAGAATGTACACAACTTGTGTACACTCAAACTACACTGCCAAACACTAAAACACTAAAAACCAACTTCCAGAGTACCAAACCACAAATCCTCTTGACACAAGCAATAGATCAACATCATCAACCTACCTTCAAAATCACAAGACCTAAAGAAAAATTGTGAAGAAACACAAAGCAAATACATTTCTCCCAAACACCTTTGTAAACAACACTACAAAACTAGTTCACACGTTGCTAAACATAAATTCCTCTGACCTTTGATCTAGAAGCCAAAATTATGGATATAGAAACTCTAAAAACCTCTAACCAACATATCCAAACCACACAAGTAGATCTTCAACCCAAAAGAAATGTGAAGAAAAACTAGAACACCTCTGCAACACCTTGTATCCTTATTTTATCAATTTTCTCAATATCCTCGACATCTGAACCATAAATAGAAGCTTATGAAAGCAACACTAGAGGTTAACATCAACAACTTAACTGATGAAAATATAATGCAACTAATCAAAGCAAAAATTTCTTCTCAACTACTGCACTACTATCATCAATGACAACACGAGCTTGGTGACATCAATGACAACACCTTCATACTTGCAATATCTCAGCCTAGAGGATGTCTATGGTTTTGTCTCCTCTTCTTCTTCTATATCTGATTGAGATTCTACCTCCCTTTTTTCTTATTGTTTCTTTTAGGCCTTTTTCTTCTCTACAATCATTTGTAAGAGAGCCTTTGTTGCTTCTTTTTCTAGGGGGATCTTTTGGGTCTTGTCTCTATCTTCCTCTTTCTTGATTGGGTGCTTCTAGTCCATGCATAAGATGAAGTCTCCATTTGGAATCTTTTAGATCTTATAGGAGTGGATTCAGGTGTTGCTTTTGGATCCCCTATATTCCTTGGTGTTATTTCTACTTGTTCTTTCCCCTTGTGTTGTTTTGCAACTTTCTCCTTAGCTACAAACTCCATGTATTATTTTGCAGTGGGATATCTTTCTACCTTAGGTTCCTATAAAATACTGAGCAAGTGGGAAACATAAGAATCCATTTTTTCGTCCATAATATTTTATAGCAGTGGAGGAATCCATGATGTTCTAGGTTTTATTGTCTCTATCATGGTGAAATATTTATGAACCAAAAAGACAATGAGATCTAGGTACTTCTATACCATGTTCTATGAGACTCTCCACCAGTCCTGCATTTGTTTTTGAAACATTTTGAAGTACCCACCAAACACTTGGATGTATGTCGGTTTAGCCAGAAACCTTTTGACGTAGTCTTGTATCTATGCCGCTATTGGTTTGGTTGTTTCCCATACTTTTTCAGCAAATTGAGGGAGTTGGTCATGAAATAAAAAGGTAAGGTAGATGAGAAGAGTACCATACCGAAATTTGTACCTAGAGGTTTTTGTATGAGTTGCATTTTCTAGGAGCCCCATTATGAGAAATTCACACAAGTTGAAGTATTTTCCTTGAGCAACCATCTGATAAGCAGTGTGAATGGAAACAATAGTGGCAGATCCTTCCCGATTTGTATAGTAGACTTTATATGTTATCACCTTGGTGGCATACTTCACCTCAGGTTCGGTGATGTTGCTAATGTCTAGACTCCTCCCATCAAAATTTGCATTGGTGAGCTTGGTAACTTTGGTATTCTTGATAACCTTCTTTGCAAAAATTTCCCCTTGTGCTATCCATTAGGGATCCAAATCTGCATCCTAATGCTAAGTTGTGAATGAACTTAGCAAGTTTGGATGTAACATGGGACTGCTTTTAGGTTGTGGGTGTCCTATTCGAAAGCAGACCTTCAGATTATGGGTTGGCTTCCATTTTTGATGCCACCTAACTACTAATTTTTGAGATAAATAGTAAGAATTACATGAAAAATGAACCTAATACTAAAAATATCTAAGGTGATACACCAAAAACAACTAGGACCTGATAACAACCTATCACATTCAAATCAATATCATAAAACTTGGTTTACACAACTCATTTTCAAATGCTGTTTACATAAGTAATTTATAAGGAGGTCTCTAAACAAGTCTTTTAGAAGGAAAACAGAGGTTTCACAACTAACAACACTATTGAATAACACAACTTATAACCTGTTAACATACATTTTCTGCTAAACAAATGCCTAAACATGAGACAAGTTTGCAAGGAAAGATAAATTTTCACAAGACAAACTGATCAATCATTAACAACATATCATGAAACATGAAATGAGAAGGTAAAATGCTCTATTTTATTAATTCAAAGTGCTTACTGTATCACAAGTCTATCTGAGTTACAATATTGCTGCATGATGAAAAATAGCTCCAAAAACAAAGCTATCCTATTGCTGGAAAGAAAGAACTCCTTCCAAAATTCCCAAAATGAATATACTTAAGAAAAAAGATCACACAAATCTCATGCCTGCCCATCTAGAAGGTTCTAGTTGGATGAGGCACAAAAGCCAAAAATGAATCTTCCAAAATCACTCCAAAAGGCCTCCAAAATGGTGAAAAGTCAAGCTCAGACTCAAGTCATCCCAAAAGTGTGACAAAACTCCCTCCAAAGTAGCACATGTTTCTCCAAAACAGTCAAATACTTCACACCCACACTCTCCTCATGTCTACAGGCCATCATTTTGTCCCCCAACTTTGACTCATGCAATATGTGTGTTTTGAAAACACAAGACTCCAAAAAGGAATTAAAGATAATAACTTGATTAGGTGATTTATAATACACCACTTAATCAAGTTATTTTACATTTCAAAGCAAAAAATAAGAGTGCCCACCATCAATAATAGATTACATTATATTTGCATGTAAATAATATCAAAGTGATTAGCAAATCACTTACATGATATTTTATACTTTGAAACAAAATGCAAAAATATAATGAAATGTCAAAATGCTTTCAAAAGCATTGAACAAGCTCAAAAATCCTCCAAGGCACCTAATCATTTTACTTACCTCATTCTGCATTTTAAGGCCACATATGGTCAGCATTTTGATTTTCAAAGGAAAACAAGATAAAGGCCCAAATTCAGCCTATATGATCGACCTCCACACTTCCTGGAAGGCATATTCTAAGTCTTCAAGGCACTAAGGCATTCATGACCAAAAGTTCAAAGGCATGTTATATGGGCTTTGGCACACTTTATATGTTTCATGTTTGAAACACTTAGCAAATTTGAAATAAGGTATCAAGACTTAAGGCATAAAATGCCTAAGTCATGAACCTATGACTTGGTCCCCACTTTGCATTAATCATGTGTTTCATTTTTTAAAACATGGGATAAAAATCCCATCGACATCAAAATAGGGTCAAACCCTAATCATCAAAAGATAAAAAGTGTGGAAAAACACCATCATTCTTACCATCGAGCATTTGGTAGAGACATGTTGCCGCTAGGGTTTCAATTGCACGCACAACATATGGAGATTTTGACTATTTTTTCATGGCGTTTTTTGATGGGAAGTGTATATAAACACAGGTAAAAGAATTTTTGCACATATATGTGCATTTTTCCACTTCTTTGGAGCTCTTCCATTGATTTTGGCCATGACCTGTAGCATTCTCTAATGGACTTTGCTTCATTTTTGTTCTCTTGTGGTTGATTCATCTGTTTTGGCCACCATGAGAAGCATTAAATGGAGCTTTTTGTTTAGAGATAAAGCTTTGAATAGCAGAAAAATGTGAACCAAAGCTCCAGGTAAGCCGATCACTCCATTCTCTTCAGATTTTGAGCAAAAATAAAGCTCATTTCGAGCCTCCACACAAGTATAATGCTGCAAGATAGTTTCATTTCCTGTATTTGAAGTTTAAAATACCCTACCCCAGGTGGGTTTTTGATATCCTTTAAAAAAAAGGACTCTTTGGCTGCAACCATGAAAGAAATAGCTAGAGTTTTGATACACCTTTGTCTCCTTTTCTGTAGACAAAATTCCATGTCATCTTTTGAGTATTTGCATTTTTTAATCAACCCAGATGGGTCTTCTGTATTTTGCAAGAACAAATTTATTTAGCTATGGCCTCCAATAATGCATGAAATGGGTTTCCATTTTGATTGCTCTTTTGAAAACAACTCATTGCAATTCTCCTTTTATTTCTGGAACTTGCAATAACCTAGATGGGTTCCTCCAAATGTGAAAGAAAACTTAGTCTTTAAAAAAAAAACCAGATCTTCAAGGAATAAAACTGTCCCTCCCAATCATAAATTGAGTCTATCTTCTAAGAATGCACTTACATCATAAATGTGCAGCTCATTTCACTCTTTCTTGAAACAGAATGACCATTGCATTGATGTTGAATAGCTAATATGTTCTTCTGACCTTCATAATTGCATCTAAAAATGTTTGTTTTGTCATTTCTGTTATGTGCATTCTGTAATGACCCCTTTCTAGTGGAATCACTTAAACCCGAATCTTGCATTCAAAATGTTTCTCAAAGAGACGTTAGAAGCGTTAAAGATCAATAAATTTTAGTGATATTATCTAATAAGATCAAGGATGATATAAACATTTCATACTTGTCAAATGGCTACTCATTTCTTCCTTATCACTCTTATGAATGATTCTTCTATCTTATATTTCATAAGTACGTTAAGGTAGATATTAAATGACTATAAAGATCCCATAGATGATATTCTATTGTACCATTTATCATCATAGTGAATAGAGTCATTATCTCAATAATTGATGCAAGCATCATTATTACTTAATCGCATATAAAACATATATATAAATACATATATACATACTTATGCAAATATATAAACTATAATCCTTACTAATTACTTCTATATATATTTATTCCATATATATGCTATAATCGATCTGTAGATAGGCACCTCTCTTTCCAGCTCTTGATGTGTTCCATTGGTGGTGTTGATTATTCTTTCCCTTTTCATTCGGTGCTCCCCTTTATCCTTCTTTTCCAACCTCCTCTTATACCTTCTTACGTGGGAGGAAGGGATGTGATTATATTTGGTCATACTTTTTGATTTGGAGGGACGTGACTCCCTTAAGATTTAATCGTTGCCTATGTTTGCAACTTTTAAATGTTCTTGAATTAATATGTTGTTATTATTATTATTTATGCTTTTTTAAATATATTTATATTCTATTCAATATTTATATATTTTGTATTTACATTTTATTTTATATTCATTTAATATTTGTAATATCATATTATGATGGTTGTGAATATAATATTTTAAATTGATAACTATAATAATATTAAATTATTAATTTGTGTGCAAATATTTTTTAATTTGTATTTTGGTTATTTACTTTATTTGTTTGCATTTCAATGCTTAATTATTTTATATTTTAGTGCTTTAATTTGGGGACATGACAGTCCACCCTGCTCAAGATTGCTTGTCCTCAAGCAATCTCAAACTTGAATTACAACTAATCTACTAAGAAAGTCTTTTTTATCATTTTTAAGCACAAGCGATTATAAACACACATGATGTAACATGCAAAGGTTATATGCAAGCCATACACGTAGACACTCATGCTAAAAATGCATCAATCATATAGGCTGAATACACATTAGGCATAGAGAAGATATTTCAAACATGTAGCAATCAACGACATACAATAGGTACACATATAGTCACTCGTGTTGAATACATACCATACATGGAGCAAATTATCATACATGAAATAGTCACAAGGTATGCAAATAAGATATTGTAAGTCACAATCACAACAGTAATGAAACCAGTAACATACGAAGCATGAGAAAACATTGAAAGGCACATAAGTTGTGTTACAAAGCATATTAAGAGGGTGCTTATGTATGAAGAGTCTTGACAAACATAAATTAATCACACATAAAAATTTCATGAAATAATCATGTTGAAGGCATATCAAATAGTCACTCACAAGATATGATACATATACTTAGGAGATACGAGTAAGGCACGTTAATACACTCAAGGTATGGAAATACACTAGAAGAAGTATACATGTCAAATTAGAAGCATACACTCAAGGAAAATAACATAAATATACACATGCTAAAGCATATTAGGCATAAAACAAGCATGTAAGACATGAGGCACACTCATAAGATAGGAATCATATACTTGAATACACGTAAGTAGTAAAGCATGAAGTATAGGCATGAATTAATACACGGAGCATGGAACATAGACTCGAATATATAAGGCATGAAGCATTCACACTTGAATATATATAAAGCATGGTGTATGCTTGTCAATCGCAAGTAGACATGTTGAAAACACACCAATCATGAAAGACACATCAGAAAGTTATCCACAGAATAGTCATGTTGAATATATATTAGTCATAAATGCAGACAAGATACAAAGCATTGAGCAAACATGAATACATGTATAGAGCATAATCACATATTACACATGAATCATACAAATACACGAAATACACTTATAAATACATGGAGTAAGACACACAATGTAAGACAAATACACATAGAAGCAACGGGCAATAAATTACACACAAGGCATATAGATCATTTATTTTCACTTAGGATAAGAAATACACTTGAAGTACATACATAGAGCGCATAAACTCAAACAAGGTATGCAATGTGTAAATACTCATAAGGTAGGAAGCAATATAAATACACTCAAACAAGAAGCATTCAAATAAGGTACACAACAATACACAAAGTAATTACAAATCATAGGAAGCAATTGAAAGACATTAATCCTAGAAACATAGATATACTTCATGAAATAAGAATACTAAATTGAAAGACATTAATTCAAACACAATTAAAATCAAGGTAGCCTTTCTTATTAATCTCTTGCTTCTTGCAAAATCTATTGCATTCACTTATGCATGTGCAGTCCACCTTTATTTCATCAACTGTAGATAACTCTTTCTGTAGTTGAATGTGATTATCATGTTCCTCTTGTGTTCTGATTTCCATAATCACATTTTTCCTTTGAAGGACTATAGTCATCCTCTTCATTAGATGAGATACTCAATAGATTATATTCATGCATCCCAAGGGTTTCCCATGCATTGAAAACTTTGTTCATTTAAAGTAGATGCACATTTCTTTTATAGGCACATAATAGACTAGAAGTACTCACCTCTATCTTGATGTGATAGTGCATAAGCATTGTTTGATGTGTTTTGCTTCCATGTGGTTCATTGTATTTATCACTTGTGGAGGTAATCCTTGGGTCTAAGCAACTCAAGAAAATGTAGATGAAAGTTGTGGTTGATTGTTATGTGACACTGAACAAGGCAGTTAAAAAGCTTTACTACTCTTCCTTTCTTCTTCATTTGTGATACAATCTCTTATGACCACCTTTTGTTTTCCTTCAGTAAAGTCAAAAGACATTTGTCTTTGTTGCTGTCATGTTCATGACATATAGCATGCATTCTTCTTTAGGACTGTCCCGACCCTCATAACTTTCACAATGTTTGCTGCCCCACATGTTTACTACCTGATTTCCAAAATAGTTGTTTACCTTTTCAATCATGTGCAACAATTAACACTATCTCCTCACTTTGATCCTAGTGGGAAGACACATGTCACCTATTTCGGTGACCTAAAAGCTCACCATCCTATGTGATGTGTGGCTGTCCAATAGGGTTAAGGTGAGAGGGACCTAACAATACTTTGGATTGCTCCCTCATTATTAAGAGATGCATAATTGAACTTGATGCATCTCCAAAATCACTTACTTCTTTTTATAAAATGGATCATGGATCCATTTAAGAAGATTGAAAGACATATCCAACAAAATGTGTTGCATCTTTTGAATCTAATAATGAAATTTGATCAACTATTGTGATTCCATATTGATTTAATGCATTAATAACATGTATATCTTTGATCAAGTTGCTCAATTTCCTATTTCTCTCAAAGCATGTTGAGCTCTACCCTCATGGGAGCCACATTTACCCCACATGTTGCATTTAACTAAATCATAATAGTAACAAGACTTCATTGTTTTCCAGGACATCCAAGGTTTGCATGCTTATTTAATGCACTTAGGGATAAATTTATACATGCATAGGTAAGTGTTCATGTAAGGTTTGAGATATTTCATTGCTTGGAGCATTTCTCTAATGCCATTGTGATTTCCATATGCAGGAGCTAGGAGCACTACGGAGCTAGGAAGGACACAAGTAGTTCGAGGCATCAACAGGACAAGATGACACTTTCAAAACTAGTCATTCTTAGGAAATGACTAGTCTTCATCCTTATATGCACATTATATTTGTTTACTTATTCATGTATAAACTGTTTTCTTTATTTTCATTGAATAAGTAGAAGTAGTCCCTTGGCTTGTGAGGGACATGTACACTTCATGATTATCAATAAAGAGAACATTTGTACACATATGATTCTCTTTTCTCATTTGTTGTAATTGCAACATTGGAATGAAAATGTAATATGTTTCATTTGACAATATTTTTCATGCATATTGAACTTAGCAGACTATGGTTTATCTTTTAAATGTTTAAACAAACAACACAAAGAATAAACACTAAACCTGATTTCAGCTGAAAGCTAAAAATCAGGTAACACTATCAATATGGTAACAACCTAGATGACCTCTTTTATGATGTGATAGGGTTTGTCAAGGTAAAGGTATTCATCATGCAGCTTGCTGAAAACTAAGTGGGTCCATTCCTCCTTTGTGAAATCTAGGAAGTCCTTCCATATATCCAACCTCTTTTTCTATGATTCAGGCATGTTTTGTTAGGTATGAGTTGGTTTTGAGTTGTAGTAGGGTTATCCTCAACTCTTCAAACTTTTAGTGCTCAATTTTTTCTAGAGGCACATGAATGTACTTTTTCACATCTTCCATATGGATAACGCCATTTTTTACTCTTGAGAATGCACCCTTCAAAATTTTCTAAGTTAGGGAACAATAGCTAGGGTTTTTGTTTATAGAAGAGTGAAATTTGATGGAGTGAATGAGTGTTGTGAGAGTACAAGAGAGCTAAGTGAGTGTAAAGGTGAGGTGAGCTCATTAATTACTATAGCTATTTTGAATCATTTCCCACCTTTTTCTGTCTGTTGGTGTTTCTACCTCTATTTTTTCTCTACGTCTAATGTTATCTACCTAAAATATAATATAGTACATTATAATACATTATAATATTATTTTTAAGAGTTTTAGTTTGTGGTTATATGGTTTGTACTATTTTTTAGTACGTTCATGATACCCTACCCATCTAGTGTCATTTTGGTGTCTATTCTAAATAGCCATGTGTTATCTTTTCTAGGTTTTAGTGATTGTGATGGTATTTATCTATAATTCTTGGTATACTCATGATTGTAATATTTTCTTATATTTTTTGATATGTGTTCTAGTCTAATTTTGTATAAAGAGGACTCTCTAGAATCCATAAATTATTCCCTTGATTTAAATTTCATAGTACCCTTCATCTCTGTGAAAGTTTGGGGAATAGGTTCTTATAGTTTATCAATAAGTCACTAACCAACACCATAACCAATTATTTCTTGGAGTCTTCTATCTTAGTCATCTTTGGGCTATCCATAAACTCTTTGGGATGAATATTAACCATGAATATTCAATGAAATCCATAAAATCTCTAGGATGTTAATTCTGGTTCATTTTGCATCCATGCTTCCAAGACTTCATCACTATTTGTGCTACACTAGCTACTATTTAATTCTAGTTCTCCTTCATTATTTGGATTTTGTTCTTCCTCTTCCCCATCCAAAAATTTGGAGATAATGTAGAGGTTTTTGATGTCTCCCCCTTCATTATATTGTGTTTCTTTTATATAGGATATGTTATCCAGATCACATAATGGAATAAGTACAACTCTAGTAGCATCTACAAGTGAAATCTCTTCTTTTTGGGAGTCTACTATACCATTGGAATTGAAAAACCATATTAATCCAAGTAAAGCCATGAAATTATTAAACAACTCTTTCATTTCAATCACTTCAAAATAAACCAATTATTTTATCCCTTTAACATTAACTTTAACATTCTTTCAAGTTCCCAAGGTCTACATTCTAGAACCATGAACAAGACTTATGTTCATTGGTATTTTTACAAGATTAGGTCTCCCTAATTTCTCCCATGTAGTGGAAAAAATGATATTCAAAACAACTCCTAAATCTACCATGATATATTTGACTTTGTGATCATTTAATTGTATATTTATCAACAATGGACCATTCTTCCAGTTTTGGTCCTCTGATAATCAATTGACCTTGTTTTGTTTATTCCAGTATTTCCCCATTGCTTTATTTTAGCCACTAAATATTTTTGTCTATCCAAGGATGCAATGTCTTTGAGCATTCTAAATTCTTGTTCTATAAAGCAACCTACTTCTTCTTGCTGCTATTGTATTATGTCTTGTTTAGTCCATTTTACCACCTTGTCATGTTGTCTTTTATTAAGAAAGAAGTGTTCTAGTTCCTCATTTTCTTCTTCTTATTTCAAAACTTGTAATATTATTCATATTCTTCTTCTACCATTAGATTTTTTTTAATTTTTTTTACTGGTATCAATACCTTTCCTAGTGACAACATTTGCTTTATTCTTCCCTCTAGTTGTTGTTGTTGTTGTTGTTGTTGTCTACAACTAGTTCTTCTCTAGAGTGTTCTTCCATAGAAGTGTTTGAATTCCATACATCCATTCAATGTTAACCTCTAACTCCCTATTGTGATACTTTCGAGATTACTCTTGCACCTATTTTTAACTCATCTTTCCAATTGTGATACTATCGTCTCAATTTTTTATAGAATGTCCTAGTAACTTCATATTAAAATACTGTGTGACCATCTTGCCCACAAAAAGTGCATTTTGGTTTCTTCTCTGTCCAACATTCAAAGGAATAGTGGCCCATTTTTCCATATTCAAAATAGTTTGCATCACTTATTCTTTTGTTGTTCTGACCTCTTCCTCTACCTCTATAGATAAATTATAATTTTTCCTCTTGATAACTTGACTATTATTATTCTATATGGCACATGCATTTCAATTATCTTGTTGAGGTGATGTTTGGTATTTAGTGTCACTATTTTCATCTGTGGTGTAATTACGATTGTAGAAGAATTTAGTTTCATAGTTATCTTGGTTTCCTCCATTCTTGATTGGAGATTTGTTCTTTGGACAATATTCTATTTAATGTACATCCCATTCTTGACAAATAACACAATACATAGAATTGGGTTTTATTATTTTCACCACAACCAATGTCTTCTCTACTCTATCCTTGGGGCATTCATTCTAGATGTCCCCTTCCCTATTATAATATGTGCACCAAATTTTGTTAGGTTGACTAAGTTCACTAGTCTTGATTCCCTGTTGTATGATCAATTTCTAGACTTTCAACTATAAATATTCAAAGATTTCAACACTTGTATCTTTTTTTTTTCTCCATGGTTGAGCTCCAATTTGGTATTCCATAGCAATTAGTCAATATACTTGTGTAACATGCCAACCCTTCACTGAAATAAAAATTTCCTAAGTTTTCACTGTACGAGTAAATAAACTATGTAACAAGACATTGCAATAAATTTTTTCTTTTCTTTATTGATCATATATGAACAAGATGCCATAAGAAATCACAATAAATATTCCATTTCATTACACAAGTTACAAAAATACAAAAAATGCATACATTTACATATATAGCTCAAATGAGCTTTAGAAAAAATAGCGTATAGATGGTCCAGGATCCTTCCTTTCAAATCTTGGTTCTTTTGTCACATGCTATGGAGGAGAAGCATCACTCAAGTGCTTTTCTGCCAACCAAAAACTATTATGCAGTCCCCCGCACATCTATCATTTGATAGATGGCCCTTCCCTTTGACGAAGATATTGGTAGAGTAACCGAATAACGACAACCAACTGAGCATAGTGTTGTGTCCTACATAACTCAAACTTGTAAACCTACAATCTAGAACTAGCATGTAATATTGGATCGTAGTGAGCTGACAGTGGAGCTAGAGGTAGTCACACTACTTTTTCCAAAATGTTCACAAATGGTATTCTGAATGAAGGTCATCTATTACATACACTACTTAGGGCCGATTTGACTTAAGGCCATCATAAAATACACATAGGTATTTCCTTCAATGGATAATCTATCACCCTAGAGATAACCTATCACCATTTCTAAGAACTTGGAATAAATGTACTTTAACGAAGTAAATGCACAAGCTCCGTCCCATAATGGTTAAACAATCCTAGGAGGAAACACTAGCTTTCCTAGTTAAATCAATAACCAAGCTAAGAGTAACACATATGCCACTCATGTTCAATCATATCTAGTATGTAATACTTATGATAAACACAAACCTCCTATTATGGAGTACATACAAGCACATTATAAAACAATAATAGAAACTTCCAAATTCTTTACAAGCAATACTACTTTCCCTATATACAAGTACTCATAATAGAAAATTCACAACAATCATGGAGAACAATCTTTCAAAACTAAAAGCAAATAAAGAAGAAATATCCTCATGCCTGTTTTTGCTTATCCAATCAATTTTCTACAAATCATTTTCCTACAACAACAACTAGCTCAAATTTGATTCCTTCAGCTATGCCACAACAACCCCCTTCTCTCTAGTTGATAATATACTTTAATCGAAATAATAAATCCCTCACAAATACTCTTAGCTCTCTCTCAATTAAAAAAAATATTGCAGCTATGAATTGCAGATCAAGATGTATATAATACTGTGCATTAAGCATATGGGATGCATCCCAAACTAGTGAGTTTGATCTACAATAGATAGGATTCATAAGGTGGCACCAATATAAAATAACTCTTCCAAAATTTGGCAGGTTAACTTTATATTTGAATCAGTCAATATCAAATATGTGACACACAGATCAAATCGACTTAGACTTCATATGAGTCAACTCCTTTCATTTATCAAATTTCCCATGTCGTCAACTTGTTGTCCAAGCTCATTATTTGCTATTTGAAATTTACCAATGAAAAGGCATTAAAAGAGTTCACTAAGTCAAAGTTATTCCCAGCTAAGGCATCGACTAAGTATCCTCCACATATCAACTTAATGGTGGGATCTATTTTGAAGTATATGTGTTCCTTTATGCATGTCAACATGAGTAAAACTCGACATCTCAACTTGTATAGTCATAAGTATAATATGCGTGGCTTAGATATTGGCTAATGCACATAGATTATAGGCTCATGTGTATTCAATTCATTAATGATAATATATTCGTGGTTGTATGTAATAAGATTGCATTTATTAGACTTACTACAACACATGGTTTACACATTACTGTTTAGTAATGTTTCCCAAGCTTCCAACTCTCATGAGTGGGAACATGTAGCACCATGATTTTGGACTCCATTTACTAATTGTATTCACTTATACCTATTCAATTCACTTGGTCAAAGTCTTCATTGAAACTAGCATAAAGACTATTAGAAATGTTGAATGTATAGTCGTTGCCTTTATACATATATTTAAGCGATGCCAAAATATATATTTTTCAGTCTTTGTTCAAGTAATAGTTGGCCTCTTATCATCACACATGATAATCGATCTCTAATAATATGAATATATTTATAAGTGCATATTAATATATGCACATATACACCATTTAAAACAAGTATGAATACATTTGATATACGAATGAATACGAACCCGCTAACATTCTCATAATAATTATAATATATTTATATATATATTTACATACATATATACACTCCTTTATACAAGCATAAATGCTCATGTGTGTGTGTGTATGTATATAGGAACATAATACTCATATTGTACAAAGCCATAACCTATTCGATAATCGAATGATTGCATCAGAGGGATATATATATCATCAGTTCATATAAACACAAGATAATAATATTGCACATTATATTGACTGTATATATGTGTGTGTGTGTATGTGTATATATATATGTATGCATGTATGTACATACATACATACATACATACATACATACATACATACATATATATATATATATATATATGTATGTATACATTCAATTGTACAATTAAGCTCATGCATATTTACTATGCTTACATATATATTAGGTTATCATATTCTCATCAATACATATATTCATTAAGTGTATATATATTCACATATATATAATTGATTCCTCATGTAAGTATGTTTGTAAGTATTTCTACATATACATTCAATTGTACAATTAAGCTCATGCATATTTAATATGTTTACACATATATTAGGTTATCATATTCTCATCAATACACATATTCATTAAGTGTATATATATTCACATATATATAATTGATTCCTCATGTGAGTATGTTTGTAAGTATTTCTACTTACACATACATTCATATGATTATGCTCTCATGCTAGGATCAATGTATAAATATACTCATACACATGTATACATTTAACATAAATATGTCTCGATGGAAAACTCAAAAGGTCCATAAAATTCAAACACATAAACATCATCCAAGTATGCATTCAATAGTAATCAAGACCCTTACTGATGCAAACAAATCAAACTAAGGATGAATTACCCATTCCCAACACAATGACTAGACTCAACCATTCTATTGTGAGTGTGTGTGTAGGCTCAGATAGGTTACATTACTGGTTACCCGACCAAGATCTTCTCTTGAGTGATACTTCCCCTCCACCTAGAGGAATGAACATTTACCTGCAACCACTAACACATGCTCATCATAGTCAATTGTTCACAAAATATACAATATATGTAATACATCTCCAAAGTTAGAATATCAATTCAATAACCATCCATTTCACAGATATGCATTCTTCATATAACATTTAAATGATATAACATTCATTCATAATGTATCAATAACAAAGTGAAAGCACATTTTATTCACCATCAGAATAAAAATTAATTCACATTTACCCTACATAGTAATAGTAAATAGTATTTACATAATTGGGGTATAAAAACTTGTCAAAGACTCTTCCATCTAATCCAGCTCTGATGTCCTTATACAATCTCAAAATGAACCATTCTATCTTATGTTTTTTTGTCAAGGGTTCCTCCAATTTTCTGCATACTTTAAAAAATTTGTCTTAGTTTTCAATTGATTCCTTTTCTATTTGTGTAAAGTTCCTCATCTAAGTAACAATTTCAATTGGAACTTTCAATGTCTGAAATTTGGCTAATAATTCGTTTCTTACTTCTTCCCATGTGGATTTATGCTATGGGTATATCTTCATGTACCATTCCAATTCTTCTTTCCTTAATAATCCTACAAAGTTTAATAACTTGTTCTTGTCTTCATCTTTTCCCAATTTCTCCCATAATGATTTTGGAAGGTTGGTAGTATCTGTTCAAAAAATAGGCATTTTCACTATGGTATCCATGGAATTTGAACCTTGTTCCATATTTTGTGTTTTCCTAGGTTTGGATTCCAATTTATTTTTCAGTTTAGTTTCCTTCTTAATATCATTTTGAGGATTATTTTATCTATCTTTATCTCTTGCAAGTTTACTATCAAAATAGCCTGCTCCTAATATCTTACTCCAAGGGGTGTCCTGCTCTTTATTCTCTTCTTTTTGCTCTTGCTTCTCTTCTCTTCTCTTCTTTTCTTTGATTTTGTAACTCTTGTGCTACAACTCTCTTGGTTTTAGAACTTAATGGGGATGAGTCCCAGTCTAGAGATTGTGACTCTTCATAACTTATTTTCATCTTTTTGTTAGTAAACAATATTTGATTATTTAATGACCTAGTTTCCTTACCCTTGTTTTCCTCTTCCTTTTTATTTTATATTTCCTCCTTTATTAATTTACTTATGCTTTTGTTAATTACCTTTTCTAAATAATCATCATTTACTGATAGTATTTTTCCCAGAGTTTGTAGGAACTCTTTAAAAATTTCATCTAAGTTTAGTTTGTTCTTAGGGTTATTGAAGGTTTCAACAATGTAGGAGCTCTTGTGCTACAAATTTCCTTTGTCTACAAGCTTTTGGGTTCTTGGTTATTCATTAAATTTTTGAAATTGATTAAAGCCTTTTGATTCCTTTTAATAAAAAACTTATCTTCTTTGGTGTTTTCTCCTTTTTATTTCTACTATCTTTTCCTCAATTGATGGAAACACCCACATTGGTGTGCTCAACAACACCCCTAATGACATACTCTAACCTTAATTTTTTTGTTAATTCCATTCTTCTTATGTATTTCTTCTCTTTTCGATACTTTTTTCTATCTCTTCTCCTCTCAATTAGGGCTGGCCATTTTCTCCTTTCTTTATAATTCAATTTTCTCTTTAATCTCTTGTAAATTTATTTTATCTATTTTTGGCCATGGGTGTTTAAGATTTGGGATTACATTACTCCTATATTCTGTCCCATGGTAGTTATCTAATAGTTTTTATTAATAGTCACATGTTTTCATAGGTCTCTCTAGACCTTCCCCCCTTTCCATTTCCCATCCCCTTGGTGCCTAACCCCCTCTCATAGGGTAGATGTCAAGAAGATGGAATTTTGATTACATATTTGTATTATCATCTACTATTTGTGTCTTGGTCTAGTAAAAGTCTTAAAATTTGAAAAAAATTCAGCATGTATCAATAGAGCCCAACCAAGGTTCTAGCAATGGAACCAATGTTAGCAAGTGATGAAGGGGTCTCCCCTTAAAAAAATGAAAACTCATAACAAAACTAAAATTTTCACAACATATGCAAGAAGGAAAATAATATATTTTATTGCAAAAAATATGAAATGGGATTACAACATGTAGAAGCTCATAAGCTCCCTTACAACATGGGATTTCTGCATACAAAAATTTGCAACACTTAGAGTCTTCAATCCAATAGCATCCGGTTAAGTAAACCTGAAACTCCTCAAATCCCCCTTCTCAAATGACAAGGCCTCAATATATAAAATAAATTCAATGAGAAGAACCACTTTTTTTTACCAAAACAACATGCAATTACCACATTGGAAAAATCATGCCCTAATTTGAGGAGAAATCATAAAATAATAAAATATTCTAAATTCTCACATATCCTTCATGTGGGAACTTAAACATCAACCAATCAAATTTGGTCAAACTAGATGTTTCCTTAATCTTTGATGGATTCGATGACTCCATGCAAGAACATGCAATCTTGGGAACCCAACATGCAAGAGCATGCAAATCACAAAAATCAATATGCAAGGACATGCATGGTAAAGTGGTCCCCACCTTGAAATGGATGCCTAAACTAGAATATTCCTTTGATATGCTTTTGTAACTCTTAATAAAGTTAATTTGCATCTAAAATTATGATTATAAATCATCATAGGGGAAATTACATATTTTGGAAATTAAAATAATTATTTTACCACACATTAGCCTATATTATCCCTTATTGAAAATTAAATAAAGAAGAATGATATTTTTGGGTGATGTTGATTGCTAGTACCCCCAGATGCTCCTAAATCAAGCACATTAGGTAGGAAGTTTGTGAGAATAGGATCATAAAGTGTAGTTGATTGATAGGATCACCCTTTTAGATTGCAAGCAATCGAAAACAAACTCCATCACTTGGAAATGTGTAGAGGTTTATTCATTCTCTCTTTTTCTAGCACTTCGCTGGCATAAGCACCGTCCTCCTTCCACAAATCTATTCACCACTCTTCTCTCCTCTTGTGGATTCAAATCCACCATGTACCATCCTCCTTCACCAAATACACTCTATCTCCTCTTCTCATTCATGGGATTCAACCCATTACAGACTAACCACCTCCACAAAGCTCCACCTACATCATCCTCCACAATATCTACATGCAAATACTTATTCATAGACCAATTTGAAACTTCATAATCTCTCTTACTACCTACTTGCACTAGCTCCTTATTCACCTTAACAATATGGAATTTCAACTCAGCCTTCTCTTCACTAAATTCAAGATAAATCAACTTTACCTCTTTCTCTTTCACTATCCCATCATCCTTTTCTTCATCCTGTGTTGCAACTTCTTGGCACTCCATCGCTGCAAATACATCCTCTACTACTACAATCTCATCAATAACTGCAATTTCTTCACATTCTACCATTGAAAAAAAATTACATCATCCTCTATAGGGGTTGCTCTCACTTCTTTTTCCTTCTCTCTTGGGATGCAACACTCATTTTCTCTACTCTTCTTCTCTTTTTCTTCTTTACTCTTCTCACTTTTCTTCACTAATATCCTCTCATATTTTCCAATATTCTTCTTTGATTTCTCTATCCTCATCTAGATCTTTCCCACTTCCTCGCGAACCATCTATCTCATCTTCTCAAACTTCTCATTTTCTACCTTCTCCCAATATTTTTCCTAGAACAATATTCTTGCAAGTCTCCTCATGATCCATTACTTCTCATTTGCTACAATATCATCTCAACTCACATGCTCTACATCTCCATGGCTTTTTCCTCTCGAATCTCAATTTTTGAGGACTCTTTGCACACTTGCAATAATTATCTCGAGATTCTCAGATAACTCTATTGTACTTTGTCTATCTACCCACCAATCCTAGCATAAGCTAGCTCACATTCAACAATATTATTATCCACTAAGAACCTTTGGCTCTAATACCATTTGATGAAGGAGACTCTCCTTACAAATCTAAAAACTCATAACACAACTCAAATTTGCACAACATATTCAATAAGGAGAATAATATATTTTATTGTGCAACAAATATGAAATGGGACTACAACATGGAGAAGCTCATAAGCTCCCTTACAACATGGGCTTTCTACATACAAAAAATTGCAACACTTGGGGTCTTCAATTCTATGCTCAATCTGGTAGCATTTGGTTAAGTAAACTTGCAAATCCTCAAAGCCCCCTTCTCAAATGACAAGGCCTCAATATATAAAAAAATTTCAATGAGAAAAACCACTTTGTTTTCCCAAAATAACATAAAATTACCACCTTGGAAAAATCACACCCCAATTTGAGGAGAAATCATAAAATAATAAAATATTCGAAATAATCACAGAGCCTTCACATAGGCACCTAAACCCCAATCAATCAAATTTGGTCAAACTAGATGTTTCCTTAATTTCCAATGCCTCTAATAACTCCATGCAAGAACATACACCAACATGCAAGCTTGGGCGCCCAACATGCAAGAGAATGCAAATCATAAAAATCAACATGCAAGGACATGCATGGTAAAGTGGTCCCCACCTTGAAATGGATGCCTAGGTTGGAATATTCCTCTGAGATGCTTTTGTAACTCTTACTAAAGTTAATTTGCCTCCAAAATTACAATTATAAATAATCATAGGGAAAATTAAATATTTTAAAAATTTAAACAATTATTTTCCCACACATTAGCCCATATTATCCCTTATTGAAAATTAAATAAAGAAAAAATATTTTTTTTGGGTGATGTTGATTGCTAGTACCCTCAAATTGTTAAGATTTAGGTAGATCAGAGCAATAAACATTAACAATTATATGTAGATTAAATAACCCATAACTAACAATGAAGAATAACACAAAAGAGATCAACACAAAAATTTCATGTGGTTCACCCAATATGGGCTACATCCACAAAAACTCAGCCACCCAATGATTTTATTATCTAGTGCAAAACAGGTTACAATCTTGTGAATTACACACACCAAAACTTACATCGCAACCACTTATAACAAGATTTTTGGAAGCTTCTATAATCATGGTTTTACAAAGTCATTTTTTTCATTTGATGTGTTAGCGAGAAAACCTTGATGTGTTAATGGGAAAAAAAAAGGGGGGGCTACGCCTTCGAACCCCCACTATTGGCGGTTGCCACCCTCGAACCCCCACTATAGGGGGTTTCCGCCCTTGAACCCTGCTTGGGGCTCAACCTGACCCCAAACTCTGGTGAGGATATGTTATGAGTGTTTAGAATTTGCATGATCAATCACCCCATATAAAAAATATCCCACTTGGAGACTGATCAGGCTCCACACCAAACAATCTCCCACTTGGAGAATGATCCTAGATGACACCACTGCACATGCAACTCCCATTGGATTACAGGTTTGGCTGGATTCTTACATCCACCATTATCAATCATGAAGGCCAATGGAAATTGATAAGGAAATTAGTTTCTCTTGTGTAACTGCCTTTGGGAACATATATGTCAGATTTTCACTTGTGTGAATTTTTTCTAGCTTCAACTGTCCATCCTCCAAAAGACCGGATGAAGTGGTATCTGAGCTGTATGTACTTAATTTTTGAATGCAAAGCTAAGTTCCTAGCAAGATGAATGGCACTTTGGCTATTAGTGTACAAAGGGCTATCTTCTTGTTGTTGTCCCAATTCCTCTAGAAAACATTGTAACCAAATCATCTTGTTGCTAGCTTCTATAGCAACAACATACTCAACTTGAGTGGTTTAAAGCTCAACAACCTTTTGTAGTTTGGAAATTCAACTAATTGCAGTACCTCCTACAGTAAAAACATACCTTATAGTACTCCTATCAATATCACCCGCTAGATCAGAGTCAACATATCCTTTTAGAGAAGAATTTGTTCCTCCAAAACATAGTTTCTTTGAAGTAGTACCTCTCAAATATTAGAGAATCCATTTTACCACATTCCAATGTTCCATTCCCAGATTTCTCATATACCTACTCACAACTCCCATTGTATGTGCAATAGTTGGCCTTGTGCATACCATTGCATATATCAAGCTGCCATTGCTGATGCATATGGTATCTTTGAAATTTTGTCTTCCTCCTCTTGTTCCTTTGGACACATCTCCTCAGTCAACTTAAAATGAGTAGAGAAAGGTGTACTAACTGCTTTTGAGTTTTGCATGTTAAACCTTTTCAACACCTTCTCTACATACTCACTTTGAGATAACAATAATTTTCTATTTGTTCTATCTCGTGTGATCCTCATACCAAGGATTTGCTTTGCTGCACCCAAATCCTTCACAACAAATGAATTTGCTAATTTATGCTTAAGTTCTTAATATGCTGCATGTTAGAGCCGACAACATGCATTTCATCAACATAAAGCAACATGATAATATAGTTGCCATTATGTAATTTCTAAAATAAACACAATAATCAGAATGACATCTTTTGTAACCTTGTTCAACCATAAAACTATCAAATTTCAAATACCATTGTTGAGGTGATTGCTTCAAGCCATACAAACTCTTCTTTAACTTGCACACAAATTCCTCCTTACCCTTGAAATCATATCCTTGTGGTTGTTGCATGTATATTTCTTGTTCCAAATCCCCAAGGAGAAATATTATTTTCACATCTAGCTATTTAAGATGCAAGTCTTCTGCAGCCACAAGACTTAGAATAGTTCTAATCAAAGTCATCTTTACAACCAGAGAAAATATTTCATCAAAATCATATCTTTTTTTTGTGCAAAACCTTTTACCACGAGTTTGTCCTTATATATTTTCTTACCTCCATCTTCTTCTTTCAACCTGTAAACCCATTTATTTGGCAATGCTCTTTTACCTACATGCAATTGGACTAAGTCCCAAGTCTAATTCTGTAGCAAGAAATCCATTTCCTCTTTCATGCCTAGCTCCCATTGCTTTTTGGTATCTACTTGCATTGCTTCTTCATAACCTCCAAGTTCACTAGAATCAAATAATAATATAGAATATAATGATGGAGAAAATATTTCAGGAGATCTAGTTATCCTTCTAGAATTCACTTGGAGGAGTCTGTGGGATAACTTGTTGTTGTTGAGCATTAGGTACCAATGACATTTTATATTCTGGAATATCATCCAATACCACATATTCCTTTTTGACTTGTTCATCCTTCTTTTCCTGTAGTTCATCCTTATACATGACCTTCTCATTGAATATAACATCTCTGATCCTAATCATTTTATGATTTTCATAGTCCCATAACCGATAACCAAAATTCATCTACTCCATATCCAATGAAGGTACATTTTTTAGACTTATCCTCAAGCTTGGTTCTATTTTCAATATCAACATGGATAAAAGCTTCACAACCAAAGGTTTTCAAAAATGAATAGTTTACCTTTTTACCCATCCATGCCTCTTTTGGAATGCCACCATCCAAAGGATTTGAAGGTCCTCTATTTATTAAATAAACAACAGTATGTACAATATCTTCCCAAAATTGTAAGGGTAGTCCATCATGCAATCTCATGCTTCTTGCACACTCCATAATGGTCCTATTCATCCTCTCTAACACACTATTTTCTTGTGGGGTTTCAGGAACCGTTTTTTCCTACAAATTTGGTTGTATGAAAAATAATTTTCAAATTCTCTACTGCAATACTCGCCTCCATTATTAGATCTAATACACTTAAATTTTTTTCGTATCTCATTCTCAACCAAAGCTTTCCACCTTTTAAAAGTTTCAAATACTTCTAATTTTTGTTTTAGAAAATAACCCCATATTTTCCTAGTTGCATCATCAATTAAAGTAACATAATAAAAATAGCCACCAAGAGAAGATACCTAAGCGGGTCCCCATACATCTAAATGCACAAGCTCTAATTTATCACTCTTCTTCTCTTTCCAAACTTTGAGAAATCAGACTCTTTTATGAACTCTATAAACACAATTTTTGCAGAACTCCAAGTCAATCTGCTTTAGACCTAGTAGCAACTTTCTGGAGTGAAGGATCTTCATCCCTTTCTCACTCATGTGCTCAAGTCTATGGTTCCACAATTCTATTTTTTTCCCCATAGAAAGTACTCTAACTGTCCCAGTAGCAATTATTTATGTATCAGCTAAAGTAGAATAAGTATTACCAGTACACAAATACAATGTTCCTACCTTTTCAACTTTAGTTACCTTCCAGAATTTGTCTGTAAAGGTAACTATGCAGCCTGCACTACCCAGTTATCCTATAGAGATTAAATTTCTTCTCAAATTTGAAACATGCCTTACCTCTTGTAGCAACCATTCATTTCCATTCTGCAACTTGATTTTTATTTTTCCTTTTCCAACAATTTGGCAGGGTTCATCATCACCCGAATATACCTATCCAAAATCACCTTGAACATAATCTACAAAATATTTCCTATGGGTTGTGGCATGAAATGAAGCCCCTGAATCTATTACCCAGGAATCATTAACATTATCTAAACATAGAATTAAAGCATCCTACAATTTATTACTCGCAACATTAGCTTCCTTACTGTCATCATGTTTTCCATCTCCTTTTTTTCCTTTTCAAGACCAACAATCCTTCTTCAAGTGTCCTAGATTTCCACAGTGCCAACAATCCATTTTTCCTCTAGATTTAGATTTCCTTTCTTTGACTTCCCTTGTGTCTTCCCACGATTTGTTGGGATTTTTCCTCTCTCCTTTGTTCTTCCTCTGTTCTCTATAGTCAAAGCATTACCCGACATTAAAGTCTCACCAGTGCTTTTTTCTTGCATTTCCTCACTAAGGATAACACCAACAACATCATCAAAATTTAATGTATTTGAACCATATACAGAGTTACTTACAACCATTACCAAGCTATTCCAACTTTCTGGCAAAGAACATAAAACCAAGAGATCCCTCACCTCTTCATCAAAATTCACTTTTACAAAAGTTAACTGACTAGTAATCGTATTAAACTCATTTAAATGATATGTCATAGATCCACCTTCAATCATCTTTAGATTAAACAAAAGCTTCATGAGAAATACCTTATTTGAGGCTAAGGGCTTTTCATATAATTTAGCAAAATGTTCAATCAGATCCATTGTTGTCTTTGCTTCTGTTATATTGAATGCCACATATGGTGCCAGGAATAATTAAATGGTTCCCAATTCCTTTCTATCTAGAATCTCCCATTCTTCATTGGACATTATAGCTTCTTTCTTTGCTTTTCCTTGCAATGGATGCCATAGATCCTTTTGGTACAAATAATCTTCCATCTGCATCTTCCATAATTGATAATTTTGGCTGTTGAAATTTTTGACCTTGAATTTTCCTTCTTCCATTGCTCCCACTCAAATCTAGAGGTTTCCTTCTAATCAACCAAAATAAACACAACTTTGATACCATTTGTTAGGATTTAGGCAGATCAGAGCAATAAACATTAACAATTCTATATAGATTAAATAACCCAGAAATAGCAATGAAGAATAACACAAAAGAGATCAACACAAAAATTTAATATGGCTCATCGAATATGGGCTACATTCACATAAACTCAGCCACCCAATGATTTTATTATCCAATGCAAAACATATTACAATCTCATGAATTACACACACCATAACTTACATCCCAATCGCTTATAACAAGATTTTTGGAAACTTCCAGGATTAGGGTTTTACAAAGTCATTTCTTTTCATTTGACGTGTTAGTGAGAAAACCTTGACGTGTTAATGGGAAAAAAAATTGGGGGTTGTGCCCTCGAATCCCTGCTGTCGGGGGCTATCGCCCTTGAACCCCAACTCAAGGCCTGTCCCGGCCCCGAACCCCAATGAGGATATGTTATGAGTGTATAGTATTTGCATGATTAGTCACCACATATCAACACAAACGCTCCTACATCAACAATAAATTTGAGGGATACATACCAGAGTGTTGTACCCAAAAGAATTATGCTAGTTGTCATATGTAACCCTAGAGTTGGTCCTATTGAGGTGACAAAAGAAGGTATTTCAGATCCAAGACTAGTTGTAAATCAGAATAAAATTGCATCCACACATAAGATAAATTATAATTCAAAATTCCTTATATTCATTATATCAAATACTCATTCATTTCATTCCTTATATCTCTGCTATAGTCAATGCTCTATATTCTACTTCTCTCTATATCATCCACCTTCCTACTGGTGAATATATCTTTCTACATTATTATAGTTACAATAAGGGATGCAACCCTTAGATAGTATCCCTAGAGTACATTCTATCTTCCTAAGATCGTGTTCCAAAATATTCTTTCTGATTAGATATTCCATATCTTCGGATCAGTGTTTATATACTATTTTCTAGCTAACAAGCCTAAAAAAAAACCTTTTCACTAGTAATAGAGTTCAATAAATTCAATGCTTTTTCCACAAGTGTAAACAAAATTGTTAAAGTTAAAAGGAGGTATTATCAATCATATTTGAGACTTTAAATGGGTTTCTAACCATGTTCCACAAGTAGGAAGAAGAATGGAGAGATGCAGTTATGTGTGGATTTTAGGAACCTAAAAATTAAATCTCTTAAGGATAACCACCTATTTCCAAGCATACATCACCTAATACAAAAGGTGATTAGATCATATTTGATGTTTGTGATGGATGAATTCTCTAGATACAACCAAGTGGTGGTTAAGGAGTAAAAAATAATACATGAATCCATTTTACTATGCCTTGGAGCACTTCTATTTATGTGAAGATGCCATTTGGACTCAAGAATGTGGGTCCAACCTTACAAAGAGACATGGATGTTATATTTGCAAGCCTCATAGATCAAATCATGGCGGTGTACTATAATGACCTAAAAAATAGTCCAAGCAAAGGAAATATCATTTACAAACACTTGGAGGTAATAATCCAAAGATGCCTTGAGTGTGGGATTTCCTTAAATCGAAAGAAGTGCATGCTTGACATGGAAGAATGTAAAAATTTGGGACACATTGTGTCCATAGATGGGTTGATGATAGATCTGGAGATAGTAAATAAAATTGAGCTCATTATTAAGCCTCAAATAGTTAAAGGTGTGAAATCCTTTTTAGGAAAATCAACTTTGTCAGGAGGTTCATCCCTAACTTTTTTGAGAAGATCAAGGAGATATATAAATATTAAGGAAAGACTAACTAATCACATGGAGTGAGGAACCAATTTATACATTTATCAAAACCAATAATTTTCTCAAAGCATCACAAATCTTGGTTAGTCTAAACTATTAAGAGCCTTTCCAACGCTTGTCATTTACTTTAGTTTATACTATTATTATTTTTGCTTCAAAATACCAAGGATGGATATGAGAAAACTATTGCATTTTTTAATCTTTACAAAGTTCTGAATTGAAGTATTTAATTATGGAAAAACATGATTATGCCCTTGCCAAAGCTATAAAAAATTACGTCATATTTGAAGGTGCAAAGACCATTGCCTATATGCCACATACAATTATTACAAATATTTTCACTCAGTAGGAAGCCTCAAATAAAGCATGTAGATGGATTAATAAGACCAATAATATGATGTAGAGGTATAGATTACAAAAGTAATTATAGGTCAAGGCCTATCCGAATTGATGGAAAATACAAACTTGGGCACAACTATGGCTAATTAAGTTTTAGTTTTTTATTTTCCTTTTTTCACTTAAAGGATGATATATGGTATAAGGATGCTATATTCTACCTAGAGAACATGAGATATCCCCTTGGAAGAGAGATAATCAACAAAGAACACTTAAATTGTAGTCCTAAAGATATATAGTACTATATATAATGGTTTACTATGGAGCTATCACAATAGATTATTGATTGAATTTTTAAATCAAGCCTAGGACAATAAGGAGATGAAAGAATTTCATCAAGAAATTTGTGGAGGACATCTCAAGGCTATGAACACTACACATTATATTCTCAAAGTACGATGTTGGTTGTTTAATTTTTTCAAGGATATGATCAAAGTTATTATAAAATATGACATTTTCCAAAGGTTTTAAGGGAAGTTGAAACTTTTGAGTGTTCTCCCTCTAATATTTGTGAAAATTGAAGCTCCTTTTTAAAATGGGATATTGATTTTATAGGATAATCTTAGAAAAATCAAGCAATGAGTATATGTGGATTATTTTAGCCACCAACTAATTCACCAAGTGGGTTGAGGCAATTATAACTCATAATGTTGTATCTAAGGTGGTATTAGATTTCTTGTTGAACAACATAATAACTAGATTTGGCATGCCTACAACAATTGTTGTCAATAGTGGTATATTTCAAATAACATGCAATCTCATGTTTGTGTCCTAAGTATGAAATTGATCTAATTCACTCATCTCTATCATCCCCAAGGAAATATAAAATTTGAATCTAGCAACAAGATCCTCATAAAAATTACCAAAAGAACATGAAATATATATAAGAAAAAATGAGATGATAAATTGAAGTATGCATTATGGGATAATATAATAATATTTGAGACAACTATTAGTAAGAGCTCATTTGAACTAGTTTTAAATTAAGAACTAAAATTCCAATTAGTTTGGAGCTACTAGTGTATAATTTTTTGTATTATATTGAAGAAGATAAAAATGACACAATATCTCAAAGAATGATGGAGCTAACAAAATTAAATGAAGATAGAAGGAATGCAATGAGTAAGAAATTATCACACAAGAAAATAATATAGTATCTATTCAAAAATATTATGCTTCAAATAATTTTTCGTGTTGGTGATATGGTCCTCATGTGAAATACTAGATAAAAGGATAAATACAAGCATGGGGTATTTGATCTAATGTGGCTAGGGTTGTATGGATTTTCAAAGTAGTATTGTCATAATGTGTATCATATCAAGGGATTATAAACAAATTTAATGGAGCTTGAAACTCATGGAAAATTTCTTAAGCATAACTTCTTGTAAGGAATTATTTTTTTCTATAGACATTATGATTTTTGTGTATGTATTGTTATTGTGCAAGTATGACCCCTACTAGTTATGTTGAAGTGAATTATTTCTATTCCCCTCTTTGTTTCCTATTCTCCTGGTTTACTTATAAAGATCTAAATTCTCAATGTGACTACAAGAGAAACACATCCCCACCTAGAGCCAATGTTGGGACACAATCTAAAAATGAAAAAAATATTGAGTCCCAACTCCCTTGTGCATTTAAACCTCATTTTTCCTATCACATATAATTTATTTGAGAAATATTTGTAAGGAAGCTAAGGTAGTAGAACAACTTCCTAAAATAATCTTGAGAGAAGGGTTACAAAAAAAAATCAGATCTAACTAGTTATAGAAACTTAAACATAAATAAAAATAAACAACATTCATACCACAACACAATGATTTATGTGGGGAAACCCTTTTAGGTAAAATCCCCACACTCCAAAATCTTCCTAATATATTATTTAAAAAACCAATAAGATTACAATATACTTGTAGATATAGCTATCTCATAAGAGTATCACCAACCAAAGATCTAAAGGAAACTCAATAACTATAAGACTCTTACACACAACCTCCATCTCATGCACCTAATATATAAGAGATACAATACATGAATTTTTCAAATGTTATTCCAAAATCATGAGCTAAAACACACAAAAACATGTGTAACTCACCCTTTACAACTCATTTATGTGTCAAACACATTTTTACATTTCCCATTTCAGGAGACCCAACTTCTAGAGACCATAAATTTTGATCCAGTTGTTTGATTGATGAAACACTTGAACCATAAGAAAGCTTGTAAAGTGATCTATCAATGTATAACAATATTTTCTAGTTATGCTCACTTTTGGGCCCAAAAATTCCTCAAAGGCCTTCAAACTGGACTTTAAAACTTAAAAAAATGGAAACTTTAATATCTTGAAATCCAAACATGATCTTGTAAGGAAAATTTATGATCATGATTAGTTATCCAATCCAAATATTTGGGGAAAATTCCATATCAATCCATTCTCAAATGTGAACTTACTATAAATAGTAACCTTGTGTAATTGCAAGGTTAAGACACCATTTTCCTAACAATATTTAAGTGGGTCCCCCTTGGTCAAAAATTCCCAAGTGTTATTTATTTTAACTCTCCATGTTTGTATCATATATAGGAAGTTAAAAAAATCCTAAAAAATGTCTAAGTTCAGGAGGGTTTTGGTTATTTTCTTAGGTTTCTATGGACTTGTAGAGTTTTTATGAAGTACTAGACTTATTTTGATCACCATGTGTCTAGTTATGAATTCTATTCTTGCAAAAAACATTTCATAATTCTTATCAAGTCTTTCATTCCTTCATTTTCATATTTTTCATGCCTTCGCAATCGTATGTTTTATCAAGAATTCCCTTACTTATCACTATGTTCCAACCTCCCTCCCTTACCCGCATCTATGCAATCTTCTATTACCTCTCCTTTGTATAATTTTAGATCTCATCATTATTTTATTTTTCCCTCCTTCCTAACATCTTATCCTTCCCCATTTTGATTTTTGAAAATTTCTTACTTCCCCCTTTTGTGGAATTATTTGCATCTGTGTACCTTTGATCTTCTTCCAACAGTACCTCCACTTCCCTTTGTTATTTTTACTCACTTTTCTTATATCCTTTCCACCTAGTTGCAATGTTTTGATTAAATATAAAAATTTCATCCGCATGTCCATTTTTCACTCTTATTCTTACAATGAAACTCCATGCATCCTATCTTGTCTATTCCTACATTTCCTCCAATATTTTCATGTGAGATTTCAATACACTTCTAGGCTTTCCAATGTCTTGTCTTGACTTCCATTTTTGCATCGAACTCCCATAAAATTTCCAAATACTTTTTCCATCCATTTCTTCTTGTGTGGAACTCAGGTTGACTTCAAATGGATCATATTCTCTACTTAAACATTCCATCCCAATGCCAATTTCAAATATTTTTGCTACATTTTATCCGTGTTATTTTATACACTTAGTTCACCCTTGTATGAAGTTTTATTGTACTTTAGGACTCCTATTCCCACATTCAATACCAACCTCTAGTCCAAAAATGAAATTATACATGTCCAATTTTATTTGCTTGTTCTATATTAAGTTCCTCACATGTTTCTTCATTTTCATGTAACCACTCTCCTAATTGTCTAAAGATACTACTACTAACTTGATTTGAGCATAAAACTACTTCAAGAGGTTTTTCCCACTTGAAAACCAATGTCTATCCTAAGGGAAAAAAATCTTGTAAAATAAATGGTGGATGATGAAGGTGACCATGCTACCATTAATGTGGTGGTTGAGTTACATATCTAATTATTCTTCATGCAAGGCATAAGATGCCCATTTGGAAAATTTTGTGGATTTCAACTTGTCATGCATGCCATATGAATGATAACTAGGTATTAGTAAAATTATCATGTGTTTTTTAGATGAAATGTTAGAAGCCTAAAATATATTAATATATATTTTCACATTTAAGAGATTCATAAAATCTGATATAGGATAGAACAACCCAAAATCTTGTGTTATACAAGTATTTAAAAAAATAAAAGAGCCCTTATAGCCAATATTTTATAGTGAAAGCTCAAAAGAAAACTAGAATTAAAGCATAGAGAATTAACAAAGCCGATTTCAAAAATATTATGCTTCGAACAAAAGTGATTTAACTAAATTCTTGAAGAAATGATTTTACCCAACATTTATATCTTAAATTCCATTATCTACAAAAACAATAATATTTTTAGCAACCTCTTCAACAGGAGCCCTATCTACAACTTGAACAACAAGAGAGTGAGGAGAATGATTCAAAAGAAACTGAATTGTAGAAAAAAGTCCTCCATATGCTCAAAAACTACAAATTGAAGGATTTGACCATGGTTATGGAATTCTTCAGACTATGCTTACAATTGAAATTCAACCCATGTAAAAAAGATTTATAAACACAACCTTGAAACATAGAAAAAATGATACCCTAGGATTTGACCCTAGGGTTTAGGTACTTTTCATAAATATTTCATTAGAGATTTGAGGGTAGTGAGGGTTTGATTGGATTTGGACAAGATAGATGATTGAATTACAACCTGAAAGGTGAGTCAGCCTATCCTTGACCACATCTAAAGTGACCTAAGGATGAAAACTACCGTTCTGATATAAATACAACAGGTTTGATAAACCATAGACAAAAACAAACTACAAAAAAGACTTAATAGGACACTATACACCTGTGATATAAAATTGAAGTTTAAAATGTTGTACATAGGTGCCCCAAGTTCCACTATCTTTGTAGGGATAATTCTGATATATTTTCCTAGTTCCATGGTTCCAGATTAGAGCTAAGTTTGTTTCTTGCTTGTTTTACTTTCGAATCACTGTTGAATAATTTTGTAACATAGTTTTTGTGAGTTGTCAAGGTGTATGGTTTCAATTGCAACAATGAATAATTGATCTTCAAGCTTCCTTCAATCTTCTTCAGACCAGAAACTTGCATATTCAAAGAGGGAAGAAAGGTTGTGCCATTTAGGGGCTTGCCGTAGTCAAACCCTGTATTAGTGTTTCCACTTCCATAATGGAAATATCAAATATAAAAGGATAAATGATAAAAAGGAATGATGAATCCACATAGTGATGCAACTCACCACCCTTCAATGGCTTCCTTGAAGGACTAAAGTCATACACATCTCCTCAAGGCTTGGATCTTGGTTGCTTGAATTGCTTGAAGACCTACAAGGGTTAGAACTCACAAACAATATAATAGCATAAACACGAACACACACAAGTTATTGCTTGACATGATGTTTTGATCTTGAATTTCTGCAATAAATCCTCTAACACATGGTTTCTTTTTACTTGCTTGATAATGCTCTTGATCATAATGTTCGCCAATAACTTCCACTTAGTTTTCAAATGATGCAATAACTAGGTATTTATATGCAATTATTCTAATTTCCTAAAAATTAAATCTCAACAACCAAATTTAGATATTTGAGTTTAAAATAAAAAAATATTGACACCAATATATTTGAATTTGGAGCCAAAATAGGGGGACATAGGTTCCCTAGGTGCCAATGTCTCAAGACTATTTTTTGGAGTTTAAGGAGTTGGGGGAAAAGTATTAAATGAGAGAATTTGTTTTGTGCTTGAAAATTGTCAAAACATGTTTAAAATGGCTATATAATGCATAATTTAGGAAATTAGGTGTTCAATTAGGTCCATGCACTTTAGAGGGAGCAAAACATAGTGTGAAATTGTCAAGGGTGACAATTTATGATGCTACAAACCCACAACAAGATTATTTTTGATGAGTTTATGTGAAAATATTCCTCTAATCTAGGATTTCCTATTAAAAATATTATAACATTTTTCTAGGAATTATCATAAGTGATTCCATGACCAAACAAAGTGCTATATATACCAATTATTTCTCCAAACTAAATGTTAGTCATTTTTTCATTTCCATGTGATTACAAGTGCCTAGGAATGTTTGAGGTTTTACTCCTGCATGTCTAGTCACCTAAATAACATCATATTTTTAAAATCACAAAAGGGTATCAATTTAGTAATAGGTATCTATAACTAAACTTCTCCTTGGCTATTTGTAGGTCTTCAAGGGAATTTGGATGTGACAAATTATGACATATTTCTAGCATAGGGTATCCTCTTCCCATAATTGGTGGTATGATTCTAATAAAGGTTTGATACATTTCATAGAATTGTAATTAATTATAGATAGTTTTTATAATGGTATTTTACTAATTGCATATGGATTTCATAAATCTAGAGAGGGATTATTAAGCATGTTTAGTTGCTTGATGTCACATCTTTTTTTCCTTTATTGTTTCTTCTATTAATTATGAATATATAACACAATGAATAGGGCCTTGATCTTGGAAACAATGATCCTCCATAAACCCAATTTTTTTTAAAAAAATTTCATAAGTAGTTTAGGATTGGATTATTAGTTTTTATGCACTTCATGATTCATTCATTTATTTAGGGAAAGCATATTAAGTGAATATTAAGAGTTCTTACCCTAGCGAGTCATGTTTTTCTTACCCTCATCTTACACTTATGCAATTATGTCCATGTTATCTTAATAGAGTTTTTATATGCAATAGGATAGTATTTGGTCTAGTGATAACTTTTTGGGCCAAGTATGCATTGGATACTACTATTACATTATCAAATTATCTATTTTTAGTTATATTTAATCTTGTTAAGTATATCCCTAGGAACACCCTCATGGGTCTAGCTAAGACAACAATAAATGATAGAATATCCACTCTCAACAATTGGTTTATCATCATCATATTCTATTAATGAGTTGATCAATCTACTCTTAGGAAGATATTTCCCTAGTCTTGAAAAAATCAATCCCTCTAAGAGTGTGGAAAGAGTTTGAGATGTAATACACTCCACTAATGTCAAAAAATTAGGATGCATGGTAAGATATCTAAAATAATCTAATAATGAAACATGTAAGACACATTCCATGAAATCATTGCAATCATTGCAATCATTTCCCATTGACATGAATTATTTGCAAGAATAACAATTAAGCTCACTATACATAGCTAAAATCCTTTCTAGACATCCAAGGCATAAATAAGACACATCACATACACTAAAAAAAATAAGAAACCAAAAATACTTATACACTAACATACATAAGCCCACAACTATAAAAATTATAGTGAACATAACATAGACCTCTCAATATTGTAACATGGGCTTTGATACCAAATGTAATGGCCTAATATTTTTCCCAAGATAGTAATAGACAAGACATTTTTTCATGTTACATATTTGGCATCAAAATGCCAACACCCATGTGAACAAGGTACCATGAAATCACCCAATATGTTCACACAAGGCATGCAATCACCAATATACCAACATGCTGAGAAACACAAAAGAAATGATAAAAAACAAGTCAAGTCATCATGATGAGAATAATGTAGTAAGTGTGGTGGAGACGTATAATTCCTCTAAATTTTTTAAACTCCTACAAATTTCTTCCTAGCATCTGCTTCCTTCGATTTTGAAAATTGGATTCTAATTACAACATTGTGACCCTATCAAACTTTATAAGTCAAGAGTAATTGATCAAAATTTAAATTTTGAACTATGTCTTGTTAATAATTCAAATTCTAGATGCACTTCCAAACCATTTTAGACTTCAGGGCCTAAATTAAATCATTTTAGACTTTGGAGTTCATATGAAAATTTACAACACTTTAGACTTTGGGGTTTGAATTTTATCACTTTGGAATTTAGAGTATGGACACACCTTTACAATGCTTTAGAATTTAAGCTCTAAATGTAATTTTACAACACTTCAGAATTTGAGGTTTGATTGCATTTTTACAACACCAAACTTTGGGATTTGAATGCATTTTTATAAAACTTATTACTTTATATTATGAATGCACGTTTACAATACTTTAGAATTCATGATTGAAATAAACTTTTATAACACTTTGGATCTTAGGGTTCAAACACACTTTTACAACACTTCAAAATTTGGGGTTCAAATTCACTTTTACAACACTTTAGGCCTTGAGGTTCAAATACGCTTTTGAAACACTTTAAACTTGAGGGTTTGAGTGCGCTTTTGCAACATTTCAAACTTTACGATATAAATGTACTTTTTTAACTTGCGAAATAATTTTTTATCTTGAAATCCAAACCATTGGTTACTTTCATGCTAGAATTTTGGGTTAGAGAGAAATCTTACAAATCTAAAATTATAATTTTAAAATTATAATACATATTTTTCAAAAAATTGCACATGGTTTTCTCATTTTAAATGATATATACAAATAAATTGGGCCAATGAATTGCACCCATATATGATCTTCAATAGAAAAATAATAAATTACCAAAGACATAAAAAATATACAAACATGATGTCAAATTTTCTATACCCCCATGGTCTACACATGCTAAGGTAGCAACAAGACATGCGAAAGGGAAAACACTACTCAAAATTTAAAATATTTCAATATCTAATTGCATAATACTATTCATAAATAAGTGAATAAATCACAACTATTTAATTACATTTTTATTCCTATAAGAATTAGTGCAATAGGTAGGATTCAAGAATCTTTTCTGAAATAATTTTGTATGAGGTGTCGATGACATCTAATCCTTATTTTATTAAGCATTCTGTTAGATTTAGCTATGCATTCATTTCATATGTAAGTCTTAAAATAGCAATAAAATCTGTGTCAGCTAATATAAATTATTTACCACAACTGGAAAGAATAGATCAGTAAAAAAACACAATGCACTTGTAAATAGGATTATTTAATAATAGTGGAGCAGGGTTCAATAGTGGGGATAGAAGTAGTCCTTAGTGGGTCCCATAGTGGAGCACCTTAATATCCAATTGAAAAACACTTTTTATCCATAAAGTACATAAACTGACAAATCATGTGATGCCACATCAGTGCACCAATAAACATGACTTAGTGCACCACTATCGGTCTCACTTTTTTTTTGGGCCTTTTTGGATACCTCAACAAAAAGCTTGTTGATGTGGCATCATATTTGATGATATGGCATCATTTTTTATGATGTGGCCCTAAAACGAAATATAGAAGCATGTGGGTTTCCAAATAAACTATTGTACAAAATTGGGAGTGATTTAAAATTTCCACATAAAATTTTGAGAAATGTGAAGTTAGGATGCTCCACTATAGGCCCCTCTCCCCTAATCTATCCTAAACCTGAGTCTAATGCATGTTTACAAGCAGTTCTCTACCATCACGCCCAACATTTGAGCTTACAAGGTTTCAACTACAATTTCCATGCATTACAATGATAGAATAAATAAGAGATTTCTAATTTATAGAATCGGATCTAGATCTAAAATGCATCATCCACAATTAGCAGGTTAGATATCATAATATGTTTCAAATTTTGCATTGCCTATTTCTATAGACAAAGAGGGAGGAACCGTATGCATTTGGACACACCATGACTTCATCTTTGAATTAGTCTTAGAGAGATTAAGGCTTGCATCTGAATTGTCTATTTTCACGATGGAATAAAAGAAAAGGTTGCCTTATAATGTCATCCTCAGATCTACAACGTCCAACCCTCAGAGTTAGTTCACATATTCCTCAAATCAAAATGTCGACCTCTAGTTGCCATACTAAAAAATGCTTTAGATGGATGTTAAATAAAATATCCGGTAATTTACAAATATTACAAAAGTTTGGAGCCGTGATTGAATAGGCTAAAAGACCATATTTAAATCATACCTCCTTTTTATAATAAGTTGTGTTTAAAGTTTAAAGGTGAAATCTTACTGAAAACATTTGGAACAAATTTTGTACCAATCCGGTTAATGGCCTCCCTAACATTTACACAGAATCTATAATTTTAAAATTCAAGCAAAGTAAATAAATCTCTAAGCATATATATACAGATAAGTCTACACGATAGATCAACAAATACAATTCAGGTGTAATCCTTAAATACCAAAATGTGTTAATCTGAAAATAAAATTATTTATAGATGCCCCTTTATTTGATAATTTACACTTTTTAATTCATGGTTATGAAAATTAGTCATACAAAAATGATCTATTTAGATGTGAGTTACTTCTTACTCTTAATGCATATCAAATCAATTACTTATATGTAGATTTGTAATTTGTTCGGAAATAATTTTATATGGTATACTTACACCCAACCCATTATGTTAGCCTCCAATCCATCTAAGTAAAAATGCCATGAATGTGATACTATTTAATGAGATGGCACTGAACAATGAACATCACTGTTGTATAATGTAATCATGGTAGTGTTCATTTTCAAAAATGCCTTTCTATAATGAGGTCTCTGACCTTTCCCTTCCTCTTAATTCATACAAACCAAAAGTAGAGATTGGCTAAATATCACTTAATAACTTATATTTAAAAATTATATAGAATCAATTTCCCATATAAGATATCTTTCAATTAGGAAGGATGTGACAAATCAATAATATGTCATAACCTCAATAGATAATTTTTTTAACTTTTATCTTTCCTTATGTATTGAACATCTTGATCTCATCAATTTAAGAAATTCTAGATGAATCTAATTTTCATGTCTTATACTAAAACCATTTAAAATTCTTTTAGTTAATTTAATTAAAATCTTGATACAAGGAAGATGGGAATATATTTGAAGCTCCATATTCAAGTTGAATGGAAAATGCTTTATGACACACTATATATTAACCTTACAAAATGAAAATACCATGGAGAATGTCAAGAATTCATCAATGTAGAAAAACTACTGTAATAAGAATATTAGTAACTTAGAGCTATAGAAACCTCATTGGTTAGGTATTTCTTGTCAAGTATTCAACTAAAAGAAGTTCTTAAAGATGATAACACCCTTCCATCTTCTTTATCAAAGCATTAGAAACTAGCAGGTTAATGCATATATATTTTAGGTATTCACTTTTACATATTGCATAGCAATTATTTCCATGAGTAAATATTGTTTAGTTATTACTTAATAAATGTTTAGGGTAGCTTGTTTCCTTTACTATAAATGAGAATTATATTTTCTTCCTATATGAGTAGATATTGTTCAATTTGTTTTATATGAATGATCAAGATAGTTACTTCTATTTTCAATAATGTGTATACCCCTTTTTATTTAGAAGGGGATTTTATTATAAACTCATGGACAATGCTTTATTTAGTCACCTTGGGAATTATTCCTTAATGAGTGTTATTTGTTATGTATTATGAATTATAGATTTTTATGAATAAGGAACTAAATTTGTTAGATAGAGCCTTGAAAACCTAACCAAATGAGAGAAAAAAAAACTAGTAGTGTTTGGTATTAACGATGCCTATGGCTCACGTTGATGGGTAATTTCATCGTGCTTGAGCTACTACATCTATAGCCTAACACAACTGCAATAACGATGTCTGTGGCATCGTCCCTATAAATCACTAGGGATAAATAAGGAACATTGGTTAATTAAATCCAAAGGGAGGGAAATCCCCTTTGGAATGATAACCTAACAAGATAATAATGAAAAGAATTGAATCCGCTAGTAACAACCTACAAAACATAAAGTGTGAATTTTCTATGGTGCAACATAATTCGGATTTGAATTATTTTTATCAATGAATTCAAAATGGGGTTTAGGGTTAGAGAGATCACATAAATAGTTAAAGAGATAATAAACCAAAATATATACAACTATACTCTGAAGAATCCCACATGGATTACTTGAGTCCCCGAGGCCCTTAGGAAAATTTCAAGGTAGGTTTCAAGCCTAGAATTATAACTTACATACCCTTGAGGACGATGACCTTGGTACTCTTTCAGAAGAGAGTGTGGTCATCAGGGAAGTGACTCAGGATTGGATGATCCCGCTGAGTCCAAGAATCTAGCCAAAGCACAAACCTATTATATGATAGATGCCTGCCTCACTTAGGTGGATGCCTATTCCGATTATATGAATAGATGCATTCCTATTCCATATGAATAGATGAAGTGAATTCTTGTTCCGTATGAACAAATGATATACCTGTGTCGCCAAAAAATGTATAGTTGGAAATTTTTTGCGGTCACTTGAGTCTCTCTTATGGACTTTGGCTTGATTTTTCCTAGATTTAATGTTGTAATGTGGCCAACACATTCACATTAGGTCTTGGACCCTTGAGAATCATTAAGACTTCTAGGATATCTTGTAAAAGTGTTGTGAAGTGTTGTAACCCACTTTCACACTTTTCTATGACCCTTTCATTATAATTCACTTAAATAACCTCTTTTTATCACTTACCAATTCTTATTTCAAAGTGTTGTAAAGAGTTGTAACAAACTCTTACACTTTTCTAGACTTGTTGTCACTAATTCAACCCTTTCTTATGTTTAAATGACCCCTTAATACACTTTTTGGCCATACTTAAGTGTATTTTTCAGAATATTCCCGTGAAACCTTATTAAATACATTTCAATCCCCGACACCTAGAAAAATTTCCCTAGTGGGACGAAGTCGCCACCTGGGGGGACTTAGTCCCACTAGGCACAAAAATCAAAATGATTTTAATTTTCTGGCAGGATTTTATTCTCTTACCCTTGAGGTCGGCCTATGATGTGTTATTTTCAGGAAATAATGGATAATCAAGTATAAATAAAGGGTTTTTCCTCTCATTTTAACCCCCACTCATTCAAGCATTCATTCACTTAGTCAATCAACCAATTATCAAGCATTCAAGCACTCTAAGCATCATCCACTCATCCATTGGAGCACTTCAATGCATATCTTCATATTTCAACATCAAAGGTTTGGTGATTTTATGACATTGAATGTTGTTTATTCATCATTCTATCTTTATTTCATTTCATTATCTAGGGTTTGATTACCAAATCGGGGTTTGACCAAGGCAAACCCCTATACTCTAACCCTTAACCCTTTTCCCTCTCTTTGCATGTGTGTTTAAAGGTCTTGTATGAAGATTTGTCAAATATTTTGGTGTTAAAAAGTGGTCAACAATCCATCAAAGTCATAAAATTCAACAAAGCCCTAATTGAAGCTTGGAGACCTCTTTCAACCTATTTTCTGCAGAATCTGGACCAGACACCTATAAGAAAAGGAAGTGCAAACCGAAAGCTATAGATTCCCACCCCAAATTTCCCGAGATTCCTAGGTGGACTAAGTCACCATATCTAGTGAATTAGTCCCACTACTAGGCCTGAAAAGTGGTTTCTATATTTCTGAGTACCCATTTGGCAGATTCCTGTTCCGACAAATTTTCCTTGAAACTGGACTATGTCACCTAGCTTGGTGTAAGTGTCCTAGTCAACATTTCCAGTCAACTCTATAGGATTCCAGAGCCTCTCTACATCAGACTTCGGGTTCTAGGTGCACCTCTCCAGTCCTATTTAATTTTGTTATCATTTACTTGCATTCTTAGGTGTTTTTGCATACATCACTGTGTTTTCAAACACTTTATATTTCTTAAGTTTAGCATTAATAATAATCTTTCTTTTTCAGCTCATTGCATTAGGACATTATATTTAGGCATATTACATCCATCCATACATTAATCTTGAATCTAGACATTAGCATTTTGGGTCTATTTCTCTCTCGTTTAGGTGAAAAACCCTAGAAGTGCTAGAGAACCCTTGGATACCCAAAATCTTTTTCCACATTTTGGTGAACCCAAATTTTGAAAATTTTCTTGATGATTTCAAGTGCATTTGCATCCTAGGCTTAACATGCATTAGCATTGCATTAGGTGTTGGATTGTTTAATTTGCATCCTAGGGTTTTATAAATTGCATTAGTGAAAAGCTCATATAGCTTTCACTTTTGCATTTTATTTCATTGAGAAACAACAAAATTATGCATTTTCATACTGTAGTCGCATCTGTGCATCTGAAACACATCAAATTGCATTTAAAATTTCTCAAAAATCCCAAAAAATCATCACTGGGACTAAATCGCCACACTGGGCAACTTAGATCTTCGGTGCATTTTGCACTGTAATTTCTTGCATTACCTGTACATTTTCTACATTTTTGTTTTCTGCTATTGCATTCTATTACAATTTCTAGATTTTTTTTTTTTTTTCATTTAATTTTCTTCCATCATGGCTTTTTGCTTTAATAAGTTTTGGATTTCATTAAAATATTTAGTGGACATGTCAAATTGTGCCTTTGAAACTAATCCTAATGATCTTGATGATCTTGAGCTTCCTCATGCTCCTTCAGCTCCTCATGAATGTCCTCCTCATGTTGTTGACATCATTGGAGAAGATGATGATATCATGAATAAGTTCTTAAACAAATGTCTTGACAACCTCGAAGCCAATGCATCCTTTTATCCCTCCATGAAACAAAACCTTCCTACTATATCACCTCCTGATATGTGTGGTTACTTACATCTTGAAACAAATGAAGGACCTAAGTTCCCTCCATCAGGTGGACCTAGTTCCTCTAATCAATCAACTCCTCAACCATTCTATGATCACAAAGTTACAAACACACCAATCAACCTTGAAGAAACCTATGGAAAAGGTTTTACGATATTAAGAAAACAAGGCTGTGACACAACAACTAAACATAACATTCATCAACTTTTAGAACAAAATCCAAAAGATGAAAACACAACAGGGTTAGGATATCAAGATCCTCCTCATGATAGTGAGCCTCCTTTAGAATATTGGAGACTTCATGATGATGGCATGATGATCTTTGATTCCCCTCCCGATCTAAATGTCCTTCTTCCTAAAGAACAATCAATGTCTCATAAGAAGGATAACCATACAATCATCTCTGGACCTCCTGGCCTAATCTCCTCTTGAGAGGTTGGAGAATCTAGTAAACACAAGAGGCCCTACAAGTTGCAAAAACTCAAGTTTCCTCTCCGTCCACCACTTGAATCTAAAAGGAAATTACAAATCCTTCTAAACAAAGAACTCATATTATTACCACCTATGAATAGGGTGGTAATCTATCCTATAGATGCTAATGTGCCACATTGTGCATATCATCGCATTCTTGGACATAGAAGTGATGAATGTCACCAATTGAAAGAAATACTGAGCAAGTATCATTTTGATGGCGATAATTGCTATCCCACAAATCCATAAACCATCCTTCCACACCTTATCATGTAATAGTTGTAGAATATTCTATTCTCACTATTACACAACATTTCCCATCACCTACCTCGACTCATTCTTGTCTTGCACTCAGTGGAGGCAAGAAGATGTCAGTCTTGTCCTAGTAATACATTTTTCATTGTACCCTAGTTGCATTATTCACCTTCCACTTATACCAATTGAGATTGGGAGTCAAATGACTTGCTTGACAGCTGAAGTTTGCATTTTCCTTACTAGTCTTTTGCACTTTCCTTTTTCTTTTGTGTTTGCATGTGCGTATCGTGTTCTCCCATACCATGACATTTGATGTTTTGTTCTCTCTTTGTGACATTCTTCTATATGTACCTTCATTCTTCTATATGTTGTACATTTCTTTCGCCTTTCTCTTCGCTTTTGTTTTGTGTTTTCCTTTTGGGAATGATGCAAAGCATTGGGATGCCCTATGTCTCTTCCATGCTGACCTAAAAAGTCTTTCTTTTTCTCTTTTTTTGCTTGTGTTTTACTTTTGGGGATGACACAAAGTGTTGGGATGCCCTATGTCTCTTCCATGTTGACCCAAAAGTTCTTTCTTTTTTATTTTTTTTCGCTTGTGTTTTCCTTTTGGGGATGACACAAAGCGTTGGGATGCCCTATGTCTCTTCCATATTGACCCAAAAGGTCTTTCTTTTTTCTTTTTCGCTTGTGTTTTCCTTTTAGGGATGATGCAAGGCATTGAGACCGCAATGTCTCTCTCTCATGTTGACCCAAAAGATTTTTCCTTTTTCTTTCGCCTTTTCGTTTTCATTAAATTGCTCGTGTTTCCTTTTGGGGATGATGCAAAGTGTCAAGGCATCCTATGTCTCTTCCATGTTGACCCAAAAATATCTTTCTTTTTTTTTTGCTCTCTTTGTGTCATTCTTTCAATTCTATATATTCGAGACATCCTATTCCATGTTGACCCAAAAATATCTTCTTCTTTTTTGTTTTTGCTCTCTTTGTGTCATTCTTCCAGTTCTATATATTTGGGGAATGATGATAGTTTTGAGTTCTTTACAAAAAATTGTAACAAAGAACATACTGACCCAAAATCCATAGATCCCTTATGTGTTTGGTGTTTTCATTTTGGGGGCAACTCCTGCCTTTTCTCTTTTTCCTTTTCTCTCTCATTTTCTTCACATGACGCAGCCTCACTCGGAAATGTATGACTTGGCATAGGGGCTTTCCAAGTTGGCTCTCATGTATTCCTTCTTGTTTGCATTTTTCATTTGCTACTTTAAAGTAATTTCTCACAGTATGGTGTTTAGCAATTCCTTTAAAGTGGGGGCATACATTGGAATTATCATTTTTCTTTCTCGTTTTCTTGGTTCTTAGTGCAACCTTGTTACTTCATACAATGTGTTTGTCGCTTTGTGGATCACATTGGGTGGAGTGTCCTTCATGAGCGTGATCTATCTTAGCATATTACATTCCTCTTAGTGGCCTGATGCGATGCACTACATCCCCTATGTTGCAATTTATCTATTCTTTGATTGGTCCTCTCTTGGAGACATTAGACACAATGTTCCCTAAGTTAAAGACCTCGCATGAACTAAGCAAGAATCCTTTGAACATTCTTTTGCATGTTGCATTTTGCATTTATATGGCCACCTTGGATGACACAACTTGCATGCATGTAGTTCCATTGCATTTGTTCATGAGTTCTAAGCATATGAAGCTGTGCTTGTCTCATGAAGCCCGAAATGAAATTTTCCTTTGTGGTGCCTTATTAAAGTTATCAAGAGGTATAACTTTGGTATGGTTGAGTGGGAAGCCCATTCCGAGGTATGAATTTTCCCCATAGCCACCTCTGTGTGTGTGAGGGAATACCAGCCATGAGTGTATGCTTCTCACCTTTTGAGCCTTCTCACCCAGCGGACAACCATGAGTTCTGTCACCCTAAAGTGAGTACACATTTCTTTTGTTCCAAACAAACAACCTAGATCTAATCCACAACAGGCTGGAAAAATAATCAAAGCTTTCCTCCATTCTTTTTTCATCATTTTCATGTGTGTTCCTTTGTGCGTATGTTTGGTTTGCCATGGGATCATGATCCTGGGGGCTTGATCATCCCTCTTGATTATTTTTGTTTCATCTTACCAGCATGAGTGCATTCATATCCCTCTCGATGTGCATGTTGGACTACTTTAGTGTGAGTTTGAAGCAACTTCATCCTCTCACTAAAGTGGGGGCTTAATGTGTCACCAAAAAATGTATAGTTGGACATTCTTATGCTCACTTGAGTCTCCCTTATGGACTTTGGCTTGATTTTTCCTAGATTTAATGTTGTAATGTGGCCAACACATTCACATTAGGTCTTGGACCCTTGAGAATCATTAAGACTTCTAGGATGTCTGGTAAAAGTGTTGTGAAGTGTTGTAACCCACTTTCACACTTTTCTAGAACCCTTTCATTATAATTCACTTAAATAACCCTTTTTTATCACTTACCAATTCTTATTTCAAAGTTTTGTAAAGAGTTGTAACAAACTCTCACACTTTTCTAGACTTGTCATCACTAATTCAACCCTTTCGTATGTTTAAATGACCCCTTAATACACTTTCCAACCATAATTAAGTGTATTTTTGAGAATATTCCTATTAAACCTTATTAAATACACTTAAATCCCTGACACCTAGTAAAATTTCCCTGTGGGACCAAGTTGCCACCTGGGGCTACTTAGTCCCATTGGGCACAAAAGTCAAAATAATTTAAATTTTCTGGCAAGATTTTATTCTCTTACCCTTGAGGTCGGCCTGTGATGTGTTATTTTTGGGAAATAATGGATAATAAAGTATAAATAAAGGGTTTTTCCTCTCATTTTAACCCCCATTCATTCAAGCATTCATTCACTTAGTCAATCAAGCAATTATCAAGCATTCAAGCACTCTAAGCATCATCAACTCATCCATTGGAGCACTTCATTGCATATCTTCAGATTTCAACATCAAAGGTTTGGTGAGTTTATGACATTGCATGTTGTTTATTCATCATTCTATCTTTATTTCATTTCATTATCTAGGGTTTGATTACCAAATTGGGGTTTGACCAAGGCAAACCCCTATACTCTAACCCTTAACCCTTTTTCCCCTCTTTGCATGTGTGTTTGCAGGTCTTGTGTGCATATTTTTCAAAGATTTTGGTGTTAAAAAGTGGTAAACAATCCATCAAAGTCATAAAATTCAACAAATCCCTAATTGAAGCTTGGAGACCTCTTTTAGCCCATTTTCTGTAGAATCTAGACCGAACACCTATCATAAAAGGAAGTGTAGACCGAAAGCTATAGATTCCTACCCCGAATTTCTTAAGATTCCTAGGTGGATTAAGTCACCATTTATGGTGAATTAGTCCCACTTCCAGGCATGAAAAGTGGTTTTTGTATTTATGAGTACCCATTAGGCAGATTCCTATTCTGACAGATTTTCCCCAAAATTGGACTAAGTCACCTAGCTTGGCGTAAGTGTCCCAGTCAAATTTGTAGGATTCCAGAGCCTCTCTACACCATAATTTAGATTCCAAGTGCACCTCTCTAGTCCTATTTAATTATGTTGTCATTTACTTGCATTCTTAGGTGTTTTTGAATACATCACTATGTTTTCAAACAATTTATATTTCTTAGGTTTAGCATAAATAATCATCTTTCTTTTTTAGTTCATTGCATTAGGAAATTACATTTAGAAAAATTTCATCCATCCATACATTAATATTGAATGTGTACATTGCATTTTGGCCCATCTTTCTCCTTTTAGGTTAAAAACCCTAGAAGTGTTAGAAAGCCCTTGGAAGCCAAAATCTCTATTCACAGTACCTATCCTGTATGGATAGAAGTTCTCAAGTATACTTGAGAATGAATAATTGAACACAAAAGGAAATAGTGGTGTTTAAGTTAGAATTAATTGGGTCTTTACATGTGGTATTCAGAGCGAGATTCAAAAACAAGGCTTTGAGCTTACTACGACTCACACGATAGAAATATTTTTTGAAAGAAACATCCTTTCTTATACCTTAGAATAATACTAACATGAGAATAATTAAAAAAAAAAAATTAAATGGCAAGGGGAAGAGTAACTGGAGTTAGTGTTGGTTGAAGGCCAAGGGGGAATAATAATGAGGAACCACAGGCGCAAGGAAGGAATAAGGATGGGATTGAAGCAATAATAGAACTATTAACTGAATAGAGAGATAAAATCAACTCCTTGGAGAAAATAGTACATGACCTTTGAACAAGGCAAGATAATATCAAAAACATAGTTGAACCTGAAATTGAAAACTCTCCTGAAGAAGATAATCCAGAGGAGAACATAATGAATATTATTGCACCTAGGAGGGAAAATCCTATTTTGGAATTGACTAAGGATTTGAAGAGAATCACCCCTCCAAAATTTTATGGGAAACAATTAGGAGAAGGGGCAAAAAACTAGAATAATGAAATGGAAAAGTATTTTGAGTTAAGGGACTTCAGCAAAACTACTAAGGCCTTATGGGGGTCTTACCAACTTGTTCTAGTGAAGTAGCTAGCTGGTGGACTAATGTCAAGGAACAAAATAAGTACACCAAGGAAAACATAACGTGGGAACAATTTGTTGAACATTTCTGAAAAAGGTGGTTGCCACAACTATTTTTTTATGAGAAGATGATTGAGTTCCACAACCTTCAATAAGGATCCTTGACATTTCAACAATATTGGGACAAGTTTTCCAAACTACTAAAATATGTGCCAATATATCAACAAGATGAAAAGAGCCAAACCAAGAAATTCATTCTAGGGTTAAATACCAACATAGGGGAAAATGTTGGCATGCTTGGACTAGAAAGTATGAATGAAGTACTAGAAAAATCCTTAGAGCAGGAAAGGAAGTTACAAGCTTTAACTTCAGCAAGACAATCTTTCAAGAGTAATAATTTCAAGATGAAACAAGAATTCAGAAGGAACCAAAACTTCAATAAGAACCTAAGGAACAATTCATTAGAAATAAATCCACCTCTAAATCAGAACCAAAGGTACAATGGAAACAATGCTAACAGAAACAATTCCAAGATAAATGATCAAATGAACTACAATAGGCCAACAAATCAACCAAGGCTCAATGAAGCAAGAAATAACTAGCCTAGAAATCCAATGCAACGAGGCCCACTATGTGGATGCTTCATGTGTGGGGGGAATCATTTTCCTAGAGAATGTCCAAGAATGCAAGGAAAAAGCAGATAAAATCAACCTCAAAGGGGACCTTCACAAAGGATTCATGCAACAGTAAGAAATCGACACACTCATTCCCAAAATGTGCCCATAGAGGCTACAGGTACACTTTTTGGATTTAACAAGTTTCAATTATAATAGATACTAGATCATTTGAATGTTTTATTTCTCTAGAATTAGTAAGGAAAAATTTATTTAAAGTTAATCATATGAAATCATCATGGACAATCTGGAATATGGGGATAAGGTAGTTAAAGAGGTGACCCAATGTCTATTTGATGTAGAAATACAATTTCCTAACTTCAATACAACTTAGGTAGATCTTTACATTGCAACTTTAGGATCATATGATGTGATCATTGGAATGAGTTGGTTGACAAACCATCAGGAAAATGTAGACTGTTACAAAAAATGGGTAGAATGTTTAGATGATGTAGGAAAAAGGGTTGTGATTCAAGGGAAACATAGACCTACAAGTATGGAAATCATATCAGTTATGCAAATGAAAAGAGAGAAGAGAAAGGAAGCTCTAGTATACATGGTTACCATGGATGAAAAGGAAGAAGGGGATATTCTGACCCTCCAAAATTATCCTTACCTTGAATATTTTAGTGATGTGTTTCCAGAAGAACTACCAGGGCTACCCCTAAAAAGAAAATTTGACTTCTCCATTGATATAGTTCCAGGATTTGAACCTTGTCTAAGGAACCCTATCGAATGAACACAACAGAGTTGGTAGAACTCAGGATGCAATTAGAAGAATTGCTTGGGAAGGGTCTCATAAAACCCAGTGTATCCCCTTGGGGAGCACCAGTTTGGTTTGTTAAAAAGAAAGATGGAACCTTAAGACTATGTATTGATTATAGAATGCTTAACAAAGTCACCATAAAGAATAGGTGCCCTTTATCACGCATTGAGGACCTCTTTGAACAAATCAAATGAGTAACTATGTTTTCTAAGATAGATCTTCGATCAATGTATCACCAACTCAAGATAAAGGAGGAAGATATCCCAAAAACAACCTTTAGAACAAGGTATGGGAATTATGATTTTATAGTTGTACCTTTTGGTGTGACTAATGCTCGAGCTACCTTTATGAACTTGATGAACAATGTGTTCCATGATTACTTGGATAAATTTTTCTTGGTCTTCTTAGATGATACCTTCATTTATTCCAAAAATGAGGAGGAACACTTAGCACATCGTCAGTTAGTTTTACAAAGGTTGAGAGAACATAAACTATATGAGAAACTATCAAAATGTACATTCTTTAAAAAGAAAATACATTACTTAGGTCACATAATTTTAGAAGATGGTATTGCAGTAGATCCAAATAAGATAAAAGCCATAGAGCAATGTCCAATTCCCAAAAAATTGTTTTAGGTAAGAAGTTTTATGGGACTTGCAATGTATTATAGGAGATTCATAGAAGGATTCTCAAAAATTGCAAATCCAATCACTTCATTACAAAGGAAGGGTAAGAAATTCTTGTGGATTGAACAATGTGATAAGGCATTTCAAATTTTGAAGGAAAAATTAACCACTGCACCTATCTTAAAGGTTCTAGAACCAAATGGACATTTCATAGTTGTGACAGATGCATCCATTGAAGGTCTAGGTGGGGTACTCATCTAGGATGAAGGTGTGGTAGCTTATGAATCAAGGAAATTGAAAAATCATGAAGTAAACTATGCACCTCATGATTTGGAACTTGTAACAATTGTACATGCTCTTTAGAAACAAAGACATTTTCTTTTAGGAAAACCATTTGAGTTAAAAACTAACCATCAAGGACTCAAGTACATCTTCACACAACCTCACTTGAACGCTATACAAAGAAGATGGTTAGAATTTCTAAGAGAATATTATTTTGAGATAGAATATATTAAGGGAAAAGAAAATAGGGTTGCAGATGCACTAAGCAGAAGGAGGCACTTGATGAATATTGGAATATTTAAAACCACTTTTAAAGAACAAGTGCTAAATGAGCAAAAAGAAGATTTATGGTATAAGAAAATTAGATCAACTTTAGATAGTGATCCAACTGATCCTAGAGTGAAGGGGTACTCTCTAGATGGTGATAAGTTGCTTAGATATAATAATAGGATAAATGTTCCAAACTTTAAAGATTTGAGAGAATTGGTTTTAAGTGAAGCTCATGATACCCCTTATGTTGGACATCTAGGGGAAAAAAAACTCTATTCAGATCTTAAGAAGTTGTATTTTTGGCAAGGAATGAAAAAAGACATAGTACTATATGTAGCTAAATGTCTTGAGTGTTAAAGAGTGAAGGCAGAACATTGCCACCCATCAAGACTATTGTACCCTCATGATATACCACATCATAAGTGGAAAGTCATTAGCATGGATTTTATAAAAGGATTGCCTATGACATATTATAGGCATAACACAATAATGGTGGTAATTGATAGACTTACCAAAGTTGCTCACTTCATAGTATTAATTTAACAGATGATGCTCCAATTTTGGCTAAACATTTTGTAAAAGAAATTTTTAGGTTGCATGGAATTCCAGAAAGGATCATATCAAATAGGGATGCTAGGTTCACTTCAATATTTTGGAAAACTCTTCAATCAAAATTTGGAACACAATTAAATTTTAGTACATCATATCACCCTGAAACAGATGGCCAAATTGAATGGACAAATCAGATTGTGGAAGACCTTCTATGAATGTATTGTATGGAGCAACAATCCAAGTGGGAAGAATATCTTCCACTAGTATAATTTTCATACAATAACTCTTTTCAAGCCTCCCTAGGGATGACTCCATTTGAAGCACTATATGGAAGAGCTTGTTGCACACCTTTGAGCTGGGATAATATTGAGGATAGAGAGGTAATTGGACCAAATATGTTGAAGGAAATGGAAAATCGGATTAGGGAAATTAGTCAAAGGTTAAAGGAAGTAACTGACTGATAAAAGAGTTATGCAGATAAGAAAAGAACACAAAGGGAATTTGCAGTGGGTGAAATTTTTTTCTTAAGGGTCAGGCCATATAAAATCTCTATAAGTTTTGGTAAGAAGGAAAAGTTGGAACCCTGTTATGTGGGACTTTTTGAAATCCTAGAAAAGATAAATATGGTTGCCTACAAATTGGCCCTACCTTCCCAAATGAGTCGTATCCCTGATGTTTTCCATATATCTCTTCTTAAGTTCAGTATGTACCTAATGAGAAACCTGTTTTGAATTGGAATGCATTACAGGTCCAAGAGCTCGAGAAAATAACAATACAACCATATCAAATCTTGGAGAGGCACCAATACCAATCGCGCAACAGGGTGGTTGACCAAAGTAAAGTATAGTGGGATCAATATGATGAAGACAATGCTACTTGGGAAGATACAATTGAACTACAAAAATCTTTTCCATTCTTGTTTTAAGCACTCTTTTCACACTATATTTCTTTCTTGTTTTAAAGTACTATCTCTTTTCTATATCAAACTTATTGGAAATATGGATTGAGATGATGCACAAATAAGGGAGGGAGGATGTCACAAGTCTTCTTCCCTAACTTTTACTTCACATTTTGATATACTTTCATGCATGAAGACATGTTAAATGGACTTAAGAATTTGATACTCTTTTCCCCCACATTTCCTAAAATCTTGCCAGCCATTAATTATTAATTGAAAACTTGAGAGAAAAATTTGAATGGAAACCAAAGTCACTTGCCAACTAAGGAATTCAAGGCATAGCAATATACATTATTACCACGTTTTCAATTAGAAAAAAAACTAAACAGTGAATCAGGCGCAGACAAGTGAATTAATTTTCTAGTCAGCGTAGACCTCCTGACAAGTCACATCCGACTATCTTCAGCCACCCAACTCTAACTTTAATAACCTCACCCCATCCATATTATCCATGTTGGGCTCTATTTCAACTTCCCAAAATAAATTCCGAAACCAACCTACAAACTACGTAGTTGTAATGGATTTAATGCATCTTGATCTATATATCTAATGGATGGATTAGTGTTTTGGGCATCTCTCCAATTACAACATTCTGTGTATTTAAGTGTCTTGAATGGGATTCCAAAGGAGTGTTAAATTGAAGATTTGTGTAGGAGGTGGACATGGGGATTTAGGTGCTTCCCTATCTTAGACTCCCAACCAAGAATCAACACAATAGGTAGGATTCAAGAATCTTTTCTGAAATGATTTTGTATGAGGTGTCAATGACATCTACTCATTATTTTATTAAGCATTCCATTAGATTTAGCTATGCATTCGTTTCATATGTAAGTCTTAAACTAGCAATAAACTCTGTGTAATATAAATTATTTACCACAACTGGAAATAATAGATCAGTAAAAAAACACAATACACTTATGAATAGGATTATTAAATAATAATTTGTCCTAAACATGAGTCTAATGCCTATGCACAAGCGGTTCTCTACCACCACACCCAACATTTTAGCTTACAAGGTTTCAACTACAATTTCCATGCATTACAATGATAGAATAAGTAAGAGATTTCTAATTTATAGAACTAAATCTAGATATGAAATGCATCATCCACAATTAGCAAGTTAGATATCATAATATGTTTCAAATTTTGCATCACCTATTTCTATAGACAAAGAGGGAGGAACCGTATGCATTTGGACACACCATGACTTCATCTTTGAATTAGTCTTAGAGAGATTAAAGCTTGCATCTGAATTGTCTATTTTCATGGTGGAATAAAAGAAAACGTCACCTTATAATGTCATCCTCATATTTGCAACATCCAACCATCAGAGTTAGTTCACATATTCCTCAAATCAAAATGTCGACCTCTAGTTTCCATACTAAAAAATGCTTTAGTTGGAGGATATGTGTAGGATCATCATGGAAAAAACAAGGCCCTTAAGTGGCAAAAAAATCAAAAAAATCAAAGTTAGGCATCTTGACGTAAAAAATTTGAATAAGTTATCTATATTATTTCAAAAATATGTAAGAATAGAATCTGTAGAAAATTGAATGTAGTTTCTAAACTACTAGGTTTGTTTAAAAAAAAATCTATTTGGTGAAAATTTGAAATGCAAGTGGTACCTAAATTTTAGGAAAAATAAGTAGGTGTCTCGTTGACCACCCTAACCACAATAAAATGATAATATTTTTTATAAGATTTTAGATAGAAGTAGAGGACTCATCCCTCGATGTGATGCATATTTTTTGTAATTTTTTTCCAAGTAAATAATTAATTATGAATTTTGTATTACAAATTTTTAAAAAATATAAAAACTCATATGTCGACCACCTTAACTTGGTCAAAAATTCATGAAATTCAATTTTTTTTTTAAAACCTATAGTATATGAAGCATAGAATGTGATGCATGTTTTGGATTCAAAAAATGTGATACCGTTTGAAAGCTATAGATGTTTTTCAATGAGCTTATGAATCAGGACTTTAGTCGTAATTTGAATAGAAAATTAATAATAATTACTTATTAAATTCAAAGTAAAGAATAATTTATATCGGTGGAAAGTGGAAAATCTCCTTTAAAAACCCTTTTCGTTTCATCAATTTTGGGTAAAAAAATAGTCATCAACCACATACCCATCATATTGCCACTTTTTGGCCCATCATGATCCTACACATACCCTCGACGTTAAATAAAGTATTTGGTAAGATATTACCAAAGTTTGGAGCCATGATTGAATAGGCTAAAAGACCATATTTAAATTGTACTTCCTTTTTATAATAAGTTATGTTTAAGGTTTAAAGGTGAAATCTTAGTGAAAACATTTGGAACAAATTTTGTAACTATCCGATTAATGGCCTCCTTGACATTTACACAAAATCTATAGTTTTAAAACTCAAGCAAAGTAAATAAATCTCCAAGCATATATATACAAATAGGTCTATACGATAGATCAACAAATACAATTTAGGTGTAATCCTTAAATACCAAAATGTGTTAATCTGAAAATAAGATTATTTATAGATGCCCCTTTATTTGATAATTTACACTTTTTAATTCATGGTTATGAAAATTAGTCATACAAAAATTATCTATTTAGATGTGAGTTACATCTTACTCTTAATGCATATCAAATCAATTACTTATATGTAGATTTTTAATTTGTTCGGAAAGAATTTTATATGGTATAATTACACCCAAACAATTATGTTAGCCTCCAATCCATCTAAGTAAAAATGCCATGAATGTGATACTATTTAATGAGATGGAACTGAACAATGAACATCACTGTTGTATAATGTAATCATGGTAGTGTTCATTTTCAAAAATGTCTTTCTATAATGAGGTCTCTGACCGTTCCCTTCCTCTTAATTCATACAAACCAAAAATAGAGATTGGCTAAATATCACTTAATAACTTATATTTAAAAATTATATAGAATCAATTTTCCATATAAGATATCTTTAAATTAGGTAGGATGTGATAAATCAATAATATGTCATAACCTCAATAGATAGATTTTTTAACTTTTATCTTTCCTTATGTATTGAACATCTTGATCTCATCAATTTAAGAAATTCTAGATGAATCTAATTTTCATGTCTTATACTAATACTGGATTTAAAATTATTTTAGTTAATTTAATTAAAATATTGATATGAGGAAGATGGGAATATATTTGAAGCTCCATATTCAATTTGAATGGAAAATGCTTTATGACACTATATATATATTAACCTTACAAAATGAAAATACCATGGAGAATGTCAAGAATCCATCAATGCAGAAAAACTACTGTAATAAGAATATCGGTAACTTAGAGCTATAGAACCCTCATTGGTTAGGTATTTCTTGTCAATTATTCAACTAAAAGAAGTTCTTATAGATAGTAAAAGGAATGGAGTGGTTCTATAAGGAAGATATTTCCTTTCACATTTAGTTGAAAGATGATAATACCCTTCCACCTTCTTTATCAAAGCATTAGAAACTAACAAGTTAATGCATATATATTTTAGGTATTCACTTTTTCATATTGCATAACAATTATTTCTATGAGTAAATACTATTTAGGTATTACTTACTTAATAAATGGTTAGGGTAGCTTGTTTCCTTTACTATAAATGAGAATTATATTTTCTTCCTATGAGTAGATATTGTTGAATTTCTTTTATATGAATGATCAAGATAGTTACTTCTATTTTCAATGATGTGTATACCCCTTTTTATTTAGATGGGGAGTTTATTATAAATTCATGGACAATGCTTTATTTAATCACCTTGGGAATTATTCCTTAATGAGTGTTATTTGTTATGTATTATGAATTCTAGATTTTTATGAATAAGGAACTAAATTTGTTAGATAGAGCCTTGAAAACCTAACCAAATGAGAGAAAATAAAACTAAGTGTTCGATATTAACGACGCCTCTGGCTCACGTTTACGGTAATGCAATCGCGCTTGAGCTACTGCATCTATAACCTAACACAGCTACAATAACGACGCATGTGGCATCGTCCCTATAAATTGTCGAGGACAAATAAGGAACATTGGTTAATTAAATCCAAAGGAAGGGAAATCCCCTTTGGAACGATAACCTGACAAGATAATAATGAAAAATAATTGAATCCGCTAGTAACAACCTAGAAACCCCAAAGTATAAATTTTCTATGGCACAACATAATTCGGATTTGAATTACTTTTATCAATGCATGTTAATTATGAAATTGTCAAATGGGACAAGGGTGACGAATATTAATAGGAAATAGGTTAAAGATGAATGTTATTAGATAAACAATCAATGGTCAAGATGATCATTTATTAATGCTTCCCTTCATGGGTAGCAACCGCAGATGAACTATCTTGGGGAAATAAAAACCCTAGAAAGGGTTGCATACCCGCTTTATAACAGTTCACATAAACATAGTCTAGAAAACAGAACTGCATATTTTACGCCTTGATCTTGTTTGGAAGTAGGGTATGTAAGCAATCTAGGAAACAAAGGATGCTCCCAGTACTTAAGCATTCAGGAAGGGGGTTTAGGGTTAGATAGATCACATAAATAGTTAAAGAGATAATCAACTAAAATATATACAACTATACTTGGAAGAATCTCACATGGATTGTTTGATTCCCCGAGGCCCTTAGGCCAAATTCTGAGGCGGGTTTCAAGCCTAGAATTATAACTTACATACCCTTGAGGACAACGACCTTGGTACACTTTCAAAAGAGAGTGTGGTCATCAGGGAAGCGACTTAGGATTGGATGATCCCGATGAGTCCAAGACTCTGGCCAGAGCACATACCTATCATATGATAGATGTTTTCCTCGCTTAGGCAGATGCCTATTCCGATTATATGAATAGATTTATTCCTATTCCATATGAATAGATGAAGTGAATTCATGTTTTGTATGAAAAGATGATATACCTATCCCGTATGGATAGAAGTTCTCGAGTATACTTGAGAATGAATACTTGAACACAAAAAAAAAATAGTGGTGTTTCAATTATAATTATTTGGGTCTTTACAAAATGATACAAAATACCATGTGTATTTGACAACAATATTGAGATGTGACAAAAATAAGTATAGAGCTCTTCCCACTTGTGTGGGAAAACTATGTTCCAACTCATACAAGTTTTAAAGAGTAATTACAATCTTACAAATGAGGACTAGCATTTATACAATTTCATCAAATTGTAAATACACAAAATACTACAACAATAAAGGATTAAACTCCTTTTCCATGCACTCTAAGCTTCTCCAAGGGATATGAAGGTGTCCAATAGTGGTTTAGAAGCACTCAACCATATGGAACCCAAGGTTAGGTCCATCCCTTCAAACTATAAGACAACTAACTAGATGGTCCAATGACACTCATGCAAAACAAGGTGCTTGAACATACATATACTAACCACACCTTATTTTTTAAATTGTAATTATTGAAATTTTGAGCCATTGATTTTTAAATTATATAATAGATTATAGTATAGTCCAAAGAATGAAACAACCTATCCTAGAATTTAGAAACAAATTCCCAATGATTAAAACCAATGTAAAACAATAATATAATAATGTGCTATCATTAACACAATACTAACAAATATAAGAATAATTCATAATGATAATTAATTAATATAATAAAAAAAATATATTATCAAGTTAGAGGATGTGATCTTCAAAATTGATTGCGAGCTACCTTCTTAAATTCATTCCAATTCACAAAACTTTCACATCTTGGAAGGAAAGAATTATAAAAACTTGGAATTCTCTCAATCCTCTCCCACAAAATGGAGCTTATGCATAAACAAGTAAGATTAACAGAAAGTTGATCAAATGGTCCCCCTTCCATCTAACAAATGGAAAATCAACTTTGATGATGCTTCGAAAGACAACCCAAAAAGAGCAAGAGCCGATGCGGTCATAAGAAATCATAAGGGCAAGATATTAATTGTTGCCCTTAAAAAATTGTAGGACACTACAAACAATATTATAGAAGCCAATGGGCTCATTTTAGGGCTTGAACTAGCAACTAAATTGAATATTGTTGACTTACAAATTGAGGGTGACTCTATGCTAATGATTGATATTTAGCACACAAATATTCTCCAAGCTAGAAATTGAAATACATGATCTCAAATATATTTCAGCTCCTCTGTAAATTTAATAGTTTTAAGCCAAAGAACATTTATAGAGAATCCAATTCTCTTGCAGACAGGCTCACTAACATTGCAGTTATACACCATTCCTCTTATCTGGAAGTGAACAATAGTGATTATTTGTAATGTTGCACTGTGGTCCATTCAGGACTTCGGTTGCCTGCAGAGCTATTTGGATATTATTTCTCAGTCTCAGTAGCTACTTTATGCTTCGCGTGTGCTGACCTGACCGATCAACTCTCAATATCCCCACTAGCACCTCCACAAGTGGACTTTTCATGGGCCTGACATTCCTCTTCTGTTATCTCATCAAATATTCTTAGCTTGTGCGTTGAAGTACATATGAATAATAGTTCCATCTTTTCATGTTCCCGAGTTGATCACTCTCTGCTCCTTTCTCTGCTAGCTCGCATCTTTCTCAGTGTCGGATCCATCTATATCTCCCGACACACTTATTTACAAGGCGGATTTATTCCCTATTTAACTTGAGATAACTTATCATTAAATAATTGTATGTGTGCAGTACATGTATGCAAGCTCGCTCTGTTGCTCTGGAAGATACGTTGTTATTTGCAATTGAGTTTTATTCTGGGCATTAATATCTTCTGATCCCATATTAATCTCGTGTCGTGCAAGTTGGCATACTTATCCTCTCTTCCCTACATTTTCCCTCACTTTGCTACGGGGTGGTAATGCATTTTAGCTCTCTTCAGTGTGGTGTTGTGTAATATTTTCTTGGTGCTCTTCCAGTGTCCAACCCCAACCATGATGAACACTAGAATTCGACTGAAAGATGCTCCACCTCCACTTCCCCTCATGCCTTCAGGGCTGTTTACTTGAGATAAGTATAAGAAGGTTTTCAAATTTTATTGTCGCAATATTGAATGGGCCTTGAGACAAATTATTAGTTCTGAGTATCTGTTGGATCCCCATTGCTTCTATGACTTTCATGATGTAGCTTTGGCTTTCCTTTTCAACGCAATGGATATCCTCAACTGTCAATCAATGCTACACATTTTGTGTGGGAAATATATCTGGGACACAGTCATAAATGATGATCAGTGAAATATGCACCTGGTTTCTATGATATATTTGAAGGTTCTTATCCCTTGGGGGGTCTGTTTTTGAGCGAAATGCTTCTCACAGATCAATTTTCCTACATCTGCAAAGCATTAAGGAAGCGCATGTGCAATAAATGTCATCTATTGCTCAAATTCTTGATTGATTCACATCGAAACAAACTGGACCAACCTTTCATAAAGAAAATTATTCACACTTTCCATGCCCTGTGCCTACTCATTGATCACTATCCCCCAGCTCCAATCAAGGGCAACAAGCTCTTATTGGAACTTGGCTTGAGATATCCAGTGGCTTCCCATTATGTTCAAAGCTTCGTCATTTAGGAGGCAGACAATTTATTCAATGCTATTGCTCCAGTCTCCTGTGAGGTTGACAATAGCTTGTCTCCTCTTTTACTTTCTAAGCTTTGTATTGTTTTTCTTGAACTAGTTGTTTGATGAGTGTCATTTCTTCTCTGTTTCTGCTTCTTTTTGCTCACAACTCTGCTAATCTTCCATGGTCGTTTTTGCTTCTTCTTGTATGAATTTTTCTGCTAATCTATAAACTTGACAAATTTATCTTTACCAAGTGGTTTAGTCATTATTCTGTAATTTGCTCCTCTATAGGATAATAGTAAAGACAAAATGTTTAGTCATTATCAACCGACCATTCAATTTAATGATAATTAACTTCAATATGTTTAGTCCTAGCATGATAGAATGGGTTCTTCACCATCTTGAGAATACTTTGGTTGTCACATAAAAGTGAGGTTAGTACAATTTTATCTAATTGAATATCAACCAATAGTGTTCTTAATCTAATTGTCTTACAACCTATACTAACTACTATCTTATATCCTACTTTAGTGGAATATAATGTAAATGTGTATTGTACCTTGCTCTGCCAAGAAATAAGCCCTAACCCAAGAGTGAACATATAACTTGTTTTATAATTTCTTCTATCAACCAATCCAACCCAATTAGAGTTGGTATATCCTTTTAACATGAAATCAACAAATTGCTCATATAGAATTCCAAACTCAAGTGATAATTTGATGTATCAAAACTCTACTTTTTAAGCTTTCAAATGTTCATTTTGAGGTTTAGACACGAAAAAATAAAGAAAACTAACTAAAAATTCAGATCTAGTCTAGTAGTAAGATAAATCAAACAATCAACCAATTGTTGATTCATTATCTATTGAAGTTAGTGATAAAATAATGTTGGTTGAGAGCTTGATCCCAAATTCCATAGGTTTATATGAAGGCTTATATTCATTTATCTATTTTTTTGTCAAAATATGTTTAGCATACTTAGTTTTTAATATAAAGATCTCATAATCAATTTGCTAAAATTTTACGCCTAAAAAATATTAAAGCATAGCTAGATATATCATTTCAAAAATAGAACATATATCATATTTTTCATGTTGAATTAAATAACACTACTTATGATGATGGAAAGATCATCAACATAGATAATTAGGATCACTATGTCACCACCTTTAATTTTGACATAGAGTGGATTTAGAATAGATTTTTTGAAACCAAAATCTCTAAGATATTGATCAATTTTAAAATACTAGGTTGGAGGAGCTTGCTTAAGTTTATACATGGAATTTTAAACCTAAAAACCAAATGTTCTTTGTTGGAATGTAGAACCCATGTGGTTGAGTCATGTAGACCTCTTCCTCCAATTGACATTCATTTGATATGCCTTCCATCCAAATTGAGTAGCAATAGAGATAACCATATGAAATTTTACCATTTTTATAGTAAGAGCAAATGTCTCAATTCATAGTCTACTCCTTCATATGTATATCCTTTGGTACCAAGAGAAGATTTATACTTTTCTAAATAACCATATTATTTATACTTTACAAATCTATTTCCAATGAATGGATTTATTTTATGAGGCTAATTTTGAAACACCAAAGTCCTCTTTTTCATCAAGGTGTCATATTCCACCTTCATGAAAATTTCTCATTTTGAATTTTCTTTGGTCTGCAAATATAATAAGCTAAAATATTTGATAAATGGTAGAAGTTAGAGCAAAATTTTCCTGGTCACTACCCTACATAAGATATTTCCCTAAATGTGTAGATCATCCTTCCATCATTTGACCTTCCATTACCTTTGGTAATTCATTCTCCCATACATCCTTCATTGTGGTATATTACTACTTCGGTCTCTTTTGTTTATCCTCTTAATTATCTTGTGGATATGAAGTATCCTTATCTTCTACAACTAATCCTTCCCTAGAGTGTGATTTTTTAATGTTTCTTGTTTGGTTTCAACATCAAAACTTATTCTAGAATCATGAGTAATTGCCCATAAACATTCACTACTATTTGTAGAACTACTTGAAACATAGAAAAAGTAGGTTAGGGTTTAAAACACATAAGGTTTTATACTAAATTTGGAATGTTTCACCAAACTTACTATAAATAGAAAGGGGGAAATGGGGTGTAATGAACCTAGACCTATTTTCTATTTCATTCAAGAAATTTGAGATCCTCCAAGATAGAATTAACTTTCAGCACTTAGGTGAGTCAATTCTATGGAAGATTTGACAATTTCCTTTATGTGTGTGGATGGGGTAAATATAACTGAAATGCACTTTTGGGAGACAAATAAAAAGTACTTTATGATCCCAATCATGCAATGTAACACTTGAATCTTCAACTTAAATCACAATACTAATAGAATCCACAACTCCCTTTTAGATTTGTGAAGTTTAAATCATTATAAACATGTCATTAAAAATGTTGTAGGGTGTCCTTTTAATAGAAACAGTGATAAAAATGACTGAATAGAGGTTTTGGGAGATGAAAATAAGATAGCAAATGACTTCAAATTTGCAACCTAAGACCTGATTCATGTAGATGCAACATAGCTCTAATAGAAACAAAAAAATATATAAAAATTGGGTGAGTGGAAGATAATTAAAACTTACCTCAAAATCTGTTACAAAGTGTTTAAAAATAGTTGCAAAGTGTCCATGACACCCCCCATCCAAAAATGGTGAATGGGCCTTGAGACAACTTTTTGAGCTAAATTTTCAGGAGCCTTTGAAGACAGATCCGAGATGCAATTCCCCATTGGTTTCACATGAAAATGACGAAAAATGCATTTGGGATTTTAGTTTTCATGAGATGACAACTTTTCTTGCAACTTTGACAACTTTTGTTACAACTTTTGCAATTTTGCACTTTAGAGACCTCCAATCTTCAATTTACCTTCAACCTAAAATTTGCAACATAAACACAAGGGGAAAAATTGTTTTCTTTTGCTGAATGGGGGTTTTCCTTGGTCAAACCCCGTTTTCATAATTAAACCTTGAAATGAAACAATGAAACATGAAGGAATGGTGAATGAACAAATACAATGTTGCAACTCACCAAACCCTTGATTAAAACTTTGAAGGACTGAAATCTTGATGTTGATCTTGATACTTGAATCTTGCTTTGGATCTTTGACTTGAATGCCTAGATTAGATCTTGAAACCTACATTACAATGTTAGCTCCAAAAACATGCATGAATGAACATAGCTTTGACATGATGCTTGAGATCTTGAATGCTACAACAAATGATGAAGAAATTTTCTCTTAAATGCTCTTGACAATAATCTTGGTTCTTGTTAAGTTCACCTCTTGCTAGATGTTTTCAACTAATAAAATAACCTTGTATTTGTATACACCTAAAAATGGTCACATCACAATAGTTTGGTAATTAATTATATTAATATTTAATTAAATCTCTAAATTCAATCTGCGTATAAATAAATCTAAATAATTTATTTATATTATTCATTTTTCCATTTCGATTAAATAAATAAGTTTATTTAATCACTTTTCTTATCCATTTCTTAATTAATTAAATAAACATTATGATTTATTTATATTAATTATCATATAATCTTGGCTTGAATATTTTATTCAAATAAAGATTAAATATTCTTCTCTTCTAAAAATATTCCATTCACAATTAAATATTCTAAATATTTAATTAATTCTTCCAAATTTCATTCACAATTAAATATTCCAAATATTTAATTAATTCTTCTAAATTCCATTCACAATTAAATATTCCAAATATTTAATTAATTCTTCTAATGTTCATTCACATCAAATATTTCAAAAATATTTTAAACCCACATAATACATAAAATTAAATAAATTTATTTATTTAATTTGGATTATCAACAACCGTGAAACAAATTCAAAATAGAAAATTAATAAATTTCTCTGTTTCTGAGCAAAGTTGTTCCCGTGGGTTGAAGACAAACCTCCATTCTTCTCTCCAACCTCCCAACATCTTCCATCTTCCTCTCAACCTCTCCATCTCTCACCATTCAAAATTACCAGACAATCTCACAGCCATTGATCTTTGTCAGCCAGGCTCTTGCCTGTAAAAAATCTATAAAAGGGATTGTTGGGTCTCTGAAAGAAAAGAAGCTTTCATACAGGAAAACTATAGTCAATCAGCCTTCTAGCATCCATAGTCTTTAGAATCATAGCATAGCATAGCTTAGCATATTAGCAATCCATATCATGGCCTATCATCCTCATAGCATAATTTCAATATCATTCATAATCCATAGCCCTTGTGCATAATCTACAGCCCCTGTGCATATCCGTACATCAACATTTCACTCCATCGGCATATAGGTTAGAGAAGTACTCTTCCTTTGTATACTTGTTCTGCAAGTTGCCATTCTGAGAAGCTTTGCTTACACAATCTGAGAGCAACAGCTTCAAGTAAATCACTGGAGATAGAGGACAATGGAACGATTCTGAAGAAGCTCTGTTTGATTTCTTTGATTTCAATTCTATCTAGCTTTTCTTTAGTTTAATGTTGCATTGGTGTGTTTTTGTTATCTCATTTTGATACTAACATTTTCCACACACATTTTTGGTGCCCACTGTGGGGCTCTTGCCCCAATTTTAACATCTTTTGCAAATTTTTCTAACAGGTTACGACTAAAAGAGCCTATTAGTGCATTAAACATGCTTTAGCGCAAATCATACCCAGTTTAGCGCTCTTTAACTCTGTTACAGCGCCCTTTACTGATCCTGTAGCGCCCATTAATGATCGTGCAACACCCATTACTGATCCTGCATCGCCCATTACTGATCCTGCAGCACTAGTTACTAATCCTACAATGCCCATTACTGATCCTGCAGCGTCCATTACTGATTCTGCAATGCTCTTTACTGTTTTCATAGAGAATTTCTGTTTTAGCGCTCTTGATGTTTGTTTTAGCGCTTTTTTTTTAATTTTAGCATAGAATTTGTGAGTCTGCAACTGTAATATGCAACTTAAGTAGGATTTGACTGGATTCGACGCGACCGCGGCCAGTAAGAGCTTTAAAAAAATGAACAAATCCTAGGATAGTCACTTAATTCAAAGATGAATCAATCCTAGGATAGACATGGATTTTAGAATGAATCAATCTAGGATAGTCTCCACACAATGATCTTGCAATTAAAATTGAACAATTTGTTTTGTGAAGCAATATCTTCACTTAGATTAGATCATTGTGATTTGGGTTTTAAAAAGAACATTTGTTTGCTTTGTCTGTGGCAATAGGTCTATGCTCTCCCCTTAACTGGGTGATCAAAATACCATACTTGCCTTTTCAATTTCATGCAAATTTACTGTTTTAATTACATCATTTAGAGAGCCTGCTCTTGTGGGAAAAAGTACTCACCCAAGAGGAACGACTCAAGTGGGTTCAAGCCAAAGCGTATTCCACCCCACTATAAAATTTAAAGCAAATCTGGGGAAACCCTCTTTTGATGGTAGTGTACAAGATAACCATCCCCAAAGCCTTTGTTCTAAAGGTTGGGAGGTCTCTCGAGGGATTCTATCATTTTTCGCACTGAACGGAAACCCTTACTACAAACTTAGTGTAGTATCTAGCCGAAGTCAGTTTCCAAACATCATAATAATCACAGTGCAGGGGAGGGAAGAATCTACCCCCAAGATACTCACCATATAACTGCCAAGGACCGTATGCTTAGGGGATCCGGTATCCACTTCTGTCACTCTGAGTATGCGCCTGGAAAAGACAAAAACACGGGCGCCCCTTCAGGGGTGACACGGCTGTGTGAGTCGACGCAGTTTTAAGATGTGGGCTGTTGATTATTATGGTGACCTACCTGAGTACTAAGAGTAAGTCTGCTTGAACTATCTGTCATGTGTAAAACCTGTGAAAATAATTTTTGAAAAACATTTTGATCATACACTTGATGTTTAGTATAGGACTTAAAAAAAACTATTCTACAACTTGCTTGATGTGTTTTCAAAACATTAATTCAGTAAAGATCATCCAAAACTCACAATTACATTGATTACTCTCATGTTAAGAGATTGGAAATCCACAACCTTTGTTAAGAAATCCATTCTCAAACGATTCAAAAAGCCAAAGAAACCACTTAGCTACAAGAAACTATGGAAGAAAAGATGATTCTTGTACCAAAGTCGAAAAGTTTTACTTAAACATAGAACCTTTATCCATCGATATCATGATTGTGTTAGAGGTTTCACTAATGATTATGCTATAGAACCATTATACTCACAAGCTTTCTTTCAAAGAAGAGCCCTTTCTCAAAGGAACAACCACAGTCAGCGTGTTCATTCTTCTTATATTCCCCAACCTACAATTGAATATTCTACTCATCCGAATCAATTTCTACAATAGAGAACTCAATCACATTAGGCATTTCTCACAAATTCATCTTACATCAATTTCTGCAATAGAGAACTCAATCACATTAGGCATTTCTCACAAATCCATCTTTTTACGAAGCTACGATCAAAACTTCATAAAGTGCAAAATATTTTTTTCTTAATCTTTTGCTTAAATTCCCGCCAACAGGATTTTCATCCTTTCAATCAAGGAAAAACATGAGCTAAAGACTAGAAATCTTTTAAGTCATAGAATCTTCATTCTATCCTGACTTTCATAACCATCAAAAATTGCACTATTTCATTCTTTTGATCAAAAGTTAGTAGAATTTGGGGCAAAGCTTATGCCTGTTGTCACGATATCTCGAAAGCACATAGAAAAAGATGAAAGAGAAAGTACCACAAGAAAAATGGTGATAATAGTGAGAAGGAAGAGAATCCATTTCATATTGAAGAGATAACAGAAGAAAAACTTCAAGAAGCAGAGCAGGATCCCCGATTCCATACTTTTATGGAAAGGATTTTAGAACAAAACAAAGAAAGATATTTCCTCTCATTAGCTAATCAAGGAGCTAAATTACCTTCCGATTTTGATATAGAAGGGATTAAAGATAATCCTGAAACTCCTCCTAATGATTTTAGTGCCCTTACTCAACAGATAAAAGAATTACAAGGGAAAATAAAGGAAATGCAAGGGGGTGCAACAAAGAAGTATGTTTTGGATGACATATCTCCTTATCCATTTGATAGGAGTCTTCAAATGATCCCTTTTCCAAAACATTGTGAAATCCCTAAATTTGATAGGTACAATGGAAAAACTGATCCCATTGAACATGTGAGGGATTTCTAAAATATGAGTCTAGAATTCGCTTATGAAGATACCTACTTAATGTGATTGTTTCCATGAAGTTTGGGTGGACAATCCATGGAGTGGCTTTCTAAGATCACTCCCCCCATCAAAACCTTTGAGGAGTTAATAAATTAGTTTATATCACAATACGCCTACAACATCCAACACCAGATAACCATGCTTGATCTTTGTAAAGTGAAACAAAAAGTAAATCTTTCAATACGTTTTTGCAAAGATGGAGAAGATTGTTTGCATGATATTCCCATCCTATTCCCGAAAAGGAAAAGATGGATATCTTCATCAATAGCCTAGATCAAGAATTAAGCTACAGGCTTAATCTTCATTGTCCTCATAACTTTGAAAAAATGATTGAAAATGCAATTACCATTGAAGGGGCCTTAGTCAAAAGAGGAGTGATAAAACTTGATAATCCAAGTTCATCCAACCATAACAACAATGATAAAACAAGGTTTTGGAACATAAATAAAAATGTCGTCAATGATGGTATAGTGGATGCAAACCATCTACGAACAAGACCATCTATCTTCAACCTATCAAGTGCTCCACAAAACAACCAACAAGGACAAAACTCCAATCAAGAAAGCATGACCAATCAAAACAACAAGGATAATCGTGGTAATTTCAATAACAATCTTGGCAATACCCAAACATCAAATCTACCAAGACCTCCATTTTTTTCAAATCGACGGAATTATACCACTTTGGGTCAATCTCTTGAGTCTACTCTCAAGGAGCTTCTCGATAGTAAGGTTATCACCTTACCACCACAAAGAGATCATGAGCCACGAGTCAAACCACCATCATGGAATGACTCATATTATTGCAATTATCATCAATGTAAAGGTCATAGAACAAATAACTGTCAAGCCTTGCGAAATCTAGTACAAGATTTAATTGACAATGGCACCATCACAATTGAAGGACATCATACCAATGATGATCATCAAGCATTCAAAGATCCTTTACCAAACTATCAAAAGGGGGAAACATCAGATACCAAAGCAAAAAGAATAAATAATGTTGAAGACAACATAATCCGCCACATCTATGCAGATGATCAACGGGTTAACGTTATCAAAATCAAGGAAAAACAAGAATATCAACAGGTTAATGTGACTACAAGAGGACAAGCAAAAGTTGTCCTAAAAGGTACTTCATCTAAGGCAGCTATTCCTCCTCCAAGTCATTATAATATAGTTGATCAATTGAGAAAAACATCAGCTCAAATCTCCATCCTTGAACTTCTCAAAATATCTCCCGTACACAAGAATATTTTAGAAGAAGCTCTTGTAAACACAACAGTCGACACAGATCTGGATGTAGATAAATTTCAAGCCATGGTGGGACATTTTTCTTCCCCCACTTGTCTTTCATTCTCTGAAAAAGATGATGCCTCCATGACACATCCGCATAATTCATTTCTTTATCTTGAAGTCATGATCCATAAACACCGAATCAGACGTGTCTTGATAGATGGAGGAGTTGGTTTAAACATTTGTACCTTGAAGCTAATACATGCCTTAGGAATATCAGAAAATTCCATTGATCCACATAGAAAAATAACTATCAAGGCATCTGATGATGAAGAAAGAGATTCTAAAGGACTAATAATGCTGCCTATCAGAGTGGGACCTGTTGTGAAAAATACCTTTTGTCAGGTTCTAGATCGTGATCTTTCCTATAACATACTTTTGAGTCGTCCATGGATTCATGATATGCAAGTGGTACCGTCAACGTACCATCAATGCCTCAAGTTTTTGTATGATGGACAAGAAATAACTATACAAGCTGACTATAATAGTACCCAAACTTGTTCAAATCTCCGAGCAACTCAAGACATTTTTGTGCCGCACAATAGGGAGGCTCTTACTGCCTCTTCTTCCAATCTCCAAGGCCAATTGCAAGAATTGACAAAGAATCTTGACACCAAGCTACATTTAAAAGACAAAGGAGTAGGTGAATATTCACTATCCCTTTCTATCTTACCTCCTTCTCTGAGGTCACATGGTCAGCTGACCCTATCAAATCAAAAGATTGCAACAACCTCTACATCCCAAGCTTTTGTGCCAATCACAAAGTTTGATGGACAATTCATTAAAGCTAACACCATTGAGGAAGAAGCCGAAGATAGGGAAATCCTAAGCTGGATATATAAAGATGAAGATGAATCTCTCTTGCACATCAAGCTACCTACCAAACAATATGGTAAAGGGTATACCATCATGCAAAGAATGGGCTATGAAGGAAATGGTCCTATAGGAAAAAGAAAAGAAGGAATCATTGAGCCAATTCAACCTATTTCAATACGTCCAAAAGATAAAATAGGACTTGGATATGGTAAGGATACAAAAGCGTCAACTTCACAGCAAGCACAACAAACTCATGAAGGAGAATCAATTTCAGATAAACCCCATGAAGATGTCACTCTACAAAAATTTTATGGATCAGTTTTCCAATTGCAGAACAGTTCAGATACTGATTCCAATGAATATGAATGGGATGTCTCTGATGATACATTCTTAACAGAGAAAAGGGTGGATGCCATACACAAATTCGTACCCACGTTCTTACAAGGGGAGGACTCAAGGCCTCCACTTGATTATGTTTTACAAAGTGATCATGACTCAAGTGAGGATGATCCAAATTTTAACTAGATTGATAATCGACAGGAGAATACCGTCATAGACCTTCTCCATCATGAAAATGACAACTATGTCATGACTTTGACCGCTCAAGACCTTACCCAACCTAATGATCCCATCCCTTTAGTCTATCCAAAACTTATTGATTGGGAGAACGATGCACCTATCCATATCCCTAAATTCCATGATGATGAGGATATTGTAAATTTCCTTTGTTCATCTAATCAAGAAAACAATTGTTCCATCAAAGAATCTCCTACTCAAGATTTTGATAGGGAGGGTGTCAAGTATCTTAGCTACAAAATAAATGAAATAAAAGATGGATCTATCGGTGAAAACCGAAAAATGGCAGTGGTAGATCACAATAAGAGAAAAATAAAGAGCGAATCCGACGATAAAAACCTTTTTGAGGCACTGAAGGATGAGAAACTTGACACTCTTCCCAAAAATTATCAAGAAAGATCTTCTATTTTGATTGAGTTCATAGAATCAATCAACATAAGTATAGCAGAGCAGCCAAAAATCTTGCAACTGACAGCATCATTAACAGTGGAAGAAGTACTGAAATTCATAGAGTTCTTGAAGGAGAATCAAATCAATTTTGCTCGGTCATATGCTGATATGCCAGGGTTAGATCCTAATCTAATAATGCATCATCTATCTATAAACACAGGGGCAAAACCTGTGAAGCAAAAACTCAGAAAAATACATCCACATGTTGCATTATTGGTTAAAGAAGAGTTAAAGAAGCTTTTAGATGTTGGATTCATTCGGTCTATTGACTATGCAGAATGGATCTCCAATATCATACCTGGTTCAAAGCTGGATGGAAGGATTAGAATTTGAAAAATCACAGAGCTTCAAGTTTTTGGTGATTCACAGCTTGTTATAAATCGAATCAATGATGAATATCACACTAAGGATGACAAGTTGATACCTTACAAAAAAATGGTGGATGATTTTAAGAAATACTTTCTTGATATCAGGTTCATAAAAATTCCATGTATTGATAATAAGGCAGCAGATGTTATGGCTACAATTGCATCCTTACTCCAATTGTCTGAGAATCAAGCACGATATGATTTCCTGGTGGAACAATTATTTTCTCCCGCCTATGACAATCCAGAGACCCAAGCCATATGCCATCTAACCGGTTCTGATTAACCTTTATATGGAAAGATTTATACCTACCTGAAAAATAACATCTTACCTCCAGACTTATCCTGAAACCAAAAAAGGAATTTCATACGCCAATCATCTCGTTATACCTTGATCGCTGATATCCTTTACCGACGTGGTCTTGATGGTACGCTTCTTCGATGTCTTGAACGTGATGAATCTGAACAAGCCTTACAAGAGGTTCATGGTGGTATTTGTGGAACTCATTCAAGCAGTTTAACCTTAGCCAAGAAACTTGTTAGAATGGGATATTATTGGCCTACCATGGAGAGAAAATCTTTTACTTTTGTCAAGAAAATCCATTGTCATCATTGCAGCATATGGTTCTGGAGCATATCAGTTATCTACATCAGAAGGGGACCTATTTGAAGAATCGATCAACAACATTCATTTGAAGAATTTCTATGTCTAAATCATCAAAAGTCCTGAAAAGATACATAAAAAATCAGAAAAAGTCCTTAAAAAATACATAAAAATCAGAAAAAGTCCTGAAAAAAAAAACATAAAAATCAAAAAAGCAGAAAAAAACAAAAAAATTCACATGATCTATAAAAATTGCAATAAAAACAAGTGGTGAAAACTTGGAAAACAAGGGCTACTTATAATCAAAATGGGCTCCTCTATCTATTAGCTTATGTCTTCCATTCGCTTTATGCCATCATCTATCCATATCTATCATTTGTACATATCTATCATATCTATATCATGCAACGAGAATCTTTGTGTTTCATCATGGCTTAATGAAATTTGTACATGTCCATCATATTCAAGTTGTGTTTACACGGGGGGTAGAAACACAGACTAAACAAGAGAGGGGCAACGAGCTTTTAGAACATCACAAACGGACAAATAATGGTTTGACAAAACGCAACATACATTGACGCATCAAATCAACCACAACACCAAAACAATCACTCAATGCCAATGAAATCCAACATTGTCAAAAACAAAGTTAATCAAAACAAAAACATCAATGTTGATAACCAAGTTGGATGATCTTAATTTGAATAATGTTTGGAATACTTTAGGAAAAATTTGAATTGTTGGTTGATTTTCTATCATATCTCTAGAGCAAATCGATGATGTACTGAACTAGAAAAGCAAGGAAGGATTATGATTTTTCTTTGTCTATTTTTTGCGAGGAAATCATTAGTACTATGCAAATTGGTCGCAAGACATGCTCTACTAAGTATCATTGATGACATTTCAGAATTTTCATGGGAAATGGGTTAACTCTTGTCTGTTTATGCAAGCGATACTCCGGTCATCTCGGTTCAATTATACCTAGATGCTTGTATTATCTTGCTATATCAAAAATCATGAAAGCAATACTCAGGTCATCACTGGTGCTAACATACCCTTTGATGCTTGTATTAACTTTCAACATTTCAATGCTCTATGATGACACAAAAAGCACAAATAAGCTCTCAGAATGGCAATATTGTACAGATACCCTGCATGGTTAGTATAGATTACATTCATTTTAGAATCTGCATTTTGCATTTATAGATTTTCCAAAAGTTGGAAAAGTATCAAAGTTTCATATCTCGATCACATCTCTATTCCATCCAGTCAGAGAATCAATCTCCATGTCTTTGGTAATCGCCCAGAACTCACAAGACTCAATCTCTCCTATTGAATAGGAAGAATCATCAAGTCAAAGCAAAATCAATATCAAATCATCACGACAAATCAATCAAATATGAAAATCAAATTTATCAAAATCCTGTTTGTTTTTAACAACTTAGAAGTAAACTTATCAACAAACTATTTGTTTTTCATCAATGGAAACAAATTTATCAAAATCCTGTTTGTTTTTAACAACCTTAGAAGCAAACTTATCAACAAAATATTTGTTTTTCATCATCATGGAAAACAATTTATCAAAATCCTGTTTGTTTTTAACAACCTTAGAAGTAAACTTATCAACAAACTATTTGTTTTCATCATCATGAAAACAAATTTATCAAAATCTGTTTGTTTTTAACAACCTTAGAAGCAAACTTATCAACAAACAATTTGTTTTTCATCATCATGAGAAGCAAATTTATCAAAATCCTGTTTGTTTTTAACAACCTAGAAGCAAACTTATCAAACAACTATTTTTTTCATTAACTTCGCAAATTTATCACCTATTATTTGTTTTCCAACAACCTTGGGGAACAAATTTATCGGCAAACATCATCAATCACAATGTAATACAAAAATTGGGGCATTTTATCACATTTTATCACATGCAGGGCAATTTAAGTCATCAATTTTTCATCTCACATCTTTTCACGTCAATTTCTTCACATCATCATTTTCGAACGATGAATCGACATCTTAAAAATCATAAAAATCGAAAAATTCCAACAAATTTAAAAATTCAAAAAATTTTTTTTTCACACAAAAATTAAAATCTTATCGATTCATCGTCTGAGGGGGCATATACCTAGCAACATTCAAATCAACATCTGGGGAAAATTTCAAAATTCTTTTAAGCAATGCGTAAAACACATCACTTCAAAGAGGGGCAAAATGTATACACCTAAAAAATGGTCACATCACAATAGTCTGGTAATTAATTAAATATTTTTAATATTTAATTAAATCAATTATTGCATAAATAAATCTAAATAATTTATTTATATTATTCATTCTTTTTACTGACAAATAAATAATTTTATTTAATCACTTTTCTTATCTATTTCTTAATTAATTAAATAAACATTATGATTTATTTATATTAATTATCATATAATCTTGGCTTGAATATTTTATTCAAATAAAGATTAAATATTCTTCTCTTCTAAAATATTCCATTCACAATTAAATATTCTAAATATTTAATTAATTCTTCCAATTTCATTCATAATTAAATATTCCAAATATTTAATTAATTCTTCTAAATTCCATTCACAATTAAATATTCCAAATATTTAATTAATTCTTCTAATGTTCATTCACATCAAATATTTCAAAAATATTTTAAAACCACATAATACATAAAATTAAATAAATTTATTTATTTAATTTGGATTATCAACAACCGTGAAACAAATTCAAAACAGAAAATTAATAAATTTCTATTTCTCAGCAAAGTTGTTCCCGTGGGTTGAAGACAAACCTCCATTCTTCTCTCCAACCTCCCAACATCTTCCATCTTCCTCTCAACCTCTCCATCTCTCACCATTCAAAATTACCAGACAATCTCACAGCCATTGATCTTTGCCAGCCAGGCTCTTGCCTGTAAAAAATCCATAAAAGGGATTGTCGGGTCTCTGAAAGAAAAGAAGCTTTCATACAGGAAAACTATAGTCAATCAGCCTTCCAGCATCCATATTCTTTAGAATCATAGCATAGCATAGCTTAGCATATTAGCAATCCATATCATGGCCTATCATCCTCATAGCATAGTTTCAATAGAATTCATAATCCAGTGTGCATAATCTACAGCCCCTGTGCATATTCGTACATCAACATTTCACTCCACCAGCATATAGGTTAGAGAAGTACTTTTCCTTTGTATACTCATTCTGCAGGTTGCCATTTTGAGAAGCTTTGCTTACACAATCTGAGAGTAGCAGCTTCAAGTAAATCACTGGAGATAGAGGACAATGAAACGATTTTGAAGAAGCTATGTTTGATTTCTTTGATTTCAATTCTATCTAGATTTTCTTTAGTTTAATGTTGCATTGGTGTGTTTTTGTTATCTCATTTTGATACTAACATTTCCCACACACAATATTTATAGATATTTATCCTTAATTTCCCAAAAAAACACATTACAAGCTGACCTTTGAAATTTGAATTTAGGATCATAAAATACTGCCAAAACATGTTTTAAAAATGGGTTCCAAATCCTAAGGAGGACCCATTCACCCAAGTCCCTATTCTTAGAACACACATTGCAAAAGGTGTTTAATTATGTGTTGGAATTAATTGTTGTTAGGTTTCCCCTTTGAAAAATGTAATTTATTAGGGTTGTAGATGTAAAATAGAGCTTATTTTAAGGCATAATTAAGCTCAATTTAATTAAGAGGGCCCAAACAAGTGTGAAAATGTAAAGGGATACATTTTACAACACCACAATAAGGAATTATTAAGTCTATTTTAATTAAGAGGGCCCAAACAAAGTGTGAAAATGTAAAGGGGTACATTTTTCTACAATACATTTAGCCCCCACTTTAGTGAGAGGATGAGCACAAGTGCAAACTCACACTAAAGTAGAAAAATATGCATCAAGAGGGGTCCTAGTGCACACCAATATTGATAGAACATGATGAAAAAGATCAAGGAGGTGGCCAAGCCCCCAATATCAAGATCCTATGGTAAACCAACATAAGCACAAAGGAACACACAAGATGTATGATATGCAACAACAAGACAAGATACACAAACATACAATGTCAAAGACCAAAAGAAAGAGAAAAAAAAAAAGGGTGGATCAAGCCTCAATTGTATAACTTGATGTGGATCAAACCTTAGTTGTTTGTCCAAGAACATTTATAAGTGGAACTTGTTGTCCATTATGCAAACAACAATGCACACTCACACAGGCTAGTGAAATTGAGCCCCCAAAAGGTGGCTAAGAGAAAGTCATGCCAATTATTCAGGCTCTCACCATACAATGAGAAATTCATGCCAATTCTGTAGGCTCTCATAATACTAACCATACCAAAGCTATACCCTTGATAACTTTGATAAGGTACCACACAACATGAAATTTGAGCTTCATAAGGCACCATTTCCCAAGATGAGACGCTTGCCTCCCTTGGACACATATATAATCAAATAAATGACATGGATACCATCAAAGAAGAACATAAAGAAGCTACTATGGATCACGTCAAACAAGAAGAACATAAAGAAGTTACTACAGATCAAATCAAACAAGAAGATAAAGAGGCTACCATGGATCAAATCAACATGCCAAACGCTCAAGAAGCAACAAGCTACATGACAAAGGATAAAGCCAAAATATCCTATCAACTAGGATCATCAAATTTTGTAAAATTAAGCTTTCTTGCAAATGAAAAAATACCAAACATTAATGGTTTATAGATAAATAATGTTAGGTTAGCACCTTGCTTCTAAAACAACAAATACCCCATCACAAATAGAATATGTCAGAGTACACAGTATCGAGGAAGAGGATTAAGCCTACATGAGCAAGGCATTCTAGAAGTAGTATAGTTTTATGAAAATCTTCAACATCAAGGTCTTGGTTAATCTTCAATCAACAGATGAAATGATGTTAGTGATACCTCCATGATATTAGCGTCAACTTTATCCAATACAAACATTAGAATGGGGGAGTCCTTACTATAAGGCTGCTACCAACTCTCCTTCCATCCACACCATAAACCATCATTCCCAATTTATTAAACCCATTAATTGGAACCAACAAAAACAAAATTCTTACAAATTAAAAGTACATAATAAAATGTTAAAAGGCTATTAAATAAATAAATAAATCCAAGTGGACAAAAAATTTAAGATGGATCCCAAAGAAAAATGGATCAAGTAAAGAAAATAATCCAAATCCAATAGTCAATAAAAATGTGGAGCCAGAAGAAAAGTGGTCTCCCCCATATAACAAATGTCCACCTCCTTCAAAATGGTCATCACACAAGGCATATACAAGTGTTGGTTCCAAACACTATCCTAGTCCAAAATCTAAACTCCATCATTCACTATCCCAAGTTTGGAAAATGGAAATGCCTCCATCTAAAATTCCAAGTAATCCATCCACATCTACCATCATCCATCATAATCCAAAATATCACCTATAGTCCAAAAATACCACATCACAAATCCATCACATCTTGGTAGCAACACTTTATTATAAGGACTCTCATGGCACTCTATCACAATGTACGTATTTCAATAAGGCCAACCCTAGTATCAGCAAGGATCACAATGAAATCAATGGATTATATTTAAGCATCATGATCCTAACAAGACAACTACTCCATAGAGGTCACTATTGGCATATCATGACACCATTATCTAAATCATCACTATCAAAGGATTCAGAATTGTAATGCAGCATTGTTTACTAAACCTAAGAGATGCAAAATACAAAGAAATGAAAAAGGGGAAAACAACATAGCAACACCTCAAGATTACCTAAGTTAAACCTAAACAAAGAAAAGCTAAAACAAGAGATTATACCTTTGTTCAAGTTGATCTTCTTGGTTGGCCCTTTGATGTAGCTTGGATGTGTGGTCCTTGATGGAAAATATAATGAAATGGTATGCAAATTGATCTAGATTGTATGATGAATGCAAATGAAAGATGTGGGTGTTTTGATAGATGAATGAAAAATGGATGCAATGAAAGTTTAATGAGTGCAATAATGGAGGTTGAATGAAAAATTCTTGTGCTTGAGAATGCTAGAGCTTGAAAGTTAAAATTGTGAATGCAAGTTATGAATGAAAATGAGACAAAATCTTCCATTTTAAGGGAAGAGTCTCTAGAGGACTCAATGGCTAGGATTTAGCCAACATGGACAAGATGGAGGGTTGTGGTGAGTTGAGGACTCACAAGCCCTCACATCTTGCCATGTGGAAATGAGATGGAAAAAAGGACATGTGAGGTGGAGAGAGGACATGTGAGGTGGAGGTACTTTCAAGTACCTTGGGATTAGGGGAAAAAAATTTCCTCAAAAAGGAAGTTCTTGTCCCCATGTGGAAGGATGATTACAAGTGAGGAATTTTAGAATTCCTCACTATTCATCATGGGGAAGAGAGAAGTGGTTGGGGAAATAAATGTGAATTTTAAATTCACATGATTGGAAGTACCTTAAGGATAAAACAAGGTCCTCATAAAGGAAGTCTTTGTCCCATGTGACTGATGTGACCTATGAGGG
>VDFB02086081.1:248889419-248944906 GCA_007258455.2 Sequoia sempervirens | reverse complement strand
TGCTCTTCCAGTGTCCAACCCCAACCATGATGAACACCAGAATTCGACTGAAAGATGCTCCACCTCCACTTCCCCTCATGCCTTCAGGGCTGTTTACTTGAGATAAGTATAAGAAGGTTTTCAAATTTTATTGTCGCAATATTGAATGGGCCTTGAGACAAATTATTAGTTCTGAGTATCTGTTGGATCCCCATTGCTTCTATGACTTTCATGATGTAGCTTTGGCTTTCCTTTTCAACGCAATGGATATCCTCAACTGTCAATCAATGCTACACATTTTGTGTGGGAAATATATCTGGGACACAGTCATAAATGATGATCAGTGAAATATGCACCTGGTTTCTATGATATATTTGAAGGTTCTTATCCCTTGGGGGGTCTGTTTTTGAGCGAAATGCTTCTCACAGATCAATTTTCCTACATCTGCAAAGCATTAAGGAAGCGCATGTGCAATAAATGTCATCTATTGCTCAAATTCTTGATTGATTCACATCGAAACAAACTGGACCAACCTTTCATAAAGAAAATTATTCACACTTTCCATGCCCTGTGCCTACTCATTGATCACTATCCCCCAGCTCCAATCAAGGGCAACAAGCTCTTATTGGAACTTGGCTTGAGATATCCAGTGGCTTCCCATTATGTTCAAAGCTTCGTCATTTAGGAGGCAGACAATTTATTCAATGCTATTGCTCCAGTCTCCTGTGAGGTTGACAATAGCTTGTCTCCTCTTTTACTTTCTAAGCTTTGTATTGTTTTTCTTGAACTAGTTGTTTGATGAGTGTCATTTCTTCTCTGTTTCTGCTTCTTTTTGCTCACAACTCTGCTAATCTTCCATGGTCGTTTTTGCTTCTTCTTGTATGAATTTTTCTGCTAATCTATAAACTTGACAAATTTATCTTTACCAAGTGGTTTAGTCATTATTCTGTAATTTGCTCCTCTATAGGATAATAGTAAAGACAAAATGTTTAGTCATTATCAACCGACCATTCAATTTAATGATAATTAACTTCAATATGTTTAGTCCTAGCATGTTAGAATGGGTTCTTCACCATCTTGAGAATACTTTGGTTGTCACATAAAAGTGAGGTTAGTACAATTTTATCTAATTGAATATCAACCAATAGTGTTCTTAATCTAATTGTCTTACAACCTATACTAACTACTATCTTATATCCTACTTTAGTGGAATATAATGTAAATGTGTATTGTACCTTGCTCTGCCAAGAAATAAGCCCTAACCCAAGAGTGAACATATAACTTGTTTTATAATTTCTTCTATCAACCAATCCAACCCAATTAGAGTTGGTATATCCTTTTAACATGAAATCAACAAATTGCTCATATAGAATTCCAAACTCAAGTGATAATTTGATGTATCAAAACTCTACTTTTTAAGCTTTCAAATGTTCATTTTGAGGTTTAGACACGAAAAAATAAAGAAAACTAACTAAAAATTCAGATCTAGTCTAGTAGTAAGATAAATCAAACAATCAACCAATTGTTGATTCATTATCTATTGAAGTTAGTGATAAAATAATGTTGGTTGAGAGCTTGATCCCAAATTCCATAGGTTTATATGAAGGCTTATATTCATTTATCTAATTTTTTGTCAAAATATGTTTAGCATACTTAGTTTTTAATATAAAGATCTCATAATCAATTTGCTAAAATTTTACGCCTAAAAAATATTAAAGCATAGCTAGATATATCATTTCAAAAATAGAACATATATCATATTTTTCATGTTGAATTAAATAACACTACTTATGATGATGGAAAGATCATCAACATAGATAATTAGGATCACTATGTCACCACCTTTAATTTTGACATAGAGTGGATTTAGAATAGATTTTTTGAAACCAAAATCTCTAAGATATTGATCAATTTTAAAATACTAGGTTGGAGGAGCTTGCTTAAGTTTATACATGGAATTTTAAACCTAAAAACCAAATGTTCTTTGTTGGAATGTAGAACCCATGTGGTTGAGTCATGTAGACCTCTTCCTCCAATTGACATTCATTTGATATGCCTTCCATCCAAATTGAGTAGCAATAGAGATAACGATATGAAATTTTACCATTTTTATAGTAAGAGCAAATGTCTCAATTCATAGTCTACTCCTTCATATGTATATCCTTTGGTACCAAGAGAAGATTTATACTTTTCTAAATAACCATATTATTTATACTTTACAAATCTATTTCCAATGAATGGATTTATTTTATGAGGCTAATTTTGAAACACCAAAGTCCTCTTTTTCATCAAGGTGTCATATTCCACCTTCATGAAAATTTCCCATTTTGAATTTTCTTTGGTCTGCAAATATAATAAGCTAAAATATTTGATAAATGGTAGAAGTTAGAGCAAAATTTTCCTGGTCACTACCCTACATAAGATATTTCCCTAAATGTGTAGATCATCCTTCCATCATTTGACCTTCCATTACCTTTGGTAATTCATTCTCCCATACATCCTTCATTGTGGTATATTACTACTTCGGTCTCTTTTGTTTATCCTCTTAATTATCTTGTGGATATGAAGTATCCTTATCTTCTACAACTAATCCTTCCCTAGAGTGTGATTTTTTAATGTTTCTTGTTTGGTTTCAACATCAAAACTTATTCTAGAATCATGAGTAATTGCCCATAAACATTCACTACTATTTGTAGAACTACTTGAAACATAGAAAAAGTAGGTTAGGGTTTAAAACACATAAGGTTTTATACTAAATTTGGAATGTTTCACCAAACTTACTATAAATAGAAAGGGGGAAATGGGGTGTAATGAACCTAGACCTATTTTCTATTTCATTCAAGAAATTTGAGATCCTCCAAGATAGAATTAACTTTCAGCACTTAGGTGAGTCAATTCTATGGAAGATTTGACAATTTCCTTTATGTGTGTGGATGGGGTAAATATAACTGAAATGCACTTTTGGGAGACAAATAAAAAGTACTTTATGATCCCAATCATGCAATGTAACACTTGAATCTTCAACTTAAATCACAATACTAATAGAATCCACAACTCCCTTTTAGATTTGTGAAGTTCAAATCATTATAAACATGTCATTAAAAATGTTGTAGGGTGTCCTTTTAATAGAAACAGTGATAAAAATGACTGAATAGAGGTTTTGGGAGATGAAAATAAGATAGCAAATGACTTCAAATTTGCAACCTAAGACCTGATTCATGTAGATGCAACATAGCTCTAATAGAAACAAAAAAATATATAAAAATTGGGTGAGTGGAAGATAATTAAAACTTACCTCAAAATCTGTTACAAAGTGTTTAAAAATAGTTGCAAAGTGTCCATGACACCCCCCATCCAAAAATGGTGAATGGGCCTTGAGACAACTTTTTGAGCTAAATTTTCAGGAGCCTTTAAAGACAGATCCGAGATGCAATTCCCCATTGGTTTCACATGAAAATGATGAAAAATGCATTTGGGATTTTAGTTTTCATGAGATGACAACTTTTCTTGCAACTTTGACAACTTTTGTTACAAATTTTGCAATTTTGCACTTTAGAGACCTCCAATCTTCAATTTACCTTCAACCTAAAATTTGCAACATAAACACAAGGGGAAAAATTGTTTTCTTTTGCTGAATGGGGGTTTTCCTTGGTCAAACCCCGTTTTCATAATTAAACCTTGAAATGAAACAATGAAACATGAAGGAATGGTGAATGAACAAATACAATGTTGCAACTCACCAAACCCTTGATTAAAACTTTGAAGGACTGAAATCTTGATGTTGATCTTGATACTTGAATCTTGCTTTGGATCTTTGACTTGAATGCCTAGATTAGATCTTGAAACCTACATTACAATGTTAGCTCCAAAAACATGCATGAATGAACATAGCTTTGACATGATGCTTGAGATCTTGAATGCTACAACAAATGATGAAGAAATTTTCTCTTAAATGCTCTTGACAATAATCTTGGTTCTTGTTAAGTTCACCTCTTGCTAGATGTTTTGAACTAATAAAATAACCTTGTATTTGTATACACCTAAAAATGGTCACATCACAATAGTCTGGTAATTAATTAAATATTTTTAATATTTAATTAAATCTCTAAATTCAATCTGCGTATAAATAAATCTAAATAATTTATTTATATTATTCATTTTTCCATTTCGATTAAATAAATAATTTTATTTAATCACTTTTCTTATCCATTTCTTAATTAATTAAATAAACATTATGATTTATTTATATTAATTATCATATAATCTTGGCTTGAATATTTTATTCAAATAAAGATTAAATATTCTTCTCTTCTAAAATATTCCATTCACAATTAAATGTTACAAATGTTTAATTAATTCTTCAAATTTCATTCACAATTAAATGTTCCAAATGTTTATTGTTTGGCTACTAAATTCATTCTGATTAAATATTCCAAATATTTAATTAATTCTTCCCAATATTCATTAAAATTAAATAAATTTATTTATTTAATTTGGATTATCAACAACAATCATGAAACAAACTTCAAAATAGAAAATTAATTTATTTGTTTCTGAGCAAAGTTGTTCCTGTGGGTTGAAGACAAACCTCCATTCTTTTCTCCAACCTCCCAACATCTTCCATCTTCCTCTCAACCTCTCCATCTCTCACCATTCAAAATTACCAGACAATCTCACAGCCATTGATCTTTGTCAGCCAGGCTCTTGCCTGTAAAAAATCTATAAAAGGGATTGTTGGGTCTCTGAAAGAAAAGAAGCTTTCATACAGGAAAACTATAGTCAATCAGCCTTCTAGCATCCATAGTCTTTAGAATCATAGCATAGCATAGCTTAGCATATTAGCAATCCATATCATGGCCTATCATCCTCATAGCATAATTTCAATATCATTCATAATCCATAGCCCTTGTGCATAATCTACAGCCCCTGTGCATATCCGTACATCAACATTTCACTCCATCGGCATATAGGTTAGAGAAGTACTCTTCCTTTGTATACTTGTTCTGCAAGTTGCCATTCTGAGAAGCTTTGCTTACACAATCTGAGAGCAACAGCTTCAAGTAAATCACTGGAGATAGAGGACAATGGAACGATTCTGAAGAAGCTCTGTTTGATTTCTTTGATTTCAATTCTATCTAGCTTTTCTTTAGTTTAATGTTGCATTGGTGTGTTTTTGTTATCTCATTTTGATACTAACATTTTCCACACACATTTTTGGTGCCCACTGTGGGGCTCTTGCCCCAATTTTAACATCTTTTGCAAATTTTTCTAACAGGTTACGACTAAAAGAGCCTATTAGTGCATTAAACATGCTTTAGCGCAAATCATACCCAGTTTAGCGCTCTTTAACTCTGTTACAGCGCCCTTTACTGATCCTGTAGCGCCCATTAATGATCGTGCAACACCCATTACTGATCCTGCATCGCCCATTACTGATCCTGCAGCACTAGTTACTAATCCTACAATGCCCATTACTGATCCTGCAGCGTCCATTACTGATTCTGCAATGCTCTTTACTGTTTTCATAGAGAATTTCTGTTTTAGCGCTCTTGATGTTTGTTTTAGCGCTTTTTTTTTAATTTTAGCATAGAATTTGTGAGTCTGCAACTGTAATATGCAACTTAAGTAGGATTTGACTGGATTCGACGCGACCGCGGCCAGTAAGAGCTTTAAAAAAATGAACAAATCCTAGGATAGTCACTTAATTCAAAGATGAATCAATCCTAGGATAGACATGGATTTTAGAATGAATCAATCTAGGATAGTCTCCACACAATGATCTTGCAATTAAAATTGAACAATTTGTTTTGTGAAGCAATATCTTCACTTAGATTAGATCATTGTGATTTGGGTTTTAAAAAGAACATTTGTTTGCTTTGTCTGTGGCAATAGGTCTATGCTCTCCCCTTAACTGGGTGATCAAAATACCATACTTGCCTTTTCAATTTCATGCAAATTTACTGTTTTAATTACATCATTTAGAGAGCCTGCTCTTGTGGGAAAAAGTACTCACCCAAGAGGAACGACTCAAGTGGGTTCAAGCCAAAGCGTATTCCACCCCACTATAAAATTTAAAGCAAATCTGGGGAAACCCTCTTTTGATGGTAGTGTACAAGATAACCATCCCCAAAGCCTTTGTTCTAAAGGTTGGGAGGTCTCTCGAGGGATTCTATCATTTTTCGCACTGAACGGAAACCCTTACTACAAACTTAGTGTAGTATCTAGCCGAAGTCAGTTTCCAAACATCATAATAATCACAGTGCAGGGGAGGGAAGAATCTACCCCCAAGATACTCACCATATAACTGCCAAGGACCGTATGCTTAGGGGATCCGGTATCCACTTCTGTCACTCTGAGTATGCGCCTGGAAAAGACAAAAACACGGGCGCCCCTTCAGGGGTGACACGGCTGTGTGAGTCGACGCAGTTTTAAGATGTGGGCTGTTGATTATTATGGTGACCTACCTGAGTACTAAGAGTAAGTCTGCTTGAACTATCTGTCATGTGTAAAACCTGTGAAAATAATTTTTGAAAAACATTTTGATCATACACTTGATGTTTAGTATAGGACTTAAAAAAAACTATTCTACAACTTGCTTGATGTGTTTTCAAAACATTAATTCAGTAAAGATCATCCAAAACTCACAATTACATTGATTACTCTCATGTTAAGAGATTGGAAATCCACAACCTTTGTTAAGAAATCCATTCTCAAACGATTCAAAAAGCCAAAGAAACCACTTAGCTACAAGAAACTATGGAAGAAAAGATGATTCTTGTACCAAAGTCGAAAAGTTTTACTTAAACATAGAACCTTTATCCATCGATATCATGATTGTGTTAGAGGTTTCACTAATGATTATGCTATAGAACCATTATACTCACAAGCTTTCTTTCAAAGAAGAGCCCTTTCTCAAAGGAACAACCACAGTCAGCGTGTTCATTCTTCTTATATTCCCCAACCTACAATTGAATATTCTACTCATCCGAATCAATTTCTACAATAGAGAACTCAATCACATTAGGCATTTCTCACAAATTCATCTTACATCAATTTCTGCAATAGAGAACTCAATCACATTAGGCATTTCTCACAAATCCATCTTTTTACGAAGCTACGATCAAAACTTCATAAAGTGCAAAATATTTTTTTCTTAATCTTTTGCTTAAATTCCCGCCAACAGGATTTTCATCCTTTCAATTAGGGAAAAACATGAGCTAAAGATTAGAAATCTTTTAAGTCATAGAATCTTCATTCTATCCTGACTTTCATAACCATCAAAAATTTCATTCTTTTGATCAAAAGTTAGTAGAATTTGGGGCAAAGCTTATGCCTATTGTCACGAGATCTCGAAAGCACATAGAAAAAGATGAAAGAGAAAGTACCACAAGCAAAATGGGTGATAATAGTGAGAAGGAAGAGAATCCATTTCATATTGAAGAGATAATAGAAGAAAAACTTCAAGAAGCAGAGCAGGATCCCCGATTCCATACTTTTATGGAAAGGATTTTAGAACGAAACAAAGAAAGATATTTCCTCTCATTAGCTAATCAAGGAGCTAAATTACCTTCCGATTTTGATATAGAAGGGATTAAAGATAATCTTGAAACTCCTCCTAATGATTTTAGTGCCCTTACTCAACAGATAAAAGAATTACAAGGGAAAATAAAGGAAATGCAAGGGGGTGCAACAAAGAAGTATGTTTTGGATGACATATCTCCTTATCCATTTGATAGGAGTCTTCAAATGATCCCTTTTCCAAAACATTGTGAAATCCCTAAATTTGATAGGTACAATGGAAAAACTGATCCCATTGAACATGTGAGGGATTTAAAAATATGAGTCTAGAATTCGCTTATGAAGATACCTACTTAATGCGATTGTTTCCATGAAGTTTGGGTGGACAATCCATGGAGTGGCTTTCTAAGATCACTCCCCCCATCAAAACCTTTGAGGAGTTAATAAATTAGTTTATATCACAATACGCCTACAACATCCAACACCAGATAACCATGCTTGATCTTTGTAAAGTGAAACAAAAAGTAGGGGAATCTTTCAATACGTTTTTGCAAAGATGGAGAAGATTGTTTGCATGATATTCCCATCCTATTCCCGAAAAGGAAAAGATGGATATCTTCATCAATAGCCTAGATCAAGAATTAAGCTACAGGCTTAATCTTCATTGTCCTCATAACTTTGAAAAAATGATTGAAAATGCAATTACCATTGAAGGGGCCTTAGTCAAAAGAGGAGTGATAAAACTTGATAATCCAAGTTCATCCAACCATAACAACAATGATAAAACAAGGTTTTGGAACATAAATAAAAATGTCGTCAATGATGGTATAGTGGATGCAAACCATCTACGAACAAGACCATCTATCTTCAACCTATCAAGTGCTCCACAAAACAACCAACAAGGACAAAACTCCAATCAAGAAAGCATGACCAATCAAAACAACAAGGATAATCGTGGTAATTTCAATAACAATCTTGGCAATACCCAAACATCAAATCTACCAAGACCTCCATTTTTTTCAAATCGACGGAATTATACCACTTTGGGTCAATCTCTTGAGTCTACTCTCAAGGAGCTTCTCGATAGTAAGGTTATCACCTTACCACCACAAAGAGATCATGAGCCACGAGTCAAACCACCATCATGGAATGACTCATATTATTGCAATTATCATCAATGTAAAGGTCATAGAACAAATAACTGTCAAGCCTTGCGAAATCTAGTACAAGATTTAATTGACAATGGCACCATCACAATTGAAGGACATCATACCAATGATGATCATCAAGCATTCAAAGATCCTTTACCAAACTATCAAAAGGGGGAAACATCAGATACCAAAGCAAAAAGAATAAATAATGTTGAAGACAACATAATCCGCCACATCTATGCAGATGATCAACGGGTTAACGTTATCAAAATCAAGGAAAAACAAGAATATCAACAGGTTAATGTGACTACAAGAGGACAAGCAAAAGTTGTCCTAAAAGGTACTTCATCTAAGGCAGCTATTCCTCCTCCAAGTCATTATAATATAGTTGATCAATTGAGAAAAACATCAGCTCAAATCTCCATCCTTGAACTTCTCAAAATATCTCCCGTACACAAGAATATTTTAGAAGAAGCTCTTGTAAACACAACAGTCGACACAGATCTGGATGTAGATAAATTTCAAGCCATGGTGGGACATTTTTCTTCCCCCACTTGTCTTTCATTCTCTGAAAAAGATGATGCCTCCATGACACATCCGCATAATTCATTTCTTTATCTTGAAGTCATGATCCATAAACACCGAATCAGACGTGTCTTGATAGATGGAGGAGTTGGTTTAAACATTTGTACCTTGAAGCTAATACATGCCTTAGGAATATCAGAAAATTCCATTGATCCACATAGAAAAATAACTATCAAGGCATCTGATGATGAAGAAAGAGATTCTAAAGGACTAATAATGCTGCCTATCAGAGTGGGACCTGTTGTGAAAAATACCTTTTGTCAGGTTCTAGATCGTGATCTTTCCTATAACATACTTTTGAGTCGTCCATGGATTCATGATATGCAAGTGGTACCGTCAACGTACCATCAATGCCTCAAGTTTTTGTATGATGGACAAGAAATAACTATACAAGCTGACTATAATAGTACCCAAACTTGTTCAAATCTCCGAGCAACTCAAGACATTTTTGTGCCGCACAATAGGGAGGCTCTTACTGCCTCTTCTTCCAATCTCCAAGGCCAATTGCAAGAATTGACAAAGAATCTTGACACCAAGCTACATTTAAAAGACAAAGGAGTAGGTGAATATTCACTATCCCTTTCTATCTTACCTCCTTCTCTGAGGTCACATGGTCAGCTGACCCTATCAAATCAAAAGATTGCAACAACCTCTACATCCCAAGCTTTTGTGCCAATCACAAAGTTTGATGGACAATTCATTAAAGCTAACACCATTGAGGAAGAAGCCGAAGATAGGGAAATCCTAAGCTGGATATATAAAGATGAAGATGAATCTCTCTTGCACATCAAGCTACCTACCAAACAATATGGTAAAGGGTATACCATCATGCAAAGAATGGGCTATGAAGGAAATGGTCCTATAGGAAAAAGAAAAGAAGGAATCATTGAGCCAATTCAACCTATTTCAATACGTCCAAAAGATAAAATAGGACTTGGATATGGTAAGGATACAAAAGCGTCAACTTCACAGCAAGCACAACAAACTCATGAAGGAGAATCAATTTCAGATAAACCCCATGAAGATGTCACTCTACAAAAATTTTATGGATCAGTTTTCCAATTGCAGAACAGTTCAGATACTGATTCCAATGAATATGAATGGGATGTCTCTGATGATACATTCTTAACAGAGAAAAGGGTGGATGCCATACACAAATTCGTACCCACGTTCTTACAAGGGGAGGACTCAAGGCCTCCACTTGATTATGTTTTACAAAGTGATCATGACTCAAGTGAGGATGATCCAAATTTTAACTAGATTGATAATCGACAGGAGAATACCGTCATAGACCTTCTCCATCATGAAAATGACAACTATGTCATGACTTTGACCGCTCAAGACCTTACCCAACCTAATGATCCCATCCCTTTAGTCTATCCAAAACTTATTGATTGGGAGAACGATGCACCTATCCATATCCCTAAATTCCATGATGATGAGGATATTGTAAATTTCCTTTGTTCATCTAATCAAGAAAACAATTGTTCCATCAAAGAATCTCCTACTCAAGATTTTGATAGGGAGGGTGTCAAGTATCTTAGCTACAAAATAAATGAAATAAAAGATGGATCTATCGGTGAAAACCGAAAAATGGCAGTGGTAGATCACAATAAGAGAAAAATAAAGAGCGAATCCGACGATAAAAACCTTTTTGAGGCACTGAAGGATGAGAAACTTGACACTCTTCCCAAAAATTATCAAGAAAGATCTTCTATTTTGATTGAGTTCATAGAATCAATCAACATAAGTATAGCAGAGCAGCCAAAAATCTTGCAACTGACAGCATCATTAACAGTGGAAGAAGTACTGAAATTCATAGAGTTCTTGAAGGAGAATCAAATCAATTTTGCTCGGTCATATGCTGATATGCCAGGGTTAGATCCTAATCTAATAATGCATCATCTATCTATAAACACAGGGGCAAAACCTGTGAAGCAAAAACTCAGAAAAATACATCCACATGTTGCATTATTGGTTAAAGAAGAGTTAAAGAAGCTTTTAGATGTTGGATTCATTCGGTCTATTGACTATGCAGAATGGATCTCCAATATCATACCTGGTTCAAAGCTGGATGGAAGGATTAGAATTTGAAAAATCACAGAGCTTCAAGTTTTTGGTGATTCACAGCTTGTTATAAATCGAATCAATGATGAATATCACACTAAGGATGACAAGTTGATACCTTACAAAAAAATGGTGGATGATTTTAAGAAATACTTTCTTGATATCAGGTTCATAAAAATTCCATGTATTGATAATAAGGCAGCAGATGTTATGGCTACAATTGCATCCTTACTCCAATTGTCTGAGAATCAAGCACGATATGATTTCCTGGTGGAACAATTATTTTCTCCCGCCTATGACAATCCAGAGACCCAAGCCATATGCCATCTAACCGGTTCTGATTAACCTTTATATGGAAAGATTTATACCTACCTGAAAAATAACATCTTACCTCCAGACTTATCCTGAAACCAAAAAAGGAATTTCATACGCCAATCATCTCGTTATACCTTGATCGCTGATATCCTTTACCGACGTGGTCTTGATGGTACGCTTCTTCGATGTCTTGAACGTGATGAATCTGAACAAGCCTTACAAGAGGTTCATGGTGGTATTTGTGGAACTCATTCAAGCAGTTTAACCTTAGCCAAGAAACTTGTTAGAATGGGATATTATTGGCCTACCATGGAGAGAAAATCTTTTACTTTTGTCAAGAAAATCCATTGTCATCATTGCAGCATATGGTTCTGGAGCATATCAGTTATCTACATCAGAAGGGGACCTATTTGAAGAATCGATCAACAACATTCATTTGAAGAATTTCTATGTCTAAATCATCAAAAGTCCTGAAAAGATACATAAAAAATCAGAAAAAGTCCTTAAAAAATACATAAAAATCAGAAAAAGTCCTGAAAAAAAAAACATAAAAATCAAAAAAGCAGAAAAAAACAAAAAAATTCACATGATCTATAAAAATTGCAATAAAAACAAGTGGTGAAAACTTGGAAAACAAGGGCTACTTATAATCAAAATGGGCTCCTCTATCTATTAGCTTATGTCTTCCATTCGCTTTATGCCATCATCTATCCATATCTATCATTTGTACATATCTATCATATCTATATCATGCAACGAGAATCTTTGTGTTTCATCATGGCTTAATGAAATTTGTACATGTCCATCATATTCAAGTTGTGTTTACACGGGGGGTAGAAACACAGACTAAACAAGAGAGGGGCAACGAGCTTTTAGAACATCACAAACGGACAAATAATGGTTTGACAAAACGCAACATACATTGACGCATCAAATCAACCACAACACCAAAACAATCACTCAATGCCAATGAAATCCAACATTGTCAAAAACAAAGTTAATCAAAACAAAAACATCAATGTTGATAACCAAGTTGGATGATCTTAATTTGAATAATGTTTGGAATACTTTAGGAAAAATTTGAATTGTTGGTTGATTTTCTATCATATCTCTAGAGCAAATCGATGATGTACTGAACTAGAAAAGCAAGGAAGGATTATGATTTTTCTTTGTCTATTTTTTGCGAGGAAATCATTAGTACTATGCAAATTGGTCGCAAGACATGCTCTACTAAGTATCATTGATGACATTTCAGAATTTTCATGGGAAATGGGTTAACTCTTGTCTGTTTATGCAAGCGATACTCCGGTCATCTCGGTTCAATTATACCTAGATGCTTGTATTATCTTGCTATATCAAAAATCATGAAAGCAATACTCAGGTCATCACTGGTGCTAACATACCCTTTGATGCTTGTATTAACTTTCAACATTTCAATGCTCTATGATGACACAAAAAGCACAAATAAGCTCTCAGAATGGTAATATTGTACAGATACCCTGCATGGTTAGTATAGATTACATTCATTTTAGAATCTGCATTTTGCACTTATAAGAAAGTTGGAAAAGTATCAAAGTTTCATATCTCGATCACATCTCTATCTGCCTGTCCAAGCTGCAGAATCAATCTCCATGTCTTTGGTAATCGCTCCCGTAACTACAAGACGCTCAATCTCTCCTATTGAATAGGAAGAATCATCAAGCCAAAACAACATCAATATCAAATCATCACGACAAATCAATCAAATATGAAAACAAATTTATCAAAATCCTGTTTGTTTTTAACAACCTTAGAAGCAAACTTATCAACAAACTATTTGTATTTCATCATCATGGAAAACAAATTTATCAAAATCCTGTTTGTTTTTAACAACCTTAGAAGCAAACTTATCAACAAACTATTTGTTTTTCATCATCATGGAAAACAAATTTATCAAAATCCTGTTTGTTTTTAACAACCTTAGAAGTAAACTTATCAACAAACTATTTGTTTTTCATCATCATGGAAAACAAATTTATCAAAATCCTGTTTGTTTTTAACAACCTTAGAAGCAAACTTATCAACAAACAATTTGTTTTTCATCATCATGAGAAGCAAATTTATCAAAATCCTGTTTGTTTTTAACAACCTTAGAAGCAAACTTATCAAACAACTATTTTTTTTCATTAACTTCAAAGCAAATTTATCAGCTATTATTTGTTTTCCAACAACCTTGGGAACAAATTTATCAGGGAAACATCATCAAATCAAGGCATCGCAATACGTAAAATTGGGGCATTTTATCACATTTTATCACAGCAGGGGCAATTTAAGTCATCAATTTTTCATCTTACATCTTTTCACGTCAATTTCTTCACATCATCATTTTTGAACGATGAATCGACATCTTAAAAATCATAAAAATAAAAAAATTCCACCAAATCTAAAAATTTAATTTTTTTTCACAAAAAAATTAAAATCTTATCGATTCATCGTCCGAGGGGGCATATACCTAGCAACATTCAGCAATCAACATCTGGGGAAAATTTCAAAATTCTTTTAAGCAATGCGTAAAACACATCACTTCAAAGAGGGGCAAAATGTATACACCTAAAAATGGTCACATCACAATAGTCTGGTAATTAATTAAATATTTTTAATATTTAATTAAATCTCTGAATTCAATCTGTGTATAAATAAATCTAAATAATTTATTTATATTATTCATTATTTTATTTCGATTAAATAAATAATTTTATTTAATCACTTTTCTTATATATTTCTTAATTAATTAAATAAACATTATGATTTATTTATATTAATTATCATATAATCTTGGCTTGAATATTTTATTCAAATAAAGATTAAATATTCTTCTCTTCTAAAAATATTCCATTCACAATTAAATATTCTAAATATTTAATTAATTCTTCCAAATTTCATTCATAATTAAATATTCCAAATATTTAATTAATTCTTCTAAATTCCATTCACAATTAAATATTCCAAATATTTAATTAATTCTTCTAATGTTCATTCACATCAAATATTTCAAAAATATTTTAAACCCACATAATACATAAAATTAAATAAATTTATTTATTTAATTTGGATTATCAACAACCGTGAAACAAATTCAAAACAGAAAACTAATAAATTTCTCTATTTCTGAGCAAAGTTGTTCCCGTGGGTTGAAGACAAACCTCCATTCTTCTCTCCAACCTCCCAACATCTTCCATCTTCCTCTCAACCTCTCCATCTCTCACCATTCAAAATTACCAGACAATCTCACAGCCATTGATCTTTGCCAGCCAGGCTCTTGCCTGTAAAAAATCCATAAAAGGGATTGTCGGGTCTCTGAAAGAAAAGAAGCTTTCATACAGGAAAACTATAGTCAATCAGCCTTCCAGCATCCATATTCTTTAGAATCATAGCATAGCATAGCTTAGCATATTAGCAATCCATATCATGGCCTATCATCCTCATAGCATAGTTTCAATAGAATTCATAATCCAGTGTGCATAATCTACAGCCCCTGTGCATATTCGTACATCAACATTTCACTCCACCAGCATATAGGTTAGAGAAGTACTTTTCCTTTGTATACTCATTCTGCAGGTTGCCATTTTGAGAAGCTTTGCTTACACAATCTGAGAGTAGCAGCTTCAAGTAAATCACTGGAGATAGAGGACAATGAAACGATTTTGAAGAAGCTATGTTTGATTTCTTTGATTTCAATTCTATCTAGATTTTCTTTAGTTTAATGTTGCATTGGTGTGTTTTTGTTATCTCATTTTGATACTAACATTTCCCACACACAATATTTATAGATATTTATCCTTAATTTCCCAAAAAAACACATTACAAGCTGACCTTTGAAATTTGAATTTAGGATCATAAAATACTGCCAAAACATGTTTTAAAAATGGGTTCCAAATCCTAAGGAGGACCCATTCACCCAAGTCCCTATTCTTAGAACACACATTGCAAAAGGTGTTTAATTATGTGTTGGAATTAATTGTTGTTAGGTTTCCCCTTTGAAAAATGTAATTTATTAGGGTTGTAGATGTAAAATAGAGCTTATTTTAAGGCATAATTAAGCTCAATTTAATTAAGAGGGCCCAAACAAGTGTGAAAATGTAAAGGGATACATTTTACAACACCACAATAAGGAATTATTAAGTCTATTTTAATTAAGAGGGCCCAAACAAAGTGTGAAAATGTAAAGGGGTACATTTTTCTACAATACATTTAGCCCCCACTTTAGTGAGAGGATGAGCACAAGTGCAAACTCACACTAAAGTAGAAAAATATGCATCAAGAGGGGTCCTAGTGCACACCAATATTGATAGAACATGATGAAAAAGATCAAGGAGGTGGCCAAGCCCCCAATATCAAGATCCTATGGTAAACCAACATAAGCACAAAGGAACACACAAGATGTATGATATGCAACAACAAGACAAGATACACAAACATACAATGTCAAAGACCAAAAGAAAGAGAAAAAAAAAAAGGGTGGATCAAGCCTCAATTGTATAACTTGATGTGGATCAAACCTTAGTTGTTTGTCCAAGAACATTTATAAGTGGAACTTGTTGTCCATTATGCAAACAACAATGCACACTCACACAGGCTAGTGAAATTGAGCCCCCAAAAGGTGGCTAAGAGAAAGTCATGCCAATTATTCAGGCTCTCACCATACAATGAGAAATTCATGCCAATTCTGTAGGCTCTCATAATACTAACCATACCAAAGCTATACCCTTGATAACTTTGATAAGGTACCACACAACATGAAATTTGAGCTTCATAAGGCACCATTTCCCAAGATGAGACGCTTGCCTCCCTTGGACACATATATAATCAAATAAATGACATGGATACCATCAAAGAAGAACATAAAGAAGCTACTATGGATCACGTCAAACAAGAAGAACATAAAGAAGTTACTACAGATCAAATCAAACAAGAAGATAAAGAGGCTACCATGGATCAAATCAACATGCCAAACGCTCAAGAAGCAACAAGCTACATGACAAAGGATAAAGCCAAAATATCCTATCAACTAGGATCATCAAATTTTGTAAAATTAAGCTTTCTTGCAAATGAAAAAATACCAAACATTAATGGTTTATAGATAAATAATGTTAGGTTAGCACCTTGCTTCTAAAACAACAAATACCCCATCACAAATAGAATATGTCAGAGTACACAGTATCGAGGAAGAGGATTAAGCCTACATGAGCAAGGCATTCTAGAAGTAGTATAGTTTTATGAAAATCTTCAACATCAAGGTCTTGGTTAATCTTCAATCAACAGATGAAATGATGTTAGTGATACCTCCATGATATTAGCGTCAACTTTATCCAATACAAACATTAGAATGGGGGAGTCCTTACTATAAGGCTGCTACCAACTCTCCTTCCATCCACACCATAAACCATCATTCCCAATTTATTAAACCCATTAATTGGAACCAACAAAAACAAAATTCTTACAAATTAAAAGTACATAATAAAATGTTAAAAGGCTATTAAATAAATAAATAAATCCAAGTGGACAAAAAATTTAAGATGGATCCCAAAGAAAAATGGATCAAGTAAAGAAAATAATCCAAATCCAATAGTCAATAAAAATGTGGAGCCAGAAGAAAAGTGGTCTCCCCCATATAACAAATGTCCACCTCCTTCAAAATGGTCATCACACAAGGCATATACAAGTGTTGGTTCCAAACACTATCCTAGTCCAAAATCTAAACTCCATCATTCACTATCCCAAGTTTGGAAAATGGAAATGCCTCCATCTAAAATTCCAAGGAATCCATCCACATCTACCATCATCCATCATAATCCAAAATATCACCTATAGTCCAAAAATACCACATCACAAATCCATCACATCTTGGTAGCAACACTTTATTATAAGGACTCTCATGGCACTCTATCACAATGTACGTGTTTCAATAAGGCCAACCCTAGTATCAACAAGGATCACAATGAAATCAATGGATTATATTTAAGCATCATGATCCTAACAAGACAACTACTCCATAGAGGTCACTATTGGCATATCATGACACCATTATCTACATCATCACCATCAAAGGATTCAGAATTGTAATGCAGCATTGTTTACTAAACCTAAAAGATGCAAAATACAAAGAAATGAAAAAGGGGAAAACAACATAGCAACACCTCAAGATTACCTAAGTTAAACCTAAACAAAGAAAAGCTAAAACAAGAGATTATACTTTTGTTCAAGTTGATCTTCTTGGTTGGCCCTTTGATGTAGCTTGGATGTGTGGTCCTTGATGGAAAATATAATGAAATTGTATGCAAATTGATCTAGATTGTATGATGAATGCAAATGAAAGATGTGGGTGTTTTGATAGATGAATGAAAAATGGATGCAATGAAAGTTTAATGAGTGCAATAATGGAGGTTGAATGAAAAATTCTTGTGCTTGAGAATGCTAGAGCTTGAAAGTTAAAATTGTGAATGCAAGTTATGAATGAAAATGAGACAAAATCTTCCATTTTAAGGGAAGAGTCTCTAGAGGACTCAATGGCTAGGATTTAGCCAACATGGACAAGATGGAGGGTTGTGGTGAGTTGAGGACTCACAAGCCCTCACATCTTGCCATGTGGAAATGAGATGGAAAAAAGGACATGTGAGGTGGAGAGAGGACATGTGAGGTGGAGGTACTTTCAAGTACCTTGGGATTAGGGGAAAATTTCCTCAAAAAGGAAGTTCTTGTCCCCATGTGGAAGGATGATTACAAGTGAGGAATTTTAGAATTCCTCACTATTCATCATGGGGAAGAGAGAAGTGGTTGGGGAAATAAATGTGAATTTTAAATTCACATGATTGGAAGTACCTTAAGGATAAAACAAGGTCCTCATAAAGGAAGTCTTTGTCCCATGTGACTGATGTGACCTATGAGGGAATTTAGAATTTCCCAACAACCTACATGGGGAAGAGAAATGCATTGAATGAATAAATGTGAATTTTTAATTCACATGGGGAAGAGGTCAAGGCTTAAAAGGGAAAGAACTTATGAAGGGTTGACTTGGAGGACATACCAAAGATGGCATGTGATTAGATTAAGGTTGTGCAAATAGGTGATTAATAAGATTAATGAGGGATTAGAGGAGGCAAGTGATCAAATATGGAGGATGTGACATTAATTTTGATTAAAGGTGTGAACATCCTAATCATGGATTAATTAAACTAATCCATATTAGAAGAATATTATGGAGGATGTGACAAGGAGAGAGAAAAGAGGGAATTTAAAATTGATTTAAATACAAAAAGGCTAAATGACTAAATTAAATAAATTGTTATATTTATTTAACTTAGAGAAGAAGGATGAAAGGTAAAGTATTTAATTGTTAAATTAAATATTTTAGGAACCTTAGGTGAAGGGGAAATATTAATTAAATACATCATCTAATTAATATTGATGGAATAGATGAATAAAAGGGATGGGTTTGACCATGTGGGAGTGGTCAAATTTGGATGTCTACATTTTGCCCCTCTTTGAAATATTGTTAGAATAACAATGTTTCAAAGAAAAATAAAATGCAGATGACTCTATAGAGGAAGTGACTAGAAAATGATGTCCCAACATGGGAGAAGTTGTGTGAACTATCCAAATAGTGGGAATTGCCCCCTTGAGAGGGTGGTTGGGGAAGAAAAAGGGGCCTCAGGTGACTTCTTGATATGAGGAAATGAAAGGTACCATTGGATAGAGCTCAAAAAAATCATGAAGATTGGCTTTTGAACAGAGTCAAATGGACACACGGGGTGCAAATGGATTAGTTGAATTAAAAGAGGTTTAAATAAAGGGTAAAAATACCTTTAACTTAAAAAGTTAAAAAAGGAGGGAAATTTTATATAGAGTAATTTTAGAACTTACTATTCCTCATTTGCACACCTAGCAATTGAGTGAGAGAGAGAAGAGGAGAAGAAAGAGATGAGGAGACGAGGATGCCAGACGACTATGATGACAACATCATCCACTGGGGGAACAAGGTATGACGGTTCTTCCACGAGCACATTATTCCATGCCAGGTTAGGTCCAAAACCCATTTTGTGATTTAAAGCATTTTCTGATGTATTTTTAATTTTTAATGCATTTTAAAATCATGGGTTTTGGGATTGGGGTAGTTTAGAAAAATGGGTAAGGGGCAGAATTTCAATTTCACCCATCGAGTCGACAGAATCGCCTATTAGAGGTGGTGGGAAAGGGGGGTAGATTTTCCCAATTAGGGGGAAAATTCACCTAGAAAAATAGAAAAAAGTGCATGAAATGGGTAGGGGGTATGAGGGAAGGGCAGACTTGCCCTGGGATTGGGAAAATCTGCCCGAAAATTAAATTAGTTGGGACTTGGGCGAGCACGCCCATGACAAGGGCGACCCCACCTAGAAGAGGGGCAACCTCGCCTGGAAGAACATAAACCTCACCCAGACAAGGGCAATGTCGCCCATCCGGGGGCAGGTTCGCCGCCTCCTAGGTAGGCTCACCCATTCGACAGGCGGGATCGCCCTTCGTCAGGGCAAGCTGGCCCACACTTGAAGGATGAGATCGCCCACCGTCGAGGCAAGCTCACCCATCGGGAGGGCGGGTTCACCCATCTGAAGGGTGGGCTTGCCCAAGGGGTGTAAAAAAGGGGGGAGGGAAGAAAAGAACAGAGAGACTAGGCCGAGAGAAGGAAAAGAAAACAAATTTGGGAAAATTGAGTAAATTTTTCCAAAAAGGGGGGGGGGGGAATTACTTAAAAGATAACTGGGGGCTAGAAAATGGAAAAGAGGGAGAGATGGGGAAAAAAAGGAGTAGATAACTAACATAGTGTGTGATATGGATGTAGCAGTTTGATAGTCCATAAATGCGTGAGAGACGATCAAAGGTGTTGGAGGTGACGATAGCAGCCATGAATGAAGTGCACCATGAGGATTTTTCATGAGCAGGGTTGCTACATACACTGGGATATCTGACTATCAGAGCACATCGGGTGATGTTGACAACCCTTATAGAGCGATGGAACTCCTCGACCTTGACATTCCACCTCCTAACAAGGGAGATGACCGTACTCTGGAGGACTTGTGGTGGATACTAAGGCTACCTATAGTAGGCCGCCTGGTGAGCGTGACAGGATCAGAGGGGGCAGCGTTGGATCAGACCATATGGGTCCTTTTTGGACGAGATGGCCTTCCTATGTAGAGGAAGGGGTTGGATGTGGACAAATTCCTGGTGTTGAGAGTGTCACCACTACCACTATATCTGTGTGGGTTGATTAGTGGATTGTTGATACCAAATCGGAGTGGGCACTTCTATAGCCTTAGCTACATGGAGGTGATCTGACTTATTGTCGAGGGGAGGGAGGGGTGTTTGCATGGGGTCCATGCGTACTAGTGCAACTGTATAGAGATATGCACATTGTGTGCTACTGAGAGGCACTCAACTTGACACAGGTGACACTTCTACAGGTATGGGCATGGGAGCACATTAGTGTGGCCAGGCCAGGCGTGGTGAGAGCAGGTTTGGAGGATGTGACACTACTAGTGGCTTACTGGTATGGGACAAAGCAGGGTTGGGTGTGGCATTACGAGAGCTTCGAGGATCTAGACAGATGGAGGAAACTGGATGATCTTCAGGAGGAGCAGATAGTGTGGAGGCCGTACATGACACAATGATTTTCTGGATGGAGGAGAGATGAGGAGAGGCACAGAGGATATTTTTGTACCAAATGCTATATAGTCGAGAAGGATCCATGTATAGTGGAGGCACATAGGCCGGACAGGGTGACCAGACAGTTTGGGCTTCTACAGGACATTCCATGTGGACCAGAGAGATTTAAACAGATCTCGCTAGAGCAACCATGGGGGGAGCCGATTACGCCTAAGCTTGTGAGGGATCATTGGGAGACATTGCAACTGGTACCTTACCTGGGTAGGACTGGAGGGAGAGCAGAGGTGGGAGTGACAATCAAATTCATCGCTTGATATGTCCATCATCGACCCATATAGATTACACCAGAGGAGCTGATTAAAGAGGCACTGGGTTTTGGGCCAGAGGATGAGCTGAGGCTGGCAAGATAGAGGAGAGGGAGGAGGAGAGGTCAGGAGGTGGCTGGGGCAGCAAGTCAGTAGGAGAGAGGACATGGGGAGGTCAAGGCTACAAATTAGCAAGAGAGGGTGAGGAGGAGGAGACAGCGAAGGAGAGCCCAGGTGGAGATTGAGGCAGAGGAGGAGAGAGATGAGGGAGAGGTGGAGGGGATGGATGAGAGAGATGAGGGAGAGGCGAAGGTGATGGATATGGATGTTCATGATATTTCCCCATTGGCCATGGTACTACCAATAATAGAGGATTCGACTGTACTATTGAGAGGGGTCGTGGCAAGATTATAGATCATCGAGTAGAGATTGAGGGATATAGAGGTTGTGAGGTGCAAATTGGAGGTTGAGCTAAGCATGCTATGAGTAGAGGGTGAACCAGATTTCAGTGTTGTATCTAATGCGATGTCGCAACATGAGGAGATACGGGTAGAGAGGGATGGTCTGCGAGTCAAGGTGATCTAGCTAGGAGTAGAGGTGACTTGTCTTGATGCAGAGGTATCCAAAGAACATGAGGAGGGGGTGGCATTGAGATGGGAGCGAGACAGGCTAGAGGCAGTGGTGACTATACTGTAGGCAAGAGGACAGTGAGAGCCTGTAGGAGTGAAAGAGCAGGTATCATCAGAGACTATGGTGTAGGCCAAGAAGGACCTAAATGATTTGAGGATACAGGTGAAGGGGCTACTAAAAGAGAGGACTAAGTTGAGACAGGAGTGAAACGAGCTTTGTGACAGAGTCGAGGTAGCAGATCAAATAGTGGGAGATTTGGGGTTGATGCAGGAGAGGGAGGAGGCTATGAGAGTCCAGGTATAGACCTTGCAAATAGAGAGGGTTGCAGCATAGACACAAGTTTAGACCATGCAGGGTGAGAGGCACGTGGCAGTGGCACAGGTATAGGTTGTGGAAAGAAAGAGAGATGCAGCGCAGGCGCAGGTACAGGCCATGCGGGATGAGAGATGCAGTGCAAGCATGGGCACATGCAATGTAGGGCAAGGGTGGAGAGACAGGGGCAGAGGTGCAGAGATTGTAGGCAGAGGTACAGGCTATGTGGGATGAGAGGGATAGGGCTATAGATTAGGTGTCTCGAATGGGAGAAAAGATTGGTCAACTACAATTGGAACAAGATGCATGGGTGCAGGAGAGGAGATCCATATGTGGATTCCATGATAGGTGTAGGGAGGAGCAAGATGCAGCTAGGTATCAGGCTACAAAGTGGGATGAGTACATGTGAGAGGCCAACTACTATATGGCGGCCTAATTTACAGTAGTGCAAGAGGGGCAGCGGATACCTACCTACGTTCGAGCGAGGCCACAGATGTCAGCCCCATCTCAATCAGTAGGGACACATACCTGCTAATATAGTAGCTGGAGAGAGACCCCTCCATACAGAGGGGGAGTGCCAGACTCACCTCAGAGGTCAGATGTGTGCAACTCATAGTAGAGAGGACAAAGGATAGGTGATAGGATACCAGTTTTTGACAGGTGCAGGATCGGTGTACAATACAGAGCAATAGAGATCAGAGTTGATCCAAAGCCTTGTATTTGTACTTTATTTGATGATTATGGATGTTTATGATGGACATGTATTTTGATTATATGATGGAAATTATTATGGACTATGGGATAGACATTGTAGTTTGAATTTTATATGATATGTGATAGCCTTTATTGACACTATGTTATGTTTATATGATGGATGATTTTATTTATGTATATGTCTATGTTTATGATTTTATTATGGATGATCATTATAATGCGATGTATGTACATGCTTGTGATGATGTATGTTGATGCTTATATGGATGAGATAGATGATATGTATGACGACTAACATGTATGATGTAGGATGTGATGGATGATTTATGACTTTATATACTATGGATATGGATCTAACAATTTGTGATGCAGGTGGGGATGTATGTAATGCGTTAATGGTATGGATTAATATGGAAAGGAATGATTAATGAGATGAATCTAAGATGCTTAGAATAACCAAACATGATTAATCTAAACAAATTAATATGAAATGATAATTGAAATGCAACAAACCTATATTGTGACATCAGATGCAATTAAATGCCTTATAATCACTAATAAATAAATGAGATGCAATGTAGATGGTAAATGGAATTTATTTGTGATCATGCTTTCTTTAGGTTATACAAAATAAATGTGTGTGATATGTGAGTGAGATGGCCTAACATAAAGTGAAATGCAACATGAACATAAGTGTCAATAAGGACTTGCATAGTAATGAGGGTAGATGGTAGGCGTATTGTTGATTTAATGGCAAGTACTTTCCCTGTAATCATTATAAAATTAAGGGAAGATGGGTGTGAAACTGCACCTGTCAAGAACTGTTGGTATCCTGAGAAGAACAGGAGATGGAAGGGGAATGTGTGCACAACCAAAATCATAGATCATAGGTCAGGTATGAATGCAATGCAATGAAATTGATCATGAAATGCAATCCTAATGCAATTTGCCATTTTTAGAGCACTGATTTTTGCTATAGCATAAGACACCAAGTGCCAGGGTATGTAAACCAAGGTGAATTAGTGTCTAATGCATAAAACAAACACGACAGACAAGAATGCTATCCCAACACCCCAAAGTCACGAAGACCTTGGTCGGGCCAGGCATTGGGATAACCACAAGCACAAAAGGATGTCCCAACATAACACAAGACTGTAGGGATCTTGGTGGGTACTACGCAGGACAACCAAGAAGATAGAAACAAAACAAAAGATCAAGATATGCCCCTACGTTAACTGATCAAAACACACCATAATATGATAGATCATGGCGATCTTGACAAGTAATAATAAGGAGCTCAAATGATAAACAAAAGCCAAAAGTATCAAAATATCGCAATCAATTTTAAAATGTCCTTTGCCACATAATCAAGATGATGGATGGGGTTGATGAAGTCTGTTAGGAAGGATGCATCCTGTTGAGACCAACGATGGATACCAAACTAAAAGATCAATTATGATGCAGGAGACTCCAAAACTGATTGAATCTCATTATGCGAGTGGATCTCATTTGTGAAGAACCAACTAGATAAGGACATACTTGATGACATGACACAAGACACGAGACATAAGACACAAGATCGACACACCCTAATGACCTAGGGGCTCGAGGGTTGATCAGATATTAGCCTTGCCTATGTGAAAGCGCAGAGCCCTCGTAGTTCAAGAAAAGATCATGGATAAAAGCGAAAAGATGACAATGGAGACAAGTCATGGAAGACAACGACTAGACGAACTAGAAACAAAGCAAAGAAAAATAAATCCCCAGGGGTGGATCAAATTATTGACCTTGCCTATGTGAAAGTGTAGGGGCAACGTAGTTCGAAAAGGACTGACCAGGGATAAGAGTGTAAAGGGGAAAATGGAGACCACGATGGATGACCAAAACAAGATGGAGAAAATGCCCCAGGGGTGGATTGATTGATCATCCTTTCCTACATGAAAGCACAGGGGAAACACAGTTTGACAAAGACAAAAAAGACCGACATGACAGGATGGGATCTAAATGGAGTCCGACATGATGAAGGAATCTAGATGAAAGCAAAGGACCGACACAACGACAAGACTGACGATACAAGCTCAGATTAGGATAAAAGCTTAGGATGACAGATAGAAAATGAAGCTCATCCAATGCTCAACCAAAATATACCAAGCAACCAGATGATGCATACGGATGGGAGGATAGGATCGATGGGATGACAGGATATGAGATCAAAATGGATGGAAGCATAAAGTAACTAGGATGCAAGGTAGATAATGATTGAGCCCTGTACGAATGGCGCCTGTGACTAGGTTTTCACCAAACGTACTTATCCAAGGTGCCACCAAGGGTGGTTCTCACCATAGGATGAATTATTTCTCTTTACTATTTTTTGGATTTTTTTTATTTTTTTGTATTTTTGATCATTTTTTACTTTTTTTGTATTGTTTTGGATTTTTGCAAGATAGGATACCCCAGCTAACTTAAGTGTAGAACCTTTTTCAGGTGCATGATGTTACTAGGATTTTCTAAGGGTTCTCCTTTAAGCGTAGCAAGTCTATATGCTCCAGATCCATACTTTGTTGTGATGACATAGGGACCAAGCTAATTTGCTTCAAAATTTCCTTCTTATCTCGGTCCTGCTGAGTGCACTAATTCTCCTTGAGGACTAGATCACCAATGTTGAACTGGGGAGGATGGACCTTCTTGTTGTAGCTTCTTTTCAAATGATTTGGATAGGCTTGAAGTTGGCCATACGCTTTGATCCATCTTTCATCGAGGAGTTCCAGTTGGTTGAGTCTTGCAGCTCGAGCATCTTCATTGCTGACAAGATTCTTTAGGGAGATTCTTAGTGATGGGATTTCTACCTCAATTGGAAAGATGGCCTCGGAACCATAGACGAGAATACGAGGTGGTGCTATTAGGAGTGTGGGTGGAAGTATGGTATGCCCAAAGGGTGGGATGGATGTGAAGGTACCAATCTCAACCAATATTATTGACCACCCTTTTAAGGATCCTAATCAGGGTTCTGTTGGTGGCTTTGGCCTGACCATTACCCTGGGGATAATAAGGTGTAGACCAATGATGTTGGATATGGAAAGTGTCGCAAAGGTGCTTCATGGTTTGGTTCTTCAATGGCTTGTCGTTATCTGAAATGATGGTGGATGGTATTCCATATCTACAAAGAATATGGAAAAGGATAAATTTGGAAATCTGAGTACCTATGATTTGTGAGAGTGGCATTTCTTCCACCCACTTGGTGAAGTACTTAGTTGCAGTTATGATAAAGTTATGGCCATCAAAGGATGGGGGATATATCTTGTCGATTAGGTCAAAACCCCACTGAGAGAAGGGCCATGGTGCTATAAGAGGCTGCAGATCCTGTGCAGGAGCATGTATCAAATCCACATGTTGTTGACAGGGTAGGCACTTCTTTACGAACTCACAAGAATCATGTTCCAATGTAGACTAGTAGTATCCTTCTCTAAGAATTCTCTTAGCCAAGGCCATGCCATTTGAGTGGGCTCGACATACACTACTATGTACTTCCATTAATGCAGTGTGGGCTTTAATCTCGTGCAGACATTGAAGGAGAGTTCCATCATACCTACGATGATAAAGTGTATCACCTATGATGGTATAACAGGATGCACATTGGATAAAATATTTTCTTTGATTGTGTGTGAGATCAAGAGGTAGGATATTATCACGAAGGTAAGTGTAGATATCATGGTACCATGGTGACGTAGGACCTACAATGTCACACACCATCTCACTCTTTGGGATATCATAAGCTGGGATTAATAGTTGTTCAACGAGGAACTCACACTTTGTTTTTCCTTTAAGCATGTCAATTAAAGAGCCAATGATAATCATGGAATCTGTTGCTTTTTTTTGTACTCTTGGAATTTAATCAAATTGGATGAAAGTGAAATACTTTTTGAAGTCGCCAAACATGCATTTATAAGGTAGTAGCTTATCATCTTTTATGAGAAACTCATCATTGACCCGTTTGATGATTAATTGAGAATCACCAAAGACTCTCAAGTGAGTAATATGCCATTGGATTGTAGTTCTGAGGCCAGTAAGAAGAGCTTCGTATTCAGCTATGTTGTTTGTGCACGAAAAACACAACCTAAATGACTTCGATATATAATCACCCTGGGGGGTGACGAGAAAGATTCATGCCCCCGATCCATTGTGTGTGTATGATCCATCAAAGTACAGTTTCCACATGCCCACTTCTGTTACTGTGAAGAACCCTTCATCAGGAAATTTTGTTGTCAGAGGATAGGCATCCACCAGGGGAGCATCTGACAACTAATCAACTATCACTTGTCCTTTAATAACTTTTCGATCCACATATTCTATATCAAATTCACTTAACAGCATGACCCACTTAGCCATTCTACCAGCTAGAGTTGTTCTAGATAATAGATATTTGAGTGGATCAACCTTGGAGATGAGCTTCACTGGGTGACTGAGCATGTAATGCAAAAGATTTTGCGAACTGAAAACCACAGCTAAGAAATATTTTTCCATTAGGGAATAATTAAGATCATAACCCACAAGGGTCTAACTAATGTAGTATATTTCTCTTTCCTTTGATGATTCATCATGTTCTGCCAACAATGCCCCCAGTTCCACTGAAGTAGCAGAAATATACAGCAGGAGGGATTTACTTGAAATTGGTGGCATAAGGATCGGCGAGTGAGCCAAGTATTCTTTGATCTTGTCAAAGTTGAGTTGACACTGTTGGTTCCACTTAAAGGCCATACATTTCTTTAGGAGATGAGTGAATGGCTAATTTTTTTTGGCTAATTGAGCTATGAACTGCCAGATGGATTGCAACTTGCCTTGAAGGTTCCTTAATTGTTTGAGGTTACGCGATGAATGCATAGCCATGATTGCCTTGAATTTTGCTGGATCGACTTATGTACCTCTTCGGGAGACAATGAAACCCAATAGTTTTCCTGATGTGACCCCAAAGACACATTTCTTAGGATTTAGCCTTAGGTTATACTGCTCTAAATGCTCAAAGATCTTCTTGAGGACCACAGGATGTTCTTCCCTTGTTCTTGATTTCCCTAACAAATCATCAACATAATCTTCCATTATTATATGAATGAGGTTGTGGAAGATAACAGTCATGACTCGTTGGTAGGTTGCCCCCCATGTTTTTAAGGACAAAAGGCATAACTTTATAACAAAAGGTACCCCATGGTGTGGTGAAAATTGTTTTATTTTGGTCTACAGGCTCAATTATGATTTGATTGTACTCGGAGAAGCTATCCATGAGAGAAATCATCTTGTGTCCCTAAGTTAAGTCTACCAACATTTTGATGTTTGGAAAAGGAAAATCTTCTTTGGGACAAGCCTTGTTGAGGTCACAAAAGTCTATACATACTCTGATAGCACTGTTTGGTTTGGCTACAAGCACTACGTTTGAGATCCAATCTAAGTAGTCAATGGGCCTTATGAATCCAACTTCTAATAGCTTCTCCAACTCTTTCTTAACTAGTAGAGCTACTTGGGGGTGCATTTTCTGGAGCTTTTGCTTGACAAGTTTGGCATCAGGACGTATGTCCAGGTGATGTAATACTAAAGCAGGATCAAGGCATGGCATGTTTGAATATGTCCATGCAAAATTAATGATGCCTTCTTTGAGAAGCTTGGTGATGGTGGAATATTCTTCCTCTGATAGTGCTTTGGCTACATATGTTATTTTGGGATCCTCTTCAGTTCCCAAATTTATTTTCTGTGTTTCCTCTATTATGATGGATGATCGTTCAGATAATTAAGTCCCTACAAGGGGAAGATGAACATCCCCATCTTCTAGCACCTCATCAAGGTTTTTTCTATTAGATACACCCTTTGTTTTTACTTTGTCAGAGTCACAAAGCACCTCGAGGAGGTTTTCACCAGGTGACCCTTTTTTATTTTGATTCTTTTTACTTTTGTAGTTAGGGTGTTCATCTTCCCTCAATCCCATAAGATGTACATACTGATCCACTAAGGGAAAGGTGTCGATAGGTGCATTACCATGTAGGTCCTAGTCTATGAGTTCAGGATGTTTAAGGGACAGGCTAATGGTGCAAATGTATAAGCAATCAAACATGCAAGAGAGGTCAGTGTGATCTACATCATCATTTGTGTGTATGATGGATTCCTCCTTTGGTATGTCTTCAAGGATACCATTGCTCTCACTGACGTTGTTAGAGGCACTAGATGATGCTATAGGTCCCTTTTGTTTTGTGTCATGACCAATTCCGAGTATCTTGGTCTTATTGTAGCCTCAATATGGTATTTCCTTCCTTGCTCTTCGGCGCCAAGGCCTCCCCCTTGATAATTGTAGTTCTCTACAAACTTAGAGGGACAAGGATAGTTCTCTTGGAAATATTCTTTCAAAGGAGGGGAGGGGTCAGGTTCCTCACGGTAGACCCATTGGCTTATGTCATCTTCTGATGTATCCTATCGGAGGCCAAGGGAGCGAAAAGTGTTGGTTCCCACATTCTTGGAGATCAAAGTGATAGTCTTATCTTCTTCCTTCGGTGAAAATTGAGAAGGTTGGCCATATGTGTGTGGTGAGGGTGGCATAGTTGAAACATTCAAAGTTATGTGCATTTCATATTCACCACACCCCTTGTCGATGATCTAGACTTTGGTAAGGGTAGAATCAGGTGTGGATGATGGAGTGGATGAAGTGGTGGCTAATTCGGTGGTAGATGAGTGGGATGATGATGTCTGTGGCAGTCCCATTTCCACTTCAAGACAATAGTGGGAATGAGGAAAAGAAGCTTCTAATGTGTGGCAATATTCAAATGGTTGGGGATCTGCGTGTATGGTAACTTCTACCCCATTGAATGGGAATTTCAAACATTGATGGTATGTGGATGGAACGGCTTGTAGGACATGAATCCATGGATGGCCAAGGAGGAGGTTATAGGGTAGTTCCACATCAAGGACATGACATGTAGTGTATTGCACAACTGGCCCAACCTAGATTGGAAGACATATTGCTCCTTCAAAATCACACTCTGCATTATCATACACCTTGATTGTGATGACTTGATTATTTAAATCAGCATGGGTGTATCCCACCTGTTTTATGAATTTCAATGTACAAAGGTTCAGGGCATAACCATTATCTACGAAGACCCTTTTTACTTTATGATGATTTACCAGGACCTCTAGATGGAGGGGACGGTTATGGTTGGATTCAATGCAGGGCATGTCGTTTTGGCTGAAACCTAGTTGATAAGTGGCGGAGAGTTTCCCTACCAATGCTTGAAATTGTGTAGGGTCTATGTCAATAGGAACTTGGGTGTCCCGTAAGGCCTTATTTAGGATTTCTTGGTGTGTGGGAGAAGATTTAAGTAAATCCAAAATGGATTTTTGTGCTGAAGTATTTCCTAGATGGTCAAGAATGTTGTATTGAGAACTCATAGGTTGCAGCTGGGTGGACGTGGAGGCTCCAGGGACTGTGATGCGGGTTCAACGAGTGGTAACAACATATTGTGGATCCTTTCCTTTTATGTGTATCATAGATACACGTGGTTCCACTTGTTCAATATGCATGATGATACCTTGATAATTGAATGGCACATTTTTGTAACTGATGTTGTTGGTGTTGTTGTTTTAGTCATTGTTGTTGCTAGGTCCTGGGTTTGATTTTGATGTGCTAAGACCTTGGTTATGCTTAGGGGAAGAATTTTGATATATCTATAATTGAGCATTAGACAAAGGTGTCTTGTTGCAATCCACATGTATGTCACCCTGATCTATGAGATCCTGGATGCATGTTTTCAGACCTTGGCACTTATTCAATGTATGCCCTTTAATCTTGTGGAACTCACAATACTCATTTTCTTTAAACCAGGTTGGTTTGGGCTTGGATTCGTCAAGTGGCTTGGTCACAAGATATGTAATCAAGTAATTGTCTTGAAGGATCCTATTAAACACGACACTTAGGGGTTCTCCTAGTTGAGTGAATTGACATTTTTTAGCCCCTTGATTGTTTTATTGTATTTTGTGGGTATGATGAGGTACCCCTTGTGGCACTAATATAGCATGAGGATTTGACTGTTGTAGAGGTGGATATTGTATCTTTTGGGAAGCATTGGCTACTTGGATGTGTTTGGTGTCAGTGACACAATCATTGACAGTGTTTTTATTTTTGTTCCAATAATGAGGCTTATCCTCAAATGAATTCTCTTGATTAGAGTTAAAAAAATTAACTAACCCTTTGGAAAAAAGGGCTCTCTCAAGAATAGGACCTTTCTCTTCTATTTCTGCAAAGGTCGTGACGCAGTGAAGTCTGAAATTGTGGGCCATGTTTGGATGAGAGTTTTTCGATGAACAAGGTGACCATATCTTTTTCCCTTAATGGGGATTTCATTCGACTGGCTAGAGCTCACCATCTTTGAAGATAGCTCGCAAAGGTTTCTCCCTAACTCTTCTTTTCCTTTAGAAGGTCTAACGTATCGATATCCTTCTCTAGATTAAAGGAGAAGTGGGAGACAAACTCTTCTGAAAGTTGTGCAAAGAACTTGATAGATCCCTTCTCAAGACCCATGACCCAGTCATGAGCTATTCCCTATAAACTCCTAGGAAACAATCTCATGAGGCAATTGTCATTATGCATGACTTCTTGACAGTGGGTGTAGAACTCTTGAAGGTGAGCCTTAGGGTCTTTTGTTCCTTTATACTTATCAAATTTTGGCATTTTGAAGTGCTTCGGGAAAGGAACCAATGAAATAGAGGGATCAAATAGATAGAGACAAATGTCCTCAAACTTGAACGATTGTTTGTCGATCCCCGCTTGTAAGCCTTTTAACGCGGCTTTGACTTCTTCCAAATCTTTATTGACAGGCGCTACAGGAGTCAGATTGGATGGATTAGGCTGATTGTATGGAGGAACTACTCATATGATGAGGATGGTGCTGAAGCAACTGGATCATATATGATGAGGATGGTGCTGAAGCAACTGGATCATAAGCGGGTTGAGGTTTATATGGAGGTATTTGATGGTATTGATTAGCGTAAGAAGATTACAGATTGATGTAAGGTGGATATGAGGATGGTGGATTTTGATGGTAAGAGGTGGAAGCTTCTTGTTGGTATGGTGATTGTTTTCGATAGTATGAAGTAGATGGAGTACCCTATTGGTATTATGTAGCAGCTTGGTAGTACGATGACATGGAAGCCGCTTGCTGGTAAGGTGATGGTTGTTGATAGTAGGAGGTGGATTGAGCACCCTATTGATAAGGTGGTTGTTGTTGTGTGCAGGGTGAAGCACCTTGTTGGTATGAAGGCTACTGTTGAGCATAGTATGGATTGGATTGGTAATTGTACACAATGTTTGGTTTTTGTGTGACGTATGGTTGTGGATTCGACGGCTATTGCTAAGGATTTGTATGTGATAGTGGAGGATTAGTGTAAAGTGGTGGTTGATTCCATGTTTGGATTTTGAGAGACCACATGGATATTTGGATTAGGATTGGGCGTAGCAGCATAAGCGACATACGTGCTAGACAGATGATAGAGATATTGTGTGAGAGGATTACGTTGGGTTTGTGTGGGAACGTGTGTATGCTGTGGTGGTTGTTGCCATTGTGGTGGCTGCTGATAAAGTGGGTGAGATGGGATGTGATGTTGTTGTGGGACAGCTACAGAAGATCCATGGGGTGGTTGTGGTAGTTGTGATGCAGTTTGTGTCACTTGATATGGGGATTGCATAGGAATGGTAGTGTGTTGCTGAGGAATCAAAATATTTTGTTGCGGAATGGTGATGTTCTATTGCGGGATTGTTACATTTTGTTGTGGAGGTTGTTGATGAGGTGGTTGAGATGAAACAACAATGGTAGCGGTATGTTGTGGCAGTGCTTGTGAGGGGATAGAATTGTGTTGCGGTGGTGCTTGCAATGCGATGGATTGATGAGGATTAACAGGAGGTTGTTGAAACATAGGGATATTACCTTGAGGTGGTGGTATTAGATTGCCAGCAAGTGCAGGTCCTGGAGGTGGCATCAATGCAAGGATTGGAGTGCCCCTAGTGTTAATGGGTGGTTGACCAAGATGTTGAGGTGGGAGTGGTGGAGCAGGTAGAATGTTTTGTGGCATGCCATAGCCATAGGGGTCATTAGGATCAAGTGGTGCCATAGAGGTTGCAGATGGGAGGCGAGGATAATTGGCAACTTGATGTATCACAACATTTCTGAACTCAAGGTGATACCAATTGTCAATAGGTGCACCTTCAGGGACATACGAATTTCATGGAACATTTTGTGAGGTCTGTGGATCTTGAGGCACATGAAGAAATTGGGTGCCAGTATATTGTGACATATCGAAATTGGGTGGTGGTTTGACTCCTTTCATGATCAGAGTAGCGAGAATATTATCCCCACGCTTATTGAGGAGGTGATTTGTCATCTGAACACTAGTGAGATTGATTAGGTATTCGTCATCGGTGACTTCGGGTTGATTGACCATGTTTTCATCTCCAGGCAGCGAGGTGTTTTGAATGTCAGTATTGGATTGTGATGAAGCACCGTTATTGGGGTCTTGTGGGATATTTGCACCATTAATGGGATCTTGAGGGATATTCGGCTAGGAACCTTGGCCTTATTGTTCTACCATTTGTTTCTTGGCTTGTGATCGAGTATGAACTGGAATGAAAGTGTAGAGCTACTAGGTGAACTAAGATGCGGCTAGACTCTACGATGCAATGCAAAGATGACCTAAACGATGATTGGAGGATTGATTAGATTGGATAATGGATTGATAGATTAGATGATTAGATAGGGATGTGATTGGATTGGATTGGATAAGATTGATTGATAAAATGATTGGTAAGATCAGTTGATAGATGAGATTAGATGATGAACAAGATTCTAAACCAAGTTCAGGAATCACTCTAGGTGACTTAAGGTGTTGATTGATCAGATAAAAGGATAGATGGATGATTGCGACATCGAATCCAACTTGAGATAGAAGTGGATTGATTGGGCCGAATGATGATGACTGATTAAGGACAGATGATGATCCTAAGCAATTTTTGTAGGATGACAATCGATTTCAGTCACCTAGGTCAATTTGGATAATAGCTTCAAACAAAGTTCAAAGGATTTGGATTGAGAAAACGATGAGGGATATGTAACCTAGAGATGTTATATGATGTACCTATATGATTCAGATGATGAACGAAGGACCCTTGGAGGATGCAGATGGATTGAAATGCAAATTACGAGTGAACAAAAGATGCAAATGGTTGGATAAAGGTGCAAGGTTGCCCAACTAAGGTGCAGGATCGCCCAACTATGGTGCAAGGTCATCTAACTCAGGGTCAAGGTCGCCTAACTTAAGGTCAAGGTTGCCCAACTTAGGTTCAAGGTCGCCCAACTCAAGGTCAAGGTCACCCAACGTAAGGTCAAGGTCGCCCAACTTAAGGTCAAGGTCACCTAAGTCAAGGGAAAGGTCGCCAACTAGTTTTCAGACATGTCTAAATCAGAAAAGGAGCAAACAAACTAACGAAATGGGTGAACGGACCTTCGGAACAGGCAAACAGGGTATCAGAATGGGGAAATGGACACTCAAAATGGGTAAACAGATGCTTGGAACAAGGAAACAGACGCTCGGAATGGGAAAATGGATACTCAAAATGGGGAAATGGACGCTTGGAACGGGCAAATGGATGCTCGAAACAAGCAAATGGATGCTCGAAATGAGCGAACGGACTGACGGATTGAAAAAATGGAAGGCAGGACTGACTATTTAGGGTACAAAATTTCCCAACTCAGTGGTAGAATTGCCCCTGTCAAGGGCAAGGTCGCCCATGTCAAGGAAAAATCACTCTTGATTAAACAGGAAAATTTGATGGGCTATTTGACTGACAGTGACTCAAACAGAGAGCATAATTGCCCCTGTTGAGGGTAGGGTCACCCCTGTTCAGGGCAAGGTCACCCCTATTGAGGGAAAGGTCACCTATTTAGTGAAAGATGGGCAATTCTGACAGAAACAGATAGTGAAATGGCTCAAAAAGAAGGCAAGGTCACCCCTGTTGAGGGAAAGGTCGCCCCTGTTGAGGGCAAGGTTGCCCCTGTCAGCAGACCTAGACTTAACTTAGGTAAAAAAGCTATGGAAAAAGACCAAAAAACATAGCAAACAACAAGTAGAAAGTAAGGCTGACTTGACTAAACAGAAATTCAATGGTTTTTGCATAGAAAAGACAGTTCAAGCATCACAATCCTAAGATTAGTAAGATGGGTATGGCTAACACAGTCCTCTAACTAGGCTAAACAAGGCAACTAGGGAGTCCTTGATATATGCATGATACGTGAGGCACAACCATGAACACTAGCATGTCACAGGCATGAGTCAGAAGCTCCAATGAGGTACTAGAAACTTGGACCAAATCTTCATGTCTTATCTAGGTATCACCCTAGTTTCGACGCTAAGCTAGACACAACGTGACTGGATTGGGGTTCATCTTTGGCTCTCCCCCCTTTATATACCCCATCGGTACACGTGATTGGCATCATCCCTTGGGGTGATGAAATCCCCAAGCAAGTCCTACTAAAAAGAGAACACTAAACATTTTTGGCTAGTCCCTAGGCTCACACGAAGTGCAAGGGGAAAGCTTGAACAATCTAGTGCCTCCCAAGTGACACAAAGGACTAAGTGAGCTTTGATTTCTCTTCATCCAACATCACCAAATGGCGTAAGGGGATTGGATACGTCAATAGCCCACTTTACAAACATAACACACAAATGTTTTGACTCCCCCTAATTAGATCTATGTGCCTAACTAGTATGAAAATGAAAAACAAATAATCTAACTAAGAAACTTGGCATGTTCATCCTACAACAAATACGTTAGAAGTTTTAACCTTCGATCTTCAACAAGCGTGAAACAACTACACAAATGTTAGTAAAAATAGACACATTCAAAGACAAGACAAGTTAGGGGGTCAGTACTAACAAAAACAACAAGAAACGAACTCTGGAAATAAACTTTTAGTTATTGCTTTTACCTTAGTCACCTTTGTTTAGGTCAGGGTCACCTATCTTAGTGTAGGGTCGCCCCTATTCAGGAAATAGGGAGAAAACTTGCTCCTATTTCACAAATGGGTGATTATGTAAGGGTAGAATCACTTTTGTTTAGGTCGGGGTCGCCTGTCTTAAGGAAGGGTCACCTATCTTGGGGCAGGGTCACCCCTGTTGAGGGCAAGGTCGCCCCTGTTGGTCACAGAGTCACCTTTGTGTAACCTGAACCAACAAAATATCAAACAATAGAGAATGTAAAAGAAATAGACCCATGTGTGGGTCCCACTGGGCGTGCTAGAAATGTAATGCAATGTTGTTTACTAAACCTAAAAGATGCAAAATACAAAGAAATGCAAAAAGGGAAAACAACACAACAACACCTCAAGATTAGCCTAAGTTGAACCTAAACAAAGAAAAGACAAAACAAGAGATTATACCTTTGTTCAAGTTGATCTTCTTGGTTGGCCCTTTGATGTAGCTTGGATGTGTGCTCCTTGATGAAAAATATGATGAAATGGTATGCAAATTGATCTAGATTGTATGATGAATGCAAATGAAATATGTGGGTGTTTTGATAGATGAATACAAAATGGATGCAATGGAAGCTTAATGAGTGCAATAATGGAGGTTGAATGCAAAATGATTGTGCTTGAGAATGCTAGAGCTTGAAAGTTGAAATTGTGAATGCAAGTTATGAATGAAAATGAGATAAAATCTTCCATTTTAAGGGAAGAGTCTCTAGAAGATTCAATGGCTAGGATTTAGCCAAAATGGACAAGATGGAGGGTTGTGGTGAGTTGATGACTCACAATCCCTCACATATTTCCATGTGGAAATGAGATGGAAAAAAGGACATGTGAGGTGGAGAGAGGACATGTGAGGTGGAGGTACTTGCAAGTACCTTGGGATTAGTGGAAGATTTCCTCAAAAAGGAATTTTTTGTCCCCATGTGGAAGGATAGTGACAAGTGAGGAATTTTAGAATTCCTCACTATTCATCATGGGGAAGAGAGAAGTGGTTGGGAAATAAATGTGAATTTTAAATTCACATGATTGGAAGTACCTTAAGGATAAAACAAGGTCCTCATAAAGGAAGTCTTTGTCCCATGTGACTGATGTGACCTATGAGGGAATTTAGAATTTCCCAACAACCTACATGGGGAAGAGAAATGCATTGAATGAATAAATGTGAATTTTTAATTCACATGGGGAAGAGGTCAAGGCTTAAAAGGGAAAGAACTTATGAAGGGTTGACTTGGAGGACATACCAAAGATGGCATGTGATTAGATTAAGGTTGTGCAAACAGGTGATTAATAAGATTAATGAGGGATTAGAGGAGGCAACGATCAAATATGGAGGATGTGACATTAATTTTGATTAAAGGTGTGAACATCCTAATCATGGATTAATTAAACTAATCCATATTAGAAGAAGATTATGGAGGATGTGACAAGGAGAGAGAAAAGAGGGAATTTAAAATTGATTTAAATACAAAAAGGCTAAATGACTAAATTAAATAATTTATTTAATTTAGAGAAGGATGAAAGGTAAAGTATTTAATTGTTAAATTAAATACGTTAGGAACCTTAAGTGAAGGGGAAACATTAATTCAATAATTCATGTCTAATTAATATCGATGGAATAGACGAATAAAGGGGATGGGTTTGACCATGTGGGAGTGGTCAAATTTGGATGTCTACAAGAATAATCAGTGATCATCTAAAACATCAAGTCCATCCAAAATATCAAAAAGATTGAAAAAATCAAAATACAAAAAATATATATATAAAAGAAAAAAATCATCACTTTGATGAAAACCTAGCAAACAAGTGTCTTGTGTGACATAGAAAATATAAATAAAGAAAAAAGTACAAAAAAATAATCCATCTAATAGTGAAAACCACTTCGGTGGCACTTTGGATAACTACCATGATAAAAACCTAGAAAATAGGCATCATGAGTAGGACCAATTATCTATGTGGATCATTGCACTTGGGGGAAAGTTGTCTCACCTTCCATATTTTTGTCATGGAATTTCTATCTATCTATCCAATCCATATCCTTTCCATCCATCTTCCCTACCTACCTTGATCTTGATAAGGATTGGGACACAAACATAAATCATGCTTTGGAAAACTTTTGACATGTCAATCCTTTGTCTAGGAACCATAAAATATCATGTCATAACCTACTCCATATATTGGACAAAACAAGTTATTCTTATGTGACAATGTCCTTGGAGATCATATACTAAATCCTCCATCCAATAATCCTCATGTCTCCTATCCTTTACCAAAGAAATCCATTATCCTTCCATACATATCACAATACTTGGTTTTCCCTTGTCATTGGTTCTAAGCTTCCAATCGACTTATCTAGCATCCCTCCATAATCCCATCCAATCCTGAAAAGGGGTCATTCCAAATGCAACAATCCTAATGCATACAATCTTGCTATGCAATCTAGCGCATCATCCAAAACATTCCTTGGTTTTGTTTCCAACCTTGTTGTAAACCTTGATCCTTTAGTCACATTATCAGCATCGGGATATTTCTTTCATAATCCTTACTTTATTTTTGAGATGTGTCCTTCGCATATCAACAAAATTATCATTATCATAATCATCACCAATCAACTGGTTTTCAACTTGACTAGGGGAAAGATCACATTTTTCTTTCTATCTATGTGCATGCTTGCTTTGCTTTCTTGTGTGTATCTTTCATATACATTTGTCATGGTCCTTATACTATACCATCCATAATAGGCAATCCACCTTCGATAATAAGTAATCCACCTTCTATAATAAACAATCCACCTTCCATAATAAGATATCAACAATCCATAATAAGCTTTATATCCATCACAATCCACTTTCTGTAATAAATTTTCCCTTGCTGACATTGACACTTTGATTAGATACAAACATAAAATCTTGCAAAATACGAGCCTTAACAAATTACAAAGCAACAAACAAACTATCAAGCTAGCCTTTATGCCTAATCGATCAATTGCCTAACCAATATAATCTATCTTCATCATCTATAATTTTTCGTATATAGGTTGTTGCATCATCAAAACTAGACTAGACGTCTTATATGAGAAGTTTCATTCTTGAAACTAGACACCATCCCTTGAATCCGATAAAAAATTATTCATCTTTGACAAGAATATCCAAATGTTTGTTGACTCATTTGGTCCAGTGAGTCTTATCTTTTATCTGATTTATCATTTGTCTTGTTCCTATGGGTGTTACCAAAATAATGGGTTACACTTTCTAGGACATTTGGATTTTTGTTGAAATCAAATACTTTTAGAAAATATAATGATTTAAGCCTTGAAAGGTTCCATTTAAAGGATTTTAATTGAAGAGATTTTTATCAAACCCTCTTGGATATAACATCGTTATTTTTAAACCATACCTATGATGGAGTCTCCTCTACACCAATCAAAATACTAAAAAAAAAAAACCACTTTTGATTTACCTTTTGGGGGATCAAATGAATTCATTTAAAACTTATGTTTTGTAAGTATGTAGTACTTATTATAAGCTTCCCAAAAATTATAATTTTAAATATATTTAATTTGATTATTATATTTATTTTTATTTCTTATGAATGTAGGTTTTTCACTAAAAATCAAGCTCTATATTCTGCATATGTGGAAAAGTAGTAGATTACCAAAAAAAAAATTAAAAAATACCTATGCTCTTGGTATTGATGTCTTTATCCAACAAAAAAAATTGAATTTCAACACATACAAAAAAGGTTATGTGTTATGCAGTAAACCTATGTCTAAATTGTAATTGGTTTGACTTCAAAACTTAATTAAGAAAAAAATATTCAATAAAACACTGTGAAACCAAATGAAGGAGCTAGATATCATAGATATAAATCTAAATTAGAAAAAATCAGAATTTTATCCTCCACAGAAAAAAGTTGTGTTATACAATATAAATCACTCTTTAAAAATGTTGTTTATTGTTTAAAACTAGTTATCAAAGGAGATGGAAAAAACAATGCAATTTGATTCCAAATTTTTTAAAATATATATATTTAAAATCTACAGACAAAATGTCACAAATCACTACTTTGCATCATCTTCAAATTCTTCATGGTTTAGCAGCTAGAGAAGTGTTTGTAAGTGAAGATTTAGTTAAAAAAGTTTAGTTCAATGTCAAGTTTGGCCAAAAAGTGTAACCCACTATTGTGGGATCACCCCTATGCTACTCAAGGATATCTACAAGTGATTAGAGGAGCGAGGATGGATCATGATTTTTTATTTTTTCTTTTTGTTTGTAGTTTATCTTGCCAATATGATTGGAGCAACTAAGTTCCTTCTGTGTGATTGGGATTCCATTTGGCATAATCAAAACATAATATGCAAGTTAAAGGTCATCTAATGCTTTCTTGCATCCAAATCAATATGCTTTGTGGTTACTCTCCCTCACATATTTTGACATGGTTCTATTATCGCTAGTATGAATCATGGAACTCCTTGTCTGCAATGTGTCTATCTATGCAAAGGGATAAAATTTCGCACCTTGGTCTTCCCATACCTCAGTGTACAATATCCATTTGTAAAATAAAAATGCTCTATGATGATATTTGTGCACTAATGAAAGCCCAAAGTCTATCTTGCCAATCCATTTCCAATCTTGATTAATTCCATTTCAAGTCTCATGATATCCATTCTATCATGATCAATCAAGGATATCCACATTTGATATCGATCAAACTAACCATTCTTTACTTCTTACTAACATTTTCTTATGGCTTGTTGGAAAATTCGGCTCAATTTCCATAATTCTCACCTAATTTCTTGAGAGGGCATTATGTTATCCTGCTACCGCTAGACCATGTTGGGGTGGGACTAGATCAAAAAAAATTATTAATTTTTCTTTGAGACAATGCTAAAAATCACATTGTCTCAAAGAGGGGCAAAATGTAGACACTAAAAATTGTCCTAATCTTGCGGACAACATTTTTTTACTAATTTTCGTCTAAACTAATTAACCCTAAATTCATCTTTCTTCATGTCGAATAATTAAATAATTTTAATTATTTAATTATTCTAACTTTTCTCTAATTATTAAATAAATGTCTTAATTTATTTAATTATTCCCCATCTCTCTAATCTTGTGTTAATTAAACAATTTTAATTATTTAATTAACTAATTTCATTCGATTAAATAGTTATCTTTAATTATTTAATCCTGTAAGAGAGGGGGACCAACCACGTTCAAGGCCTCAAGTCATGGAGCTCGCTAAGAGTGAAAGGCTGCCCTAACTTACCTCAACTTAACGGGGTGTTAGGAAATGCAGGACGAGAATGATGAGGACTATAAGGTCCTTCGATCACTCTATAGACCTGAAATACGGAATGGGGCTCGGCGAGCTAGTTTTTAGGTTCAACACTACACCTCTGGAAGCTCTTTGCCTGAGGACGGAAGCTTGGTTTCGAGACGACAATGCGGTGCGTTGGCGTCCCTCAAGTGCGCTAACGTCTGTATGACCAGAGGACTAAAGAGACAAGGTTAAACTCTAGGAAATAGGCTAACACCTATCTAACTACTTCTAAAGGGCCAAAACAATGCTATGAAGTAGACAAGATATGCTCTAATGTGATAAAGTAAATACACAAGAGTTAGGATAGCAAGAATAATCTCACAAAGGAATTCATTCGCCAGCTAGTTCCTAGTAGCACGTCCACGTGCACACAAAGAGGAAGAAATTTTGGTTGGGGATGTTAAGGGGTCTACCTAAGTCAGACCCCCGCTTTGGTGTTTCCACCTCCATAGACAACCAAGTTTGCAACTATGGAGAAAAAGTATGATAAAGAAGGAAATGAAGTAAAGAACACTAAAGCACTACAAAAATAGTAAATGTGCTTACTCAACCAAGTAATAGAGGAGAGGAATGGGAAGCTTACCACCTCCACCAAGAGCACTCAAGGCTAATGGGGGAGAAGATAAGAGTACTCGAGCCTTTGTTGCAATGCTGTTGTCCCACACTTGCTCTATTGAATTGGTGGAGTGTTGTTGCTGCTGCTATGGAGTGCAAAAGTGTTGCTAGAATGTTGGAATATAGACTAGAATGCTTGAACTTTTGAGAAAGATTGCTTGAAGGATACAAAAGAAGTTGTGAAGAAGTTGAGTTGAAAGATTAGAAGATGAAATGTATGTAGAAGGAGGGAATTTGAAGGAAAGATGAAGAAAACGACCATATTTGGGTCGGTCGGCTGAAGAAAGCATTACATGTCGACTACCAATGAGAAGTGTAATGCCTCTGCAGACTCCAGCTGCAGGAATCTGCTAGGGACATAAGCACACTGTACAGACATTTGTGCGTTGCACGGGCATCCTCGACAAAAATTCCTTCATCGACGCTCAAAACAAGCGCCAAGTGGAATGAAGGCAGCGGGCTTATGTGGAATTTAGCCTCTGAAATTGGTTTTCTAAAGTGGAGAAAGGCAAAAGGGGAGTTTGCATAAGGGGTACAAATTTACTCCTATACAAATCCCTAATTTATTTTATAATTAAATAAATACTTTGGTTTATTTAATTAACCTAATCCACAAATTATTCTATAATTAATTAAATAATTTTATTTAATTGATTATTCACATATGTGGAAAAAATAGATAAATTTTATTTATTTAAATTTTAATTAACTTACCCTATTTCACTATCCACTTAACTCTTCCATCTCCCATGATTCTCTCCACTTAACTCTTCCACCTTCCACCTTTTTCTCCACTTAACTCTTGTTTCTATTTCTCTCTCCAATTATCTCTTCCATTTCTCTTCCATTTTCCATTTTCAAAATAAGCAACTTTCCCATGCACATTCTCTCGTTCAATCTTGTCCATCGATCGTCTCTCGAATCTAGACTGTTCATCATGCCAACATTTCCTATAAATCTGTTTTTCATTCCTTCATAATTCAACCACAATCTTTGAAATATCATCATCATTATCATCCTGAACATAACACATTTGTGCACATAAAAATATGAGAGCAACACTATCAACTTGTAAAGTGAGATGGAGAAGAGCAATGGAGGTGAAGCGATGGTGATATGAGAATGTATAATAGTTATTTCATTCTTCTTATTTCTCATATCCTTTTGTACTCCATTGATAGATTAGAATTGTTTGTTTAAATCTAAGGGTTTTGTGGTTACCATTCGATGTTTTATGCATCTTTTATTTATGATTTTTAATCTTACAATCATATGTATAATCACTATCTTTATTACAAAGTAGTATAAGAAAAAATAACTAAATTGGAAATAATGTTACAAAAATGGTATTACATTTTTATCATTTGAACATGTTTAGGTATTTTTTTATCTTTACATTTCAATGTATATGATGTAAATTCACACAATTCTTGATAATTACTAAGGTATTCTCTTCTCGTGGACTAGATCTGTATGGAGTGGTGGTCTTGTTCAACAACTTTATTCATCATCATTTGACCAAATATAGTCAAATTCAATAGTAGTAACTTTTGATACATAGACTAGCATTCCATTGGCATCATGTGGAATTGTGGTCTTGTTCAATAAATTTGTTCATCATAATTTGACCAAATTTATTCAAATTCAAATTCAATAGTAGTAACTTTTGATACATAGAATATCATTTCATTTGACATCATGTGGAATGGTGGTCTTGTTCAATAACTTTATTCATCATCATTTGACCAAATATATTAAAATTTAATAGTAGTAACGTTTGATACATAGACTAACATTCCATTTGACATCATGTTGATATTTTTATAATCACATTCAACCCATCCTCCATTTTATAATGACACCTCCATATTAATTTCACATGATGTGTCTTCTTAGACCCATTTGCCATCACTTCAACTAAAATATCTTATATAATTTTCCTAGCCCATATTGCACTTCGGTACCACTACTATTCACCATAATTTCATGCTACTCCATGAATCAATCCTAACCTTCTATCAGATGCTTCATAATGTGGTAAAGGAATTACTCCATAGGATGAGATTCTACACATTTTTCTGTAGCAACATCTTTATCAAAATTAATTTTTAGGAGGCAAAAATTTGCCAGGTGGATGCCCCGGAGGACCCTGCGCAGCCTGAACAGGGACATCATCATCATGAGTTGTCAACTTCTGGAACCGAATGAGGAAAGACCAGGATCCACACACACCTCTTATGGTGTCCACCGGAACACGTCCCAAGACCGAAGCACGGCAATTGAGGGAGTTGAAAAGGGGGAAGGGGCAGTCCATTTGAAGAGCATGAGTTAAGGAATTCAGAACACAATGGAAGGTGGGGCAACTTCAAATAGAACTATGGGAGAATAAACCCCCTATTGGGGCAGACCCATCAAACAAATCATAATTTCTGATCGCCTCGTTAAAAGATGCCACCAGAAACAGTATCTTTGGAACAGACTTAACCACCAGATCAGAAACAATCTCCTCATACTGCATAAGATCCCTCGCGTTCGACAGAAAGTGGGAGACCACTTTGAGAAGGGTAGAACGAGCGAGCGAACAACTGAACATCCCTACCACAAATGTCCACAATGGCCTCCTCCACTTCTCCATCGAACAACTTAAAGATTTCACTGATATATTGTTGTAAATAACATTGAGGCTTAAAAAGGGTCCTAACAATGGAACCAAAATGTTAACCATATCCATATCATTATCATGTTTAGGTTAATTCACTGTGTTATCTTATATGTATATGTCTCACTAAAATGAAAGAATATTTTGGTCTCTCCATTAGTTCATCTTGTGAATTGGACTACAAATCTAATCAAATAACAAAACAATACTTGCACAAAATTATATCTAATCTAGAAAAAAAATAATGCATAGAAATAAGAAGATAGACCTCAGACTAATTCCTCAATCCTTCTCCTTAAACTAATTCTTCAATCCTTCTACCTCAAACTAATTCCTCAATCTTTCTCCTAGTAAATAGATAGCAAGATATAAATGTTCAAAGATAAATGGAAAATATCATAAACTACTCTAGCATGAAAGAATACATAATATATCAACAACTTAACTTTTAATTTCCATTCATATTTATCCTTGTGTTTTTATTTATTCTAATTATAGAGTGTGGTACACCAATATAATTTAGTGTCTATTTCTCACTTGTACTTCCTCACGGATGTCACTTATCATCCCATTGGTGTCGAAAATACAATTATTACTTCCAAACTTCTAAAAAATGGGCAAGATAATTCTTGTTTTCATTTTGCTAAATATATCAAATGATTATAAAGGTGTTAAAATTAGTGAGTGGAATCACTTCATGCAAACAATTGTTGACCATATGAAGGAGAGGGTCTAGTATTTAAAGTGAGGTCCTTAGATAAAGTTCCATAGGACAAACAACACTCACATATTGATGGGGAGAACATAAAGGAGAACCTTCTTTTATGGAATGAATGGCAAAAGGTAAGGGGGATTGGTTAGACAAAACCAAGTGATGATATCACTCCACTCATTTCCACCAAGACGCATCAACATTGTTGTTAGCTTTCTTCTATGAGATATAATTCCAAATACTCATGCATCAAATAAGAACAATGCTAAAAGATAAATTATTTATAATATAAGGGATACTTCTAAATTGACCCCCCACCTCAAGCCAAATATCATCCAACAAACTACACTCTAGATCTATCTGTATATTAATCCTAGTAAAAGTAGGATGAGATCTTCGAACCATCTTAGGCATATTCAAAATAGAAGTTCCTAAATAACTAATAATAGCTATCAAAGTCAAGGTTTTCTTAAAATAAAGTGAGATTTCAAAAAAATGAACCCAAACAAGGGCATGAGAGAAGATCTTAGATTTAAGATAAAAAAAATAGAAGCCATGATTTCGTGCATAAAAAAATGTCTCCATTAGTAATGGTCAACTTCAAGGAGAAGATGTCTATCCTACTAAGCACCATAGACCATAATAAAAAAAATCCTAAGAATAGGGGCATATCTCTTTAAAAAAATGTGGTTTCCATATCATAGAGAACCAAGAACGAATCTCTTCCAAACTTGACCAAAGATCTAAAACCTAAAAATTAAACCTAGATCATAACAATGCTCTTCCTCCATCACCTCTAGACCAATCTCTAATAGTGGGATATTACTATATTTGAGCATAATGGGAAAATTTGTGTGAAAAACCCTATCCTGTAAAACTTTTAACTCCAAGAGAAGTGGCTCAAGCCTTCTTTGGATCAATAACCATAAGAGATGTATGTGATCTAAGTTGTAAACTCCAAATCTCTAAGGTTGGATAGTCTCCCAAGTGCTAGGGGTGTCAAACTTGAGAAGAATATCACAAAAATTATGTTTAGATTGGGAAATTGAGGGCCAATTATTGAGGTGGATAGAACCTCCTTCACTTTTGGTTCTACAAGACCAAGGGGAATCCTTGAGGCATTGAATTGTATGATATTATTGGAACTAGACAACTACCTGGTGATAAACCATATCCATTGTACATTGTAACTTATTCTATTTGTCACAATGTACATACATAGTTTAGGAATTCAAATCTATGCACCTTTATATAGTAGAGAAACATTATCATGCAGAGTGTGTAAAATACTAGTGAACAACCCCTATTGTTGTTATGCACTCATACATGGAACATGGACAAACTAATACAACACAATTGAAAGAAAGTGATTATTATTGTTTTATTTTAATGTGTTGGGGATGATGAGAAGTGGAGTTAATGGTAGACTGGTGCCAATTCCCATAGGGAAATAGAGTCATCGATTCATGAAATACATGTTTAGATTGAGATCTTGATGTGACACCTTAATGAAGGCTTCAATTAAGATTATAATCCAATTATAATACATAAATGAACTAGATTATACACATGCACTCAAAGAAATAATAGAATTTATATAATATTAAATGAGTCTAATTAGTAATCCATAAAAATACCTAAATATTTCTTTTATTAATGTGAAAATACACCATACAAAGTATTTTTAGGGTTTTTACGATCATGTGGTTGGCCAACTAATCACATATTCATCTATAAATGAACAAAATTCTAATGGAGACACTAAATAAAGGTCGATTCCACACTTTAAAATTATTCTTCAAAGATTAAAATAATTTCATTACAAATTTGGGATGAACCGAGATCATCAAACTATAAAATATGTTTTTCCCCTTTGCTAGAGTTGAAACTCTAGCTTTCTGAAAGAGTAATATAATTATTTCTTCTCCACACTAATTTTATTATCTCTTAAATAATAAAATTAAATTTCCTTATATACCCTATTGCATGTAATTCTAGTATGGTTAAATATGCAAACTTGCAAGAAAATCCAAAAACAATATATGACCTAAACAATTGTATGGGTGTCCATAATTTCACATCATATTTCTAATCATATGGATACCTTAAATATAACTCAATCATTTCCCCATGTACCAAAAAGAATGGAGATATATCACCCTTCCATGTGCAACACATCCAGTCATCAATGGATTCCATATAAGTGGATTGTAGGTGGAATTGATGTTGATAGCTAGGTGAGCCTTAGTGTGAATTTTTGAGTGTTCTAGTGCCTTTTAGGGATTCAAGTTTTGCAAGGAATTTAGAACCATGGAAATTTGAGTTCGTATAGATCATTTTTGGGTGTTAGGGTGGAAACATGACTCAAAAATATGTTGGTTGGGCTTAGGTCATTGTAAGAAACACATAATTGGAATTGTGTTGGTTAGGTTTAGGTCAAAGGATGGAATGGGGACTTAAAACTTGAGTTTCCAAGTCCTAATCAAAGTTTGAAGCCCATGTGTTACTATAGAGGTCAAGAGAAGAGAGGGTGTTAGGATTGGATATGAGTTTCTAGGTTACTATTTAGGCTTGAGGTCTTATAGGAATGTAGGGATAACACACCAGGGAGTAGAATCCAAGAGGAAGCAATAAAATGAAACATAAAGTTATAGGTTCCTATTGGGACCTAGGGTTTAAATGGGAACCAAATGAGGCTTCTATGAGGGGAGGAGGGATGTAGAGATAAATATGGACTTATAACCTTAAGTTCCAAGTCTAGAGATAGGCCTAAAGGCTATGATTAAATGAAAGGTATGGTCAAGTATGGATTAGGAGGTGAAGAGGAATGGGGAGAAATAACTGAAAGTGCTAGTCCAAAATTATTATAAAGGCAAAGAGTTTGAAAGAGAATTTGAAAGAGCTTTGAAAGGGTAGAGGAAAGGTTGCCATACATCTCTAATGACCCCATGTCATCCATCTCACCATCTTTAGGAACTTACCAAGCATCCATTCAGTAGCTTCCCAATTGTTGGAGATGTGTTACCCAATTGGAACTATTCATATGTTTTTTTTGTTTGGAACTTTTTTGATAACTTTGATTTTCTCTAAAAAAATATAAAAGAGACCACCACATACCAAATTTGGGCATCTGAAAAATCATTGATCCTGGTGACTCCCTAATACAAAGGATAAGAGAAAAAATAACCATCCCATTTTGAAATATAACTCCACATTTTGTTCCTTTGTTGGGCCATCTAGCAACCCTCAACCTACTTATCATAGGATAGGGGTAGATGATACCCAATATGCTAAAAATATAACATTTCTTATAATATGTCAGGAAGGTAAGTAGTGACATGCCACTCTAACACCCCAAAAAAATCACTTGAAAATACTTTATTTTCATACTTATTCCATCGAAGATCACTCATCAAACACCCATATAAGTATAGAACTTGGGAAAGGAGTATTGAATACTTTAAAAGTCTCAAAAATAAAATAATAAGCACAATTTTGAGAATGAAAGGATTGGCGTTATGGAAGCAAGGAAATAAGGGAATAGGTGCCAAGGTAAGGAAGAACCTAAAACCTTGACAAAATGATAAAATAAATTTATAAGGTTTCAAGATGGGTTTTAATATTGATAGGAAGGGCAACTAATTATGTGGATACTCCCAAAAATTTGAAAACACACAGGAATTATAAAGGGAAACAATGAAGAAAGCCTAGAGTTAGGATTTTTATGACTCTTTGCACCATTTGACACTTATGGGATCCATTTAGTATTTCTTAAATTGGTTATTATTGAATGGTGGATAAGGTAAAATGCAAAACCTTTGGAGTACAAATAAGAAAAATGAGACAAAAAGTTGGAGTTCCAACAAGAGGAAAGGGGCCTAAAATGATAAAACCTTGCCTTCCCTTAAAACCATCACCAAATCTAACCAGAACAACACTTAAAGAGGAAAAATTAAACATGAAAAAGACCAAGTAAATCTAGAAGAACCATCTCTTAAAATTATCCCTTTATGAAAAGAATTTTCTACAACATTCACAATCCTAAGGATTGATATAGCATAACTCCCAAAATCCTACTTGAGTTCAAACCATGTAGAAATTCAACCTATATTTTTTGAACATAAATCATAACATAATGGTAGTGCACAACACATATTTATGTGTCTTTTCCACATGTGATATAGCATGATACTAAACATGCCTAGAAATGTATTGACAATGCAAAAGGAATAGGGGAAGGACAATGAATATCTAAAGAGAGATCAAGTGGAATTCATCCTCATGCAACACACCATACATGATGATGGAAGCAATAGAAAGATAGTAGGGAAACAATATGCTTAACACCACAAGGTCATGGCATCTCATGATTAACTTTATTGTAGGACCCTAAGTGAGATAGTGAGAGGCCATGCCCAATCCAACTAATAAAAATGCATTGAATGATTTAAGCAAGAGATGGATGTGTTATTCTAAAAAAACCTATTAATTGAAAACATTAGAAGTAAATCATAAAAAATTACTTATAAATAACCCAAAAATAATGAGGAAAATACTAATAATATGTTTTTGATTTAGGTAAGTAGGGTATTGAAAGGGCCCAAAACCTTGTACAAAGTGAAAAAAAGAACACTTTCATACACCAAAGCCATAAACTTTCCAATGGAAGCAAGCAACGAAACTCACAAACAACAAAGAAACAATGAAAACACCACAACACAATAGAAAACTATCGACCAACACCTGGCCACCCAACTAGGAGTAACTTCCAATTTTTGAAGGGACTTGAAACCCTTAACAAGCAGGTTTTAAGGAACCTAAAACCCAAACAACAAGAAATGATGCCAAAGAAACAACAACCAACCTATAGCAAAAATATTGCACACTAGATGTGGATCATGATCCCATAAGTAACCTCCATCTCCACCTCAATAGGAGACAAAGAGGAGCAACCATAAGTTCAAGCACCATAGCAACCATTCCAGCCTCCCAAATCTCTCCAACTCAATAGAAGAGTATGAAGGAAAAAAAGGAAAAGGAAGCAAAAAACCCTTGTAGCAACACCAAGCCCCTCTAGAAAAACCATTCTCCACCTCAATAGGAGAAGACTCCACCTCACCAATCCCACAACCTCCACCACTAAAAGGAGAAAAATCCAACTCAAAAGGAGTTATTTTTTGAGGACCAAAAAGGAGAGAAAGAAGACATGATGAAACGGTGACAACAATACCCATAACCCTAGAAACCATCTGGGTTGTCTGGGCCAAAAAGAATTTCAAAAGAGCTTTCAAGATAGCCCCCAATAAACACCTTTGTAGAAGGAGACCAATAACATGCAGCTTCACACATTCGGAGAACCATCCCCTTTGAGACAAAATAGGGGGGACTTCTTTCAAGGGGCCATAAGTGTCCTTCAGAACCCACCACCAATAGAAGACCTTCCGCAAGAAGCAAAAAATTAAACCCATCAATTTAAAAATCTTCAACAAGCTTAAGGGATTTGAAACAACTCCAAGAGAAGACACCCAAAGCACTGAAAGAAAGTCAACAACTTCCATAACCCAGCTTAGAATATTCCAAAACAAAGACTCAACATACCCCAACACCAAAGCCACCCCAAAATAGAGGCAAACTGATGACCAACAAATCACCCTAAGGAAATAGAGCTCCACAAGATAAAACAATAGGGACGAAAATTCCAAAAAACCCCCAAGAACCACAACCACAAGACAATGACTAAGTTCTAGAGAGGCTCCAACAAAGAAAATCCAGACCAAAAGGCCTCCAAACCACAACAAAGCACTGACCCCAACCAAGGATAAGTCAATGACTACCCACATAAAAGTAGATATAACCTTCAAAACAATGGCCCAACATAGGCAAGAATGACTCTAAAAGAAAGAAGCCTTAACCATCCACATCCTCCAAAACACCCAAGTTCCAAAAACCCACGCTAAGAAGGAAACCATAGCAACAAGGAAAGAGGTCTCAAAGTGTAGTGAAACACTCCCTAACTACATGGTTGGAAGCAAAGAGATGTCTGGGATAAAGACAACCTAGGCCTAAAGGGCACACAAAACCCCACCTCCACAAATTTCTAGAACATCTATCACCACCAACAAGTCCATAGCACTAGAGAAGACCGCTAGGAACAGGAAAAGGGAGTAGTACATTCCATTAAACGCCCTCCAAGAAACCAACAAACAACAATGCCTTAGCCAAAGAAAAATAAGTATCATCATCATCATCATCGGATTCTGACTCCCCTACAACAACTCCATTAGAGGAATTCAAACAACTCACTCCACTTCGTTTCCCACTCAACTCCATATAGAATCTTCAATACTAATAATATGGTATTTCTCTCTTTAATACCTATTACATATTTATTCAAAAACTAGTGAATAATTTCCATGTTTCTCTAAATTATCAAATTTTGTGTAAAATTAATATAATAGATTTACAACCATCAATTTGTAAATATTATAATACCAATGACATTAAATAACTTACTTTGATCAGTTAAATATTCTATATAACCATATTTTATGTAGTATTTTTCTCACCATGTATGCAATATAATATTATATATAGATACTATACCTTAATAATGTATCTACATGTATTATTTAAATTATATTATTATTGTATCTTTACATTTTTGTATCGGGCCAAATTTCAAATGGAATTCTTCTCTTTTTACAAAATAATAGTCATGTTTTAGAGCCTGGTTTTGACCATCTACAATGTTTTTCTCGCCATATATCTTTTGTACCTTTCCAAGGGAAACAATAGAATTTTCCAACACATTTGTGTTGCAAAATAACATAGTTCAAATGATAAATAAGTAGCTAAGACTCATTATGGCATACAAATATTACATAATAATGGCTTGGAATGTGTTATAGTATTTAAGGAGTAGTTTCAAAGTGAATTAATGATTGCAAGACCATTAGCATACCTAGCTAGTCAATTGGACCATTATTGAAGATAAATATTCTAAACATCTATTGTTTCCTTACACTAAGGTAAATATTCAACTATGGGAGAAGGATAGTTATCACATTTTCTACTTATAGAATCTAGACTACATATAGAGAAAGCTAGAGGACATATTAGAATATGGAAAATTAGAATATGGAAAAATAGTGGAAAGACATTTCCAAACAAAATTTTATGTCATAATATTTAGAAATATGACTCTAAAGATAGAAATATGTGCTATGTTTTAAAATTACATGAATAGTATTATGTTATGGTCAAGATAAGGGTAAAATGAGTTCAATATTTCATTTACCTTGTATGGTGTTGGTACCCTAATTGGTTTTGGCATTTGGTCCTCACTTTGAGTTCAATTATTTTCCTAATTATGTGTTTACTCTTTTAAAATATAGAACTACCTAAAACCATAGGGTTTATACTGTTTAAAGCCCTTTATTTTATACAATTTACCCCTTGTGTTATATTTTATCATTGAACTAATAGCTTGGTCACTAATTTATGATTAGCTACTTGAAGGCATCTTAGTCTATTGTTATGTAGCCCCATCACAATCCCTTACACTAGTGCATGCTATTTGAACCCATTGTTGTCACTTTAGCCATCGTGTCATAGCATTTTTTATACTTTTTTAAGTATGTAGCACCTTTTCAATAACCTATACCTATTTTTTCCTAGCATCCAGTTATATCCATTACAAAATTTTAATTAGTTGTTGTGAACTATACACTTAGCTCCTTTGTATTATAATTACACAGAAGATTGAGTCCTTGATTGGTTGAAGTATTTCACATAGGGAATGAGTTTATTATCCTATGAATAATTAATATCCCAACAATTTATTTTCTCTTAAGTCAATACTACTTTTCCCATTATGTGTCACATATTATTTTAATAGGCACTAGGCCTTAATATGTCCTAATTGACATGGAATATAATAATCATCCATTGTTGGGTGATATCTAAAAAGAAAAATTGGTCAAAGGTGCTTGCATAGAACCAATTTACCTAGTATTAGTGGGAAAAATGAAAGTCTCATGTAATGTGGGAAAGTGAAACCCTAGGTTTTTAACTAGGATTAACAACTTTCCACTAAAAGATATTAGAATTCAAATTGGCAACGAAATTAAATTGACTTGCAACCTTGAAGGTGAACCAATCACCCTTGGATATGAATTACTTTTGGGGGGTTTGAAATGGATTTGAAATTAAAATGCAATGATTGGCTAAATGACTATGAAAATGCATTATTTTGATGCAAATACCAAAAATCTTGAAATTGCAGGTCAAATTTTGAGACCAGATCTGGAAAGGGCGTAGTACTGTGAACCTATATTGGTTCAAATCTAAGCCTAATTTTGGAGGTCTAAGTTTCCTAGGGAAACTATCCTTGTTTAGTAATTTGAAATCTATTTTTACAGTCCTTTATATCTAGATCAAAGTTTTTTTTTCCTCGGGTGTTGCACTGTCAAATCTTTGTCGAGTGTCAAGATAACTAACTTTTCGTATATTGTCAAGGTGTAGGGTTTTGAATGCAACAATGAATAATTGACCTTCAAACTTCTCCAATATTACTCAGATCTATAACCTACACATTCAAAGACAGAGGAAGGGTTGTTCCATATAGGGGCTTTCCTCAATCAAACCCCATGTTGGTGTTTCCACCTCCACAATGGCAATGTCAATGAAAGAGATCTTATCCTTTTGAGGGATAGAGACTAAATGATAAATGAGTGATGAATCAACAATGGACTGCAACTCACCACTCAAAAATGACTCCCTTGAAGGACTGAAGTCATGCACATCTCCTCAATGATTGATTGTTGTTTTCTTAATTTGCTTTAAGACCTACAAGGGTTAGATCTCACAAAATAATATGATGGCAAGGTAAATGCAAGAAGATGAGTCCATGAAATGTGAAAGTTTTTACCTTAGACAAAAATTTGAAATCGGCTTCAAGAAAACGAGATCCTATTTTTTAAGAAACGGGTTGTTAAAAAATGAGATCTCATTTTTTAATGGCATGTTTCATAAAACAATATATTTTTGTATACTTTTAAGAAACGGGATCCTATTTCATTTAAGTGTAAAAAATTTATATTTTTATGAAATGGATTTTGTTTTAGAATAGGATCCCATTTTTAAAATAAAAAAAAATTGGTTAGGTTTTTGCTTCTTTTTTTGTTCGGGAAAAGGCATGGGGACCCAAACCTAGGCCCTAGACCTAGTTTGACCTGCAAGTTGAAGGTCCTAGCAATGTCACAAGAAAATAGTGACTTTAGGCATATGTTTAAAGACTTTTTTTGTAGAATTTTTTGATGAAATTAAAACCCATTATAGATGAGACAGTGTAGATTCCAAATATGTATTTTTTTTTACAATTGGATTAATTTCTAGTGAAATAGGTCCATAAACTTGAATTATCAGGGTTTTTTAGTATTTTAATAACTTTTTATTAACATAATTTTTTGAAAAAAAAAATTGCACGAAAGCTTATTTCAGAAAATTCTTTTCAATTTAAAAAAAAATCAAAAAATGATAAGTTTAGGTCATCTTATGTGTGATGTACATGACAATTTTTCAAAACACTAAATATGGCCAATAAAAAATTAACAAAAAAATGTTCAATAAAAAATTACAAAAAAATATGGAAAGCATGCTTCAATGAGTTACAAATATTTTCCCAAAAGGATTTAGAAAAATATGATTATTTAGGTCAAAATATGGATGGCATACACGTGCATGGTATGCTAAAAAAAAGTGACTTTTAAACAATGGTTTTTAGAAATGCCTATTGAAAATCAATTTGTATCATCTGGGTATTGAAATAGATTACATTTTTGGAAACTAGACTTTGAGTACTAAATTTTATGGTAAGTGACTTTT